>JAVTVJ010000489.1:1200000-1509479 GCA_034509425.1 Eopsaltria australis
CACTGCCTTGATTCAGCATTTCAGATACACACTTTAATAATTCCAGGTGTTGCACTTCACAATCTTTGAGAGATAACCAGATCTATAATGGAATAACTTCAGTGCAGTCCAAAGGGATTTAATGTAATCAATTTGAGTCTGTATCAAATATTGAGAATTTCTAACTAAAGACGAAATAATGAAAAACTGCCTTGCATCACTGCTCAGCCCCAAGTTTTATGGATTGGGTCTGGTTTGGTTTGGTGAATTTAACCCAGCAGAAAAGGGGACACAGAGTGGGAATCACTCTGAACTTGGTGACTCAGGAATCCCCCATGGACTGCAAAGCAACTCATCCGTGACCATCCCCAGGTGTAGATTCCCTTAGCAGCACCCCGAGATGGCACCTCTGCTTCCCTTAATCCTGTCCCTTTTTGCTGAAGGACACAAGGATCAGTCACAAATTGGCTGGAGAGCTCCACAGGAAGAGCCAGATGATGACGGACAGGATGGGCAACTCACATCAAAGAGCTCTTAGGGAAATTCCTGCCTCTCTGGAAACATTAACATATTGATACTATAAAACTGCAGGCTGATGAATGGAAGCCAGGTCTCAGAGGAACAGATTTCCAGCCTGCTGTATGAAGGATCAAGGTGCTAAAGACTTTCCTGAGTGCTTGCTCAGGGAGCTGAGACTCAAAGGCTGCACATGAGCCAAGCAGGGGGATGTAAGGCACACTGTGACATTGGGCAAAGTCAACCTGAGAATTTGATTTCTGGGCCATCAACTCAAATGGTACAAATGTTTGACAGAGGTGACCTGTTGTAGGGAAAACAAATACCCCTGGGCTTTAACCCAGCTGTTAAAAAATTACATTTTTAACAACATCTTGACTGTTTTAGAAAGACACAAATTCCATCTCAGCAATTGCTTGTCCTATGGATCATCCAAGGGAGCCTTTAGGGGAAGAATGTCTATATTCACCTCTTTTGCATGCAATTACACCTTTCCTAGGCCTCTGCTATTGACCACAGCCATAGGCAGCAGGCCATGCCAGAGGGACTTTGGTGGGACCAAGACTGTTCATCTTTTGCTCTTCAATGCCTGCTCCAAAGCCACTGAAATGAATGAGAACTTGGACAAGAATGATTTTATGTGCCTAACTCATGGGTTCAAATCGCCACATTAAAACTCACAACCTGGAATTCTTTCTGCAGTTAGGCATATGAGATCTTTCTATAACATAAAACAAAGCAGGGCTGATAATTTTCCATTAAAAGCAAGTAGAAATGATATTGGTACCCAGCACTGCTTCTATGGGCAGCACTCATGGCACACGTACCTGAAGCTTTTCTTCCTGTGACTAGAAACTCGCCAAGCTGAACTTTGCTCTGATGCTGCTTTCATACTATTATTTAGATAACTAATTTTGTGTGGTCCTTATTTTTGCTTTTAGACATCCATGCCTTTCTTCCTAGAGAAGGCATCATTTAAGAATACTGTGTCTATTCACTATTTTCCCCTTGATTTATCTACTGGCAAAATCCTCAATCTGTTTTAAATGTAATGGCATAGCTAAAATCTTTTTGTTTAAATAACCTTCTTGTCCTTTTATCAGACACAATTTATTAGGAAAGCCCATCTGGCAAATCCTTTTGCAAGAGGAGCAAAATCTACTCTGTATTTGCAATACATTATTGCCAGGTGCAGAGTGATTTAAAAATAGCACTTCTGCCAACAGAGCAGAAACATCATAACCCGTGAGCTGGGCTTACTTGAGAATAAAATGTAAAATTACAATGAAATAAAAGGCCCTGTATGTGGGATATGGTTTCAAACATAGCACTCTCCCAGGGTTTATTACTTAGACTACAAGTCCTGGCTTGTGGTTTTTGTTGGAGTCCATTATTTATCATTTAACATTTATTTACTTAACTTTCCTCATGGACATCAGGGGCATCAGATGTGGAATGGTAACGCCCTTTCCAGGAAGCAAACGCTAACACAGCACTGGTTGTTGCAATGCCTTTTCACAATTAATTCTGAGCTGTTACTTTGTACTTAGAGTTAAATAGTGAAATGCATTTGTTGTTTATAGAAAACCTCCAAATCTGCATGGCACACTTGCCCTCAGCTCTGCCATGGTACCAGGCCTGATTGGAAGCTGCCACTCCACCCTGGAGCTGGCAGCAGCTCCCTGTGTGTGCTGGGAGCCTGCATGGGACACCTTGGCAGCCTTGTCACCCTTCTGTCTCCTCTTGCTGCTTGTGTGGCCATTCCAGCACGGGCAAAGGTCCCCAGGCTGAACCTGCTGCCAGAGGTGAAAGTGCACCCTGCTTGTGCCACGCATCCTGTTCTCTCCCTGGAAGTATCCAGATGTCCCTGAGACAGATCCTTCCTTCCTTTTAATGCCTGGATTAATTTTTTCAGACTCCTATGGCAATATCATGGTGCTTTTGAAGTGCAATCATTTTTCCCTCTTTAAGCTGAAGACCATTTTGTTTGATCTTGAATTTCAGAACCAATCATGGGTTTAATACCTGTCATCTGGCATTTCAGCATCAGCTGTAGTTGCTAGGTTGTGGATTTCAGCTTTTATAGCCAGGGCTCAGGAAAGATTTATTGATGTAAAGATGCTATTATAGTCATTTATGTGGAGTCATTTTTAAAGAACTTTTTAAAAAATTTCCATTGAATGGTATTTTCTGGAAGATCCAGCTAAATACTTAAGAACTGTAAATATTGGGACAGTTCTGAGGTGTTAAAATATGATAATCCAGCCAGCCTTTATGTAAACTCACATAACTAAGTGAGTAAGGAAAAGGAAATGTTCATAGTTTTTGCCATATCCTGCAGTGAACTCCTGTGCTGACACGGTGCCCACACTCCCTGGGGGGCTGAGGCAGCTGGATTATTTCAGCTACCATCATTCAGTGATGGGACAGAGGTTTTGTTACCCTGGAAGCCCCTGGACAGGCATAAGGTGGACCTATCACAGAGCAGCTGTGCTAAAGGAGAAAAGCCAGCAATGAAAGAAGAAAACTGCAGCAGCTGCATGGAATCTGTTTAGAAGCAGCCTGAGAAGTTTATTCCATTTGTCCAGCTCTCTGTTGCTTTGTTATAAACAGGAAATGAAACATTGTTAGTTCTGAGAACTTGAATATGTTTGCACAGAACATTTTGCTCAGTAGCTCACAGCCACGGTAAATGTTTCATTTCATGAATGATTCACTGGAGGCCCTCAGCATAGCTCAGCTTTGTTCTTTTCTATATTTCAGACAAATATATCTGTCTATATAGCTGGTGATACATATTCATTGATGGCAAAGTCACAAGGAAATGACTTCACAAAATGTACAACTACTCTTACCTGGCTGGTACATTCTCTGTACAGAAATACAGAATTCTGTACTCCATGCAATGTGTACATCCAGATTTGGAAACACACGTGGCTCCTGACAGACAAAGAGGCTGGGATCTAGAATCAACCTTTCTCCATTTGGAACCTCACATTTAAACTTCTTAAAACTTAAAGGATTAGGCCCACACTTGTAAAAAAGCCCTGTATTTAAGATGTGGAGTTTGTAGATGGTCATGAGGTTAAAGGGAGGTCACCTGCTTTGGGTTACCTGAACTGCTGCAGTTTCACCTCCTCCAGCCATCCACAAGGGCAGAAATCAGCTCAGCCCCACAAAAGACAGAACTGGACTCTGTAAGTGTTTGGAATAGCCCACAAAACTGTCTTCTGATTCACTATTGACTTGGTAATTTCAGTCCTTCTGCGCACACTGCCAGATAAGCCCTCATCCCTAAGGGAACCCTAATGACATGGATGATTCTGTTCCAGAGATCCCTCAGTATTACTGGCAGAGGCTCCCTCAAATTGTCCTGCAATGAAGCAACAGCTCTCCTTAAGCCTACAGCTAACTGGATTCTCCACTTTTCAATTTTAGTTAATATTTAGAAGGAGAGAAAAGCAAATATGCACAGAGTTGAATTCAATCATTTTCCCTTCAGCCAGGACATTTTCGTGGAACACATTTCCCCTCTCAGCACCGGTGAGAATGAGCTATTCAACTCAGATGGAATATTATATATACAAGGATGGTTTATACATTTTGTCTTTTTATGTGTGAATCACTATTAGGGAAATGAAAATGGAATCTGTTTTTAAGATTCATGTCAGGATGACTGAAAAACTCCTTTTGAGATCATAGGTGGCAGGATGCAGTGGCTTTGTCCCTCGACCATCAGGCTCATGAGCACCAGCACAGAGCAAGCAGTGGAAGCAGTGTGTGAAGGCTTTAAATTATTTAAGCCTTTTAGTATGCAGTCTTACAGCTAAATAATGACATTTGCTGTTAAATCTCAAGTATATTTTTAATTGAAGAGGAATGTGCTTTCGTCAGGACGTAAAGAAAATTAAAGCTCATTTCCAGAAGCTGCCAAACACGCTGACCCTGAAAAAGAACTTGCTTTATTTTAAGCCTGTGAACGAGCCACTGAAATGAAGAGATTACTGACATGCCTGAAGTTAAAATGGTTCTCGTTGGTCTTTCTGGATGGGAGTCAGGACATTTATCCTGTGGGACCTAATTGTTAAATCCTAAGGATTGCACTTCACTTTTAATCTTTAAACTTAGTATCAGTTCAGATTACATGATCTAAAAGCAGCCAAACTGTTGTTATTAGTGCAACTAAAATACCTTTCAAAAGCTTACACTAACTGGGTTTATTTGAAGCTGCAATTTGGGAAACACAAACCCTTCCTCATTTGCATAGAATTACTGTTCTGATTGAAAACAGACGGAAATTACATTCATGAACATTAAAAATCTTTTTATAGTCTCTAAATTATGTAAGAGGCCTCATCAGAAACGGGAATTTAGCTGCATGTTCATCATATGGTAGCATAAAACCCCCATAGTTGGTAAACTTCGGAAGATGCACTATTTTCAACTATTATTAATTCCCTATGAATTACAGCATGTGCACAGTTAAATGCTGAAGGTGTTCTTACTGCTCTGTATGAATTCTGAGACAGAGTTTGGTAGTCAACAGAAAAATCATCCATCAGTACTGAAAAAACAACAGATGCTGGGTTATTTTTGTTGTTTAAACCCATACAAAATTTCATTTTGCTTGGAATTGGGTCTTTAGATTTGTCTTTGAAATAGCAACACAAAGACTCTGAAATGCTTTTCTCCTTCAAGATGAGCCTGTTTTTCTGTATCAGGAGATTAATCATGGGGAGATTATGCTTAATAGTTGGCTATTAAAAACGAGCAGGAAAGTTGCAAAACTGGATGTTACCTTTGTGTTTACAATTTCTGAAGTGCAGAGACTGAGATGAAAAATCTCACAGGATTTCTTTAAAGTACAGTCAAATGCTGACTTGTTCCATTAGCAGCTCATTCCCAAATGGAGCCAGAAGCCGTGGAGCTCAGATAAGGTGATGGGACCAATAAGCTGTTTCATGAGGTGTTATGTAATTTTTGGTACTAAACAGATGGGTTTCATTATCTAAGGAAAGTAATAAAATTACTTTTCATTCTAATGTAGACTCAGTTTTGGTTTATGACCCGTACATAACATTCAAAATAGGATCTATATAAATGGAAGATAACAAGTACTTGACTTTTTTAGTCTGAAAATCATGTCTCCTATAGTATAGAAATATATTCCTTGGCAAGTCTTCACTTTCTATCCTAAAAATGATTATGTAGTCTCATTTTAGATAGTTAAACAGCTGCCATACTCACTGCCAGCTATGAATATAGACTTGGCTCCAGAGGTAAATCATATCTCCAAAATTAAATGCGAGCATAGATCCAATCATTCCTCTCTAGCTGCTTGTTGTGAACCATCCTTTATCAACTCTGAGATTAAAACATTGAGACCTCATCTTCATTTGCATGATGGCTGCTGATTTCAAACAGTGAATTGCATTGACCTAGAAGAAGCACGCTCTTCAGAGATGTGCTCCATCAAATATACATGGGAGCAATTTCCGAGGGAATTTTCAGTGTGACTGTGCCTGCTGCCATTGATGCTTTTTGGCAGATCTGCTGCAGTCTGCAGTGTGCTCCAGTCCCTCTTGGTCTTGTGTCATTGTTCCCTTCAAGCAATTGTGCATCAGCCCCTTGTCACTGCAGCACATCTGTCCTTTGCTGCGCTTGGGCACTTTGCAGGACTCACTGTTTGGGGTGGGATGCAAGCAAGGACAGCAGGGGTGTTTAAAACTGCTAAGATCTGCAAACTCTTCTCTGAGCTTCATAATGCAAAGGAAAGGCCTTTTCTAGTTTGGACTAATTCAGCAGAATATCAAAGGTCTGGTACAGGATGTGTTCTGATAAGGGTAGAAAAACATTTCAAAGAATCATCTGCAAAAGAAAGTGTCGGGCAATCTAGACAGAGAGGCTGCTGTCTGCTTCCCCTCTGACCAAACACTTTTGAAATATTACTGACCAGCAAGATTTTATACAAAAATAAAATGGTTTTGATTCCTATCCAGGCTCTTCTAAAGCTCCTTACCTTCCCTTTCTCACCAGCTCACAGCCAAGTTGCCTCTTACCTCTGATTCCTTGTAATAGCGCTCAGGAATTTCATCACTGGCAATATCAATAAAGCAGACTTCTCGCTCCAGATCTTTAGCTTCTTTGTCAAAAATCTGCAGGAGTTAAAGAAATTCAAGGCTGTTACAGAACAACACCCTCACAAAATCCACCTGGAATAACTGTTACAAGCAGTTTCAATGACTTGTGCAACAGAATGTATTTTAGGCTTGTGCCTAAACAGCTTTGTGTAAGATACTTGAGTTTTTGCAGGAACACGGTCACGTTCTCCACCTTACTGCACACATCATGTTCAGCACTTCCTGTTCCCACTGCTCTTCTTCCTTAGATTTTTTTGGAATGGAGACTTTGATTACAAACAGCAAAGTTAACAATTTGGATTGGTTTTACTGTACTATAGTCTGTCACTGTGTAAAAAACCCAACTCTCTGGATTTGGGGTGTTTTCACCCTTTTCTCTCTAAGGACTACAGCAACGTGCAGGTGTTTGCTGGGAGCACGCAGTCTGAGCTGTTGTTACACTTACAATCAAAATTTTGGTTGAACTGCCTCAGTGGGAGCTGCAAGCTTCCCCCATCCATCCGTGCACATACATTTCAATCCTTCAGGACCTCGTTTGGAACAGCAAGTCTCCTATTCTATGCAAGGCAAATGATGGGGATATTTTGAAAATCCAGGTCATTTGCAGCTGCAGCGCAGTATCTGCCTGTGTCCATAATTTAATTATTTAGGCATCTCAGTGACCCATGTGCCTTACACTGTGTCTGCAATATATTTCCCTCATGATTCTGCGACTTGGAAACAGTGCTGAGCTAAAAGGCTACCATGAATTAGTGCCATGAAATTCAGGGAAGTTGTGCATCCACTGTCAGGATCAGTAACAAGCTCACAATGTGCTTTTTCCTTTGGGGCACAATGTTCTACAGCTGACATTTCCAGGAAGCAAAAATATTTTTGTTTTCGTTCTTTTTTTTTTTTTTTTCATAAATGCAGTGAATGCTCACTTGATTTAATTTTATTCTAGAGGAACAGTTAAAAATACAAAATGCCAGCAACTATTTTGTAATAGAAATGCTACTTCATTACTCTGAAAGCATTGGGGCTGCCCATTTAAAGCATTCAAAAAGAGCAATGGACTCCAGTGAACACAGGAACCAGCTGGTAGGAAGAACATTGCTCAGGAAATCATCTTTCAAATACAGGAAAAGCTGAAGTTTGACTCTACAATTTTAACTTGTCTTGGTAGTGAATAAAACAGGCAACACTGAATGCTCACTGAGCTGGATATAACGTGTTCACACATCTGAAACTGCAGAAGAACTGAGAAAGACTAACTCCAACCTGGCTTTATTTGTATTATTATCCTTCTCCAAACGTTGTTTAGCAAAAAATGATGTTGATTATTTGAACAAACTGGAACTGGGCAGCCCTTCCCCTGTAGTGCTCCTTCTCTGGATTAGGTACATTGATGGAAATCACTTCTGTGTTTGTATCTATAATATAGGTCACCTTTTATAAGCTTCCTCACTTGATTTTTTCTTAAACAAATCCTGAAATTCAGAGCAGCCCCTGATGAAATCAGTTGAACTATTTCCGGAACAAGATGCATTGCACTGTAATCTCTATAAAGTAATGGAAATTGCTCGTAAATGGACATTACCAGGTCAGCTGAGGCTCTGAATCTGTCCATGGTTTAGGTACAAGCCCCATAAATTCAAGCACATGCAAATCTCTGCCCATTTGCAAGGACCTAAACAGAGATTATTACCCAGTATCTTATCTGAAGAAATGTGCCCTGCTCTGTCCCAGGCTTGATCCACATATTTCACCTCATACAAAAATAGTTCTAAATTCCTTTTCTCTCTTTAAAATGCTGTGATGGAAGTGGGGATGACAGATGCCTTTGCCAATCTGTCAAAACCAGGAGGAATTTTTCAACCATTTCAGCGATGCCTTATTTGCTGCCGAGGCTGTCTCTGTCCATTTCCTCTATTCCAGAAGTTTGCTGAATGATATTCTCCCATCCCTTTGCCAGCAGAACTTGTTGTCTAATCATTTATGCTTCTCCCTTTCTCAGATTGTCCTCACAAGATTTGCAGCTAGAGATTTAATCTTCTCATTCTATCAGCAGTCGAAAATAAGAAGTCATTAGAGAACAAGACTGATTTCTTTCTTAGCTCTAATTCTCTTATTGCCTCTCCTAGCCACAGAATCTTGGATTGCCTGAAACCCTGTAGGGAGGATGGGTTTATTGTGGTTGGGATCAAAGACACTAAAGAAACTTAAAAGTTTTAAAGGAAAAGATTAAAGGCCACAAAAAGAAGCATAAGGCTCCCAATCTGTGCAACTGTATTTGCAAATGTGCAGAAACTGAATGATGAGAACAATCTGTATCCTTAAGAAGATGAGGTAGAAAGAAAGAATATTAAACATTACATTGGAAAGAACTGGACAGGCTTTACATTTGGGAGCCAAGTAATTAATTGATATTAAAATACACAATCAAATGGAAAACCAAGAGCAACATTCAGACTGAAGTGGCCTTTTTGCTGTGGGTTTTGGTTTTGTTTTTGCAGGGTAACGTGACAGCTTTTTTACAACAAACATTTCTATACTTCCCCTTCCTAAGAGAACAAAAACTCAGCATGATTTAGACTACATCACCCACAGAATGACAGAAAGTAGGAGAAAGGAGAGAGGTTTCAACTGGGTCTTCTTTATGACTGTCAGTGGTTTCTTCTGGTGAAAATTAAAAAAACAAAAAACTAAACAAAAAACCCAAAACAACTAAAAAAACCCACAAACCAAAGCCAAACCCAGCCAATCAACCAACCAGAAACCAAAGGAAAAGCACACAACCCACTCCCCCTCCCCAGCAGGTGATTCCAGAATGTCAAGAAGCAGCTCATACAGGATACTGCAGAAATGTAAGTCCTGGTGAACCTGAATTTCATTCCTCTGTTTCCCTCCTGCCCTACAAGGACATGTCCTGACACATCCTTTGCTAGTGACTTCCCTTTTCCTCATAGCCACATGAACAGAACAGAAAGTCAGGTTAGGATATGCTGGGAAATTTAATATCCTCTTTTCTACAAGCTTTTTTTTCCTATTTTTTCCCCTTTTTTCTATTTTCAGGCTAAGTTGCTGGCTTCAGTTTTATTCAGATGTAGTTAATCTAAAATGTAACTTTTATGGCCAATCTCCTCAGCTAACCTGGATTGAATATAAACAGCATAAAGCCAGATCCTGCTGAATGCTTTGATTCCATCCACACTGGCAAACTCCTCTGCACTACCAAGGGTCACATCTGTGCCTCTGGCTTGGCTTTGTTTCATAATACATGATTCTACCTTCTGATGTTTTTTTTTCCACCTTCAAGAGCAAAGGAACAATCCAAGGAATTACCAGCTGGAAAGGTGTTTGGCTCTGTCATTACTACAAAATGCTTTTTTCCCCAGTCTAAACATGAGGAGTTTGTGGTCAGAAGGCTGTAAAGAGACAGCTAATTCATGGCAGGGCTGTAATTGTGGTAAACACTGCAAGAATAATCCTTTTCTTCCATTAAAAAAAGGCACAAAAAAACCTCTCCACCTTGAAATTCTCATCTCTGCAGATTGCCATGGCCAGAACCACTGGCTACTCCCCAGTGTGTTGCTGCTCACCTTGAGCAGGTTGTGCCACCTGCTCCACTGGAGCTCTCATTTTTCTGAAGGAAAACTCCAACTCAGAGCTCGACCCATGGCATTTATTCAGTGTGTAACTTCTCAGTAAGTCATGCTCCAACCTCAGCTACTTCCAAACTCTCTAATTTCCTTTTGAGATTTATTTGGGCAGAGGTTACAGGAATTGACCACTTTCAAACCTGTTCACTGGATAAAACCATCTTCGTGGACACACATAATTGGGAGCAATTTTTCTATGGAAAACGATTGAATCTGTCTTTGAGAACAGAGAATTTGGCTCCCTGAACTGGCTGGGAATATCCCTGTGTGCTGCAGAGAGGGAGAGGCAGTGACATATTTATCTGCAGCCTTGCTCCCTGCTCCTTTTGATCTCCATGTCATGACTCCCCTATTATTCCATCTCTTATAAAATATCTCATTAAGATTTGTGCTTTCTGGACAGAGAAATGGATTTTTATGTAATTATGTCAAAGTAGCTGTGCTTCCAAGACCACAATAGACTATCTATAATATTTACTGAGATTAGTTTTTTTAAGTGACATTTAGTTCAAGTGCCAGATCTACTGACTTACTTCAGTAGTTCATTTAGAAAAATCAAAAAGTAGAGGCACAACCATATCACTTGTTCACACTCTGTCAGTGTGGGCCTTGTCATATGTTCTGTGATAACCATATGTGCTTGGGACATACGATCTGCAGTTCAACAGAGAGCTCTTCCCTCAGGAGGAATTTCACGCTAACCTTTCCACTTGTTTGCCTTTATCTTTTGAGACTTCTTAGAGGGGGAAAAGCATCACCAAATCATGATTTTTCCATTGTAAATTATGGGATACTCAATACCATCATACAGGAAAAGTCCAGGTGCAAATAAAATCACCCTAAAAGTGTCTCTTGTGTTGACTTTGCCATATTTTGAGTGGTGCCCAGCAAGCCTTTTGACAGTTTCCAGAATGAGATCCTAGTGAGGCTAAACCAGGGCACAGCTGAAATCAGTGTTTCATGGCAGTTGCCTTAAATAGTGAATTTACATTTAATTTCCATGTGCTATATTCAAGTTTGTTACAACCTAGTTCCACATTACTAAGATAGGAGATAAAAATAGAGGAAAAAACCACACTAAACTCAACCAAACTAGAAATAGATTTTCTTGTTAGCTGCCATACCTAAAATTTATTTTACTTTAGTTTCATAATCAAGATCCAGCCACTGAGTTTTCCAGAGAAAAATGTTATGCTACAAAGAGCAAGGCACTGGAAATTTTACATACAGTGTATTTTCATTATTGACAACCTTTGAATTATTTGACAAGCTGTACTTTTTTTGCTTTTCCCAGACACCATCAGATGGCAAAAAATCACTGCCCAAATATCAGCAGCAATTAATTCTGTGACTAAAAACCAAAGCAAAACAAACCAACAGAAGTCAGTCAAACACAACGATCCTTGTACAACAAACAGGAGAATGGAATGTCTCTGTGATTCAGTGATTTGCTTGAGCAATGTCTGTCCCCACTGTGCCTTTCCTCTGCCCTCAGCTCTTTGCAGACATTTTCCCCAGTGCTGGAGTGTGACATGCAGGGACAGCACGGCGCTGCCGTGTGTGACAGGACTGGGCATTGATTACAGCAGCCACTGCAGCCATATGGTGGATTCCTGTAATCAACACAGCTGATTGTAGTGCACAGTTGGTGCATTCCCCACTAAAAGGAAAAAAACCCAAATGTGTGTCTGTAGTGCACACTGAAATAGTAAGAAAAAAAACATGGGAGAGAAGTGAGAGCAAGACAGAAGTTCAGCTAAATTAATCCTTGGTGATACAAATACTGACCAGTCAATGGACTGTGGAAAGAAAATACCTGTCCAAACAAACAAAGAGTTTAAGGAAGTCTTCTCATGGAAAGCACACACCCCATTTATTGACACACAAGCAGTAACTCACCCCTGCTACCCAGATTTCTACCATTTCATTCAGTAGATACCTGTAAGAATTCTCTCAGGTGTCCCTATGTTTTTAATATTCAAAATACAGCTTTTGCATACCTATGTTCAAATTCCCAAAGTGCTCATTTTCCTTATGGAAGAAAGGTGTGATTACTGTGCCCTTTTACCCTTGCCTGTGCCCACTGAGGCTGGTGGCTGTAGGCACCTGCACTTCCCCCTGCCCAGCACTGCCCCATGGAAGCAGCTCAGGATGCAAAGGGAAGCAACATTTTCACGGACTCTACACATGCCACCTCCTGTGTCATTTACATTTCACAAAGCATTCTGATTTCTAGAAATTCCATTCTGTAATTTAAAATAAAAGTAAAATGAAAAGAAAATTTCTCTTTAAGAAGCTGACTTTTTAAAAGACGTGCAAGAGGAAACACTGGCTGGTCTGACTCACTGATCCAGTTTCTGACAGTGTTAATGAAGCTGTAAAGCTGCAAGGTAGCAGGGACAATATTTGATGTACTAACATGTTCATCCAACACTGGCTTTGTTTTCCTAAGGATAGAGTTGCCATGGAACATCTACATGGGATACATTAAAATCAGCTGCTCTGATCACTGAAGTCACAGCTCAGTGGATTTATGGTTCTGCACTACTACACAAGGTTACCTAAATAAAGACATTTATTCTCCATTGTTCTTTCTGTCAGTGTTTATATTTGTGCAAATCAACTGCAAACTTTAACAGATTGGAGCAAGAATGCTTTAACACATTTAAAATAGGTTAAAATTATAATGAAGTCTAAGACATAGAAAAATCAGGTTCCAGAGCAGGTACCATCTTTCACTAGTATCACGAGTATCTTCTATCATGCCAAATGGGAAGAAAAATCAGTAGGAACTTTGCATCAAGATATATTGCAATAACTAGGTAGAATTATACAGACAACACAACATGTTAAATAAAATAATTCTAATAAGATACCAGCCTACCAAATGACAGGAACCCAAGACCATTAAATTGCTTTCTTCCATGGATCAGTGGAATTCATTTTAGTATCCTTATATCTAAGTATTGCTTTTCACAATCAATATCTACTTTATCAGACAGTATGGAAATGAAGAATAGATCAGAGCGAAAAGATTTCAAAAAACCTGTATGATCTAAAAAAATACTCTGAGAAATAGCTGAGTTAAAATCAGACTTGTATTATTGCCCTCATTACTCTAACATTAATATTCATTCAGTCTATTTTGCATTACAACTGCAAAATTTACAGAAGTATTTCTTTGGATTAATTATTTCTTCATCAGACAAGGCTGATAGTTGCAATGAACAAAAACACAGTGAATCCATGGAAATCTACAGGAATGGATGCTATGCTTACTGTTGTTTTCTACCCAGACAAACAGTGGCATTTAATCTAAACTCACCTGACACGAAGGAGAAATGCACTTTGCAAGTTCTTAAGGGAATTTTAAGTCTGCCCATTGAGTAATGGAAATGAGGTTAACTCCTACTCCTAGTTCCAAAGTGTTTGGATTAACAAAAGCCTCTCCATATTTACGAACCTCCCAGCATTTCAGTGCTGTACCAGTCATGTCTGTGGCCCCAGAACAAGGTCATGGGAGCACAAAAATGTAGCTATTCCCTTGGTTTATTGTGTTCACCCCAGGGAACAGCATAGCTCTCAGAATTACAAAATCTGGGAAATTAGGGCTGAAGTGCAACCCTCTAATTCAGCTGCTCTTTCTCCTCCTCAGTTCAGGTAGGGGTCAGTGAAATCTCTTAATCTGGGCAAACACTGGCTTAGTCTGTGACTCAGGTGCTGCAATAGAAAGGTAATGTGATACTACCACACTGGCACTCTGCTAAAAATGACATTGGAAGAGTTGGGTTCAAGCAGAGTAGAGTTTGATTTGCATCACTGGAGTATCCCACCTCTGTGCCACTTTCATCTAAATTCCCTGGCTGGATACTGTTCAGGGCTTGATTCACAGTATTTTAGCCACAAGCTGACACACTGAAAGAATTCACTCTGCTTAAAAAGCTTCACTTCTTCCTCTGTCAGACAGCAGCCCAGATCATGTCTGCTCATTGCTGACATTATAATCCACCAGAAAATTAGTCTGCACCCTCCCAAACCAAAGGTGTGGGCTTGTTCTGAATTAAAGTGCTGCCTAAAAGCAGAAGTGAACATTTAAAAGTGCATAAATTACACAATGTTCATCTAGCTGGTAATGTAATACACTTCTTTTTAACTCAGTGACCTGGCTTACAGTAGCAGTGACTGTGAGTGGTTGGTATCTGGTGGCTAATAGATGATCTCTGTCATGTTCCCAGTGGGAAAGTGTCTGCATGCCGAAAGCATCATTCCAAATTCCACCTTGTTCTTGTACATGTAATTATTCTGCCAGAAGCAGTGCAACAGCTGTCAGCCTCGTGAACAGGCAGCCCCAGGAGGCTGAGGGAAATGTACCTCCCACCTGGAGAACAGAACACCTTCCTCTTACCAAAGCTGCTGGAGGGACACCTCAAAACACTGGAAAGCTGTGCTCAGACCCCTTAAAATCTGCTTGACTGCCTTTTTCCTTCTCAAGAACGAGTTCAAACACCCCTTCATTGGGTCTCTGTATTACAGATGAAATTTCCAGACATTTAAACTTTGTTTCATGCTTACAAGAAAATTCTTCCCAGAAGTCTGCAGCCAATGCATACCAAAATGAAACAGGGAGCAACATATTTGTGTATGAACCCACGGGTTCAATCTTTACATGCTGGGTTTTATTGAAAATTCTTCTTTTTTTTTTTTTTTTTTTTTTTTTTTTTTTTTTTTTTTTTTTTTTTTAGGATGTATGACTGCTCTCTGGTCAACAAAGTCTGACTGACCTTCTTCCTTCTGCTCCTGAGCCTCTCTGATCAGCAGCTGCTGGCAGCTCACTCCTGCCCTTCCTCCAAAGAAGATTTTACATAGTTAATTGTCCTTCTCATCTCTAAGCTCTAACTCTGAAAATTTTTAACTTCGGGTAAGTGACTGCCAAAAACATCACCTAAGTGCACAGCCATTGTTCCCCCAAGTTGTTTACTGAGATCTCTCATCTCTGACCATTGTTTAGTTTCCTGTTTGTTCTTCCTGACACCTCCTTGGAATTCAACCCCCTTTATTCAGAGATAGCAATGTGAAACACATAAAATGGAATCCAATCACACCAAAAACCCCCCCAGTCATCTTTTCTTTACTTTCCATACATGTTCATCAGGACTAAATACACATGTAAATTATGTTGTGTTTAGAGAAGGAACAAGTAGAATAGGAGAGGCAGAAAGGAAGGTGTGGACACAGATCTGTCATCTCCTGGTGCTTCAGAGGGAACTCCTCTGCAGCTGCTGGAGACCAGGACACCCAGGGAGGGGCAAAGGACAAGTTTGGTGGGGCCTTTTTCCCAAATGGAGAGACCTCCAGGCCCCAGACACAGACTGTGGTTAACAAAGAGGATTAAATCAACTTCTGCACAAGGTCTCATACTTACACTGTCATTGCTTCCTTTGTTGTCCTCATATTTTGTCTCTATATGAATGGAGAATTTAGGCAAAAATGAACACTGCAACAAAAGAAAAGAATGTTTAACACAGATAATACTCCTTGCTCCATCAGCTGACATATTCAGTACATCTCTTTTGGTATCAGCTTTCTTATTTTTTTCAGATTACTTCAAGAAAAAGAGTAAATGTTCACAAAACATAAATCTGAAAGATTTGGTCATTCTGGAGGGATGCAGAGATTCTATCCAAAAGCTGAAAACTATAATGAAGGTATAAATAAACCAGTATAAGCACTCTGGAATAATTAGATGCAATGGTTTTCGTGCTCACTATGCCCAGGAGTATGAATGTCCTGAATGTCTTGTTAGAAATTCAATTCACTAAGATCTTGAGAACAACTCAACATCCCTCATCATAGACCAGTCTATCCCTCATATAAAATAACCCAAGGACACTTCACCAGATGCAGGTCCTGACCAAACAGGCAGCAATGCTTTCATGTGTGAGGGCTTTTTCTTAATTTTCAGTGAGAAATGAATTTAAGCTCAATTTCATATTAAAGAAATTAAGATGGATTATGAGTCCCTGTGAAAATTTCTTTATCATAAATCCAAATAAATCTTAAGATAATAATGCAAGAAAAAAAAGAATGCACCAATGTTTTTCTGTTAAAGATTAATATTCTGTATTTATGTGGGAATAAATTTATTTTTCTGAGCATTCCTTAGCTTAGTTGGCTTACGAAGACTAGAATCTGTAATACCAGGCAACATAATTACACCAGAATAAATATTTCAAATATATTTTATTTATAATTTCACAGTTTTTTCTAAGCAAGCTTTCAGACAGGCAGATAGAGCAGCTTTCTAACCAGCTCTAAAGGACACTAGCTCAGCATCTTTCCCATTAGTCACCAAGCCTTTCCTTGCATTATCTGCCAGTTCCTTGTGTGATGCATCACTGATCCCCTATGGCAAGTGACTCCTTCATGGGCTGTACATACAGGTTATGAAATGAGGATGTTTGGCTGCCTCAGTGTTCACTCTGCTGTTGGTCCAAGTTCAGACTTGAAAACATTAGCCTCTTCTAAGGGAGGGGCTGGTGAGTAAGGGAAGGGGGGGTTTAGGAGGCCAGGTGTAGTGCAACCACTGAAATGAGAAGGCAGCTCCTTGGAGACCGCAGCAAATACATCCCTCCTTCAATGGGTATCACCCAACAAGTCATTGTTCATTCTTCTTCTGATCACAGGATATTCAATACTCAATAAGCACCTCTAGAATCAATCCTTGTCGAAAAAACAAGAGAGAGAGTTCCCTCAAAATCAGGCTCTGGTGCCATGGAAGGCAAAAGCCCCTTCGTGCTGTTGATCTGAAGCACAGCTGCAGTTTCAGAGGAAATTATGAATAAAGCCAAAGGCCAGATTTCCCTTTTACCTTGGTATTAAAGAAATGCTGCTTTCAATCACTGTCCAGAGGTTGCCAGCAGTGAGTCAGGTCATGACACTGAAATGTCACCGATCCATGTGCTGAACGTGACGGGGCATCGGGCTGCCTGTAGCAGCTCAGCAAGCCACTGCCTGAGTCTACTGTTGATTCCTGTGACCCAGAATCTAAATTCTAATTAAAACAAGAGATCTTCTAACCTTGGATTTCAAAAAAGAAACATTAAGGAAAGACCAAGGATCCTTAGAATAGCATAGAAGAATGGTAAGTGCCATTTACCTCAAGCCACCTCATTCGAGAGCCACTTTCTGTAAAGCCACCCACAGGCTGCCTCCCTGTGTGTTTAGTATGAAGGAGAGAATTGTAACAAGCTCATTTGAGATTATAAATGGTAACATGGGCTTACCCCAAATGAAAATTCAACTTCACCAGAAAGTCCTCCACCGCAAAAATCTCTCTCAGAAACTCAACTGACTGGCAACCACTGCTCCAGCAGCTGTGGGGGGTCTCGCTGCCTTGCAGGAACATTTAGCAGGGTCCAAATTTTTGAACATTTCACAGAATGTGTCTCATGATTCATCAGCTGCACTCTGACTAATTGGCAGAGGGCTCTGGCAGAACCAGAAAACTGTTTATGCATCATTCAAAAGACTATTATTCATCATGAAAAAAGTCGGGTTTTTTCCCCTCAAGTGGCCGTGTATTTACTTAACTGGGGATTAAAATTGTTATGCAACAGTCAGAATCAAACTGGAGAGTGAATAATAGGTAATAAACCTTTCAGGAAATTCTTATTTTCTTCAGAGCACCACTCCCTTTCTGCTCTGCCTCCTCTGGGGCCTGTGTTCTTCCAGCACTGACCTGCAGGCGATCGATCCTGAGCGCACGCAGGAATGCACAGGGCATTGTTTCCAGCTCTCCATTTCACTACCTCTACAGCTTGCAAGGTTCCTCTTGGGAATAAAATAGTGGCAAATTCAATCTTTAACTTGAAATTAAACTTAAGTTCTACAGACTAACACAAAATCTTCAGTCACAGTGTCTTCAGTGAAAAGGTTTCTTTGTGTAAAGCTCTCCAAGGAGGCATCTTAGGGTATTGTCACCTCCAGAATTTTTAGATGTCTTGTAAACTCCTTTAAAAATCATTATACCCCAGCACACCTGTAACACTCAAAAACAAGTAAGGGGAATATTTGGGTTTTTTGGTTTGTTTTCCTAAACTTTCTATATTTGGCACCTCAATTTTAGAAGAACCAGGAGAGGTTGAAGGCTCAAGAGAGCGCCCAGTGCAAGAAGAGGAGCGTGTACCAGTAATTACCAGCTGTGAGCAGGGGTATTTCCATGTTAGAATGAGGGGAATGAAAGCAGCATATGGAAAGCACAGCTCACAGTTGCATTTGCAATTCCCTACATAAAACCTCTTGAAAAAAGAAAGGCCTATTTTTAGCATGATGATTGATTAGTGTTGCCATAGCAATAAGCAACACTTACAAGAACAGGGTAGAACCGAAGAGTGCCAAAACACTTGCCAAAGTCTTAAAGAGACAGTCCAACACACACGGTGTGTGACAATCAGCTAATGGACAGGATTGGCAAATTAACCTTTGCATAGTAATTACACCTGAGGTGGCTGTGGAAATTACTGGAGTTGTCAGCAAATATGTTGATCTGAGAGAGATTTCTTCACCCTCTGGAACCTGCTTTGTGTGAGTGATGCCAGTTCATCAATACTGTTGCAGCTGGTTTCACTTTTCCATGTGGTTTCTGCCTGCAGAATGTTCAAAGACATGCTAGAGACCTCATCCTTGCTCTTCACCTCTCCTACTCCTTGTGAATATTAATCCACAATCCTTGGCAGTTATTTCTGTGCAGTAAAAATTAATCCCACTTTTCCACTTTTTTTTTTAAGCATCAGAAGCATATTCCCCTAAATCTTAACATAAAAGCCCAGCAAGGCAGACATTTCATGTAAATGCTCTCTCTCATCTTCCATCACTTCTCAGACTGATGATTTTTTTATATGGTCACATATGCATTATTGTGACAACACAGGTGGAACTGGATCCTTTAGAGAGCAATCTTCATGGAGTCTACAGGCAAAGAGCGCAGTGACTGCTCCAATGAGGTCAGAGTGCTCAAGCAAATTAAATCTTTTCCATAGGGCAACTTCCAGATATTGCATCCGTTAAATTCAGAATTTTTGGGCACTATTTTGGTACTCAGGGGGTATCAACAGCATTTCTTTATTGAGGATCAAGAACCTGGGAAAGAGAAATGGATTACCAACTTCGCTGTAATAGACAAAGGGCATGTGGGACTATGGGGGTGATGGAAGGTGGAATATTCAGTGTTTTGTGGAAACTGGCCACCACATTATTGACTCCCCTCAGACTGCTGCAGACAGCTGTGCCTGTGAGCCCCCAGAGCTGCTGTGTGATCAGGTCACCCAGGCACAAACCAGCATCAATCAGGGTGATAAGGGTGGAAGAGAATAGACGGAAAGGGCTGGGCAGGGTGATGGCAGCATTTGGAAGATGTGACTCAGTGAGAGGGAGGAGAATTTGGAAAGCAAGATAAGCACAGGAAGGTGGCAAACAGCAAACAAAAGTGTTGTTGAGTGGAAAGGAAAAGAACAATGCAAAAACAGGGCTTGAAAATAAACAAGGGAGCAAAACTCTCATAAACAAGCTGAGAAAGAAAACCACTGTTTGTATTGTATACAATAACCTGAAGATGGAACGATGACTAACAAGTTGCCTCCAACCACTATAAAACTCTTATCTCTGGCTTTGCCTTCCCTCAGGATGTCTTTCTTTGATACATGGGAGCAGTAACCTGCTTATTGAGGAGGAAAGGAAGTGAAAAGCAGCATGCACAAGTGGAAATGACAGTCCCATCCATCAGAGAGGGGGGCTGGATTGCTTCTGAAAAAGGGAATTCTCCCAAGCAGTTTGAGTTACTCGTTTCAAGGGGATTAAGGTAATAAATGAGAATACAGGTTTGCAGCTCTCTAGAACTGTATATTATTTGTTTCTTATAAATACTACAGAGGTCCTTCCTTTTGCTAGAACCCCTAAGGGAAATAAATCTGTGTTTTCCCAGTGAGCCTGTTTTCTGAGCTGGGGGGGTAAGGTGGGAGGATGCTGGCAGTAACTGTGCATTAGGCTCCAATCCTGCAGTACGGATCCTGCTGCATTTTTGATGCAGACTCTTCATATCCTCGAGCTGCAGAAAAGTTTCTGCACTGAAGAGTGAGGAGTTACATCCAAATTTCAAGGGCTGGTAATCAGATAAAGAGAACACAGGAAAAAACTCTACAGCACTGTTTATCTGAAACAACTGTTTTCCTTCTCAAGTCATCTCATTACAAAAATAATAATGCAAAAACATTCCTTCCAGATAATTTACTTCATGGATAAACCAGCAGCAAAGTGAAGCACAAAACATGCCTGTTCTCAAAAGTAATCAGAAACCAGCAGGTCAGTAATGGACCATTTAGCAACTCTCACTCTGGGGCCTTGACACATACCAGATGACATAATTTTATTTTCCTCAGTCATTTGCTGTAGAAGAATAAATGTCATTGTGATAAATCATCAAAGGAATTGTTGTCTCCTGCTTTCTGTTCCATAACTGTTTTTCATAAATATTCTGAATTTATATTCTATTCATAAGTTAATTTGAGACATTGGCATGTTGAAGGAATGCTCCTCCTCCTTGCACAGAGCAAACAATGCCATCTTAATGTTTGCTTTGTTTATATAATTGTGAAACTAACAATTGTCTGTAAATTATGCACAAAAAATTATCCAGCTGTTTTTAAATTTCAGCCCCAGAACTGAAACATTGCTAACAACACCAAAGCTGTTCAGGTCAGGTGGCAAATCTATTTGAACTGACCCCTGGTAATCTCTTGAGCTGCACCTTCAAACCCAGAAGAGTTTGCTTAAATTCTCTTTGTGTTTTTCCTAACCTCTTTGTTCTCCAGCTTGAGAGTTAAACTTTGGCTCATTTTCAGTGTACTTTGATCATATGAAGATTTCGTACCATGGTTTAGTCACCAAACACTCATGATCTGATTATTTGTTTGCTAGAGGCTCCTCTCTATTTTGTCCAGAATCTCCACTGTCACTTGAGCAGGTCAAATGGATATTTGATCTGTATTGTTTATTTTCTAACAATATCCCAATGCAGGTAAAGAAACTTAGTTCTATGCAATTCTTTTTTGTTTGGTTTGCAATAGACACAAGTTTGCTTTCTAGTTAATTATTTCTAATCTGCCTGAGCAACCTCAGAAAGAAAAATAACAAAGCCTCCTGAAAGTTCAGTTGTTCTTGCCACTGTGAATAGCATAAATATTTCCCACTAAAGATACATATTTGCAAAGGCTGTGATAAGCTGGTACATAAGGGGTTGTTGAGAGCTGCAAGGCATCTTTTCTCCATCCTCCAAGTGAAAAAGGCCCCAGCCCCTGACTAGCAGAGGAATTCTCTCCAAAGCCAGCAGCACTCATTTTCCAGGAGCAGGTGTAGCTGGGCAGGAGGCACCTGACCATACCCAAGTTCTGGGATTGCTTGTGGAGTGGAATCCACTGGAGTTACTCCTATAGGGCTCCCTTTCTGCTGCATCCTAAATATGGTATCCCAGATTTATTATCTTAACATCAACCTAATCCCAATATTAAATAGATTTGTAGATAAAACCTAAACATGTATTTTAGGTTGTCAGGTTTCTAATGACAAGATCAAAACCAAAGCATCTCCTGTCTAACTCAAAGAGACTTTCTCATATACAGTTCTGAAGTAATGCCCCAACCACTTTGAACTTGAGACTTTGAACTTTACAGGAATATCTCATTCCCTAAATAGTACCCCCAAATCTGGATGACTTCCTTTGGCTTCAGCTTTCACAGTATTTTTTTGACTTCCTCCTCCCTCTCAATGTCAGCAGGAAGCTTTCAAGGATTAGCTCCAGCTCTGATGCAGCACTTCTTGGGACAGTCCCCATGTGTCATCTTCCTGATAGGAAGTGTTTTGTATGGCAGTTTTAACGAGGTACATTTGCAAATACTCTCCTGACATGACCCTATAGCACAAATTACACCCCACAAAAGCAAGACTTGTGCAATGATTCTGTTAAACACATTGTCTCAAGTGTGTCATTTGCTTTACATGCTGTTAATATGGTTGTCAGTATCCAGCAGCAGACGTGGTGCTTGCTGTTGAATTTAGGGGGTTGCTGTGTAACAATTAGCATTGCTTAAAGCAGATGCCATCATAACTGGATCCAGATTACAGAGGACTAACATCACGACAGTTTAATTTCCATTCCAGTTTTCATACATGCAATTGCTCTTGGCTTTTTATACAACCATTGCACAGAATAATCTTCTGAAAACTATTTTTCAGTGTTTAATGAGCATTTTTTCTTAGGTGTCCTAATTTCAGGTCCTTAAGAAGCTCGTATTTATGAATTCCATAATATTCACAGGAGAACCAGGTTGATGAAATTATTCCGTACTGCATTTCTGAATGCCAGAGTATGGGCTTGAATGCAATTTCTCAACAGCCTTCATATTTTACAACTGAAAAACCTTAAGACTATCAGTAAGGTTCAGTCTGTTATCCACATCCTCTTCCAAATCACTAACACACACTGAAATAACATGCTGAGCCTTGAAGGTCCTTCTCTTTATTTAGAGTAGAGCTTACAAGGTTAATAAGGTGTGAACATACCACAGAGCAGTATGTATTTGACTCGATAAGATTATGCTTTATTTATCCAATTATTGGCCTGCCTTTAGAATCAGTTTTCCTTGAAATGAAGCTCAATTTGACTCTCACCATGTCCCACAGACCCTTCAGAGAGAATTTGTGATCTTTAAGAAAAGGGTTTCCAAGCTATCTTACATATTTTGGGCAATGTCTGTGGACTTATTCTTTCTTTCAGAATTTTCTAATGACTACAGAAGATCAAATTTAGAGAAATATTCCAGACAAGGATAGCAATTATTCCCAGTGGTATATTTAACATTTTTGTTCTAGATTCAACAGTTTGAGGCAAAGGCACGGTCTCTGTTTTCCATGAAGATAAATTCCTAGCCTACCAGCTCCATTAATACACATTTTAGATTTTTGTCTGAAGTACAGTTTCCCTGATCTGCTCCCAGTATTTCTAGTTCTGTTTCCTTGCACCATGGTGAGTAATTAGTCCCCAGCTCCCCTAGGCAGTTACACTGTCACTTAGTGATTGCTTTGCCTATCTTCTGCATTTGTGGACTGATTTAACTTTTCTGTACATGTCTCTTCAACTCTGCAGTCATTTCTGCTGATGCTTTTGAACATTTCTGAAGCTGTACCTTTCTCTGACCCACACCAGGTGTTGTTTCACCGCATCAGACAGAGATCACCCCCTGATTCAGATTCTCTGAGTACAGCACTGCTGTTTGGTTTTAATAACGTGTTGCATTTCAAATTTAGATACATATTTCTGTCTGCTACCACCCTTTACATCATCCCCACTTGTCTCTTTCAGTTAAAGAAAAAAAAATCACATTAAAAGATTCAAATTTACTTTCAGTTAAAGAAAAAATTTACCATGGAGAGATATCAGTGCAACACAGCAAATGTCAACTTCCCAGCCTACAACTAAATGTGCTATCAAAGGTAAACCTTAATTAATATGAACTGTGACAGACCCTACTGAAAATCTCTTCTGACAAAACCAGCTGAGAATCTGTCCCTCATCACTGCTGTCCATTTTGGGACGTTTGTGTTTCCTCTGACCATCAAATGAATATTCTAAGTACTTGTAGCACATATTGAAAAGCACAGTTTGTTGCTTTGGATTTTCAAGCCTGAAATTTAAACCATCACAGTTTCAGTTCTTAGTCTCCAGCTTTCAGATCTGACCCTTTATTTTTTTCTTTTTATCACACTAAAATATTCTTTTTCCTCTTTATGCTTTATGAGCTTTTAAAAAATCTGCACAAACATTTTGAGCACTGCAGATTTAAGAGAAATATCTGGATTATGTTTTATCTGCAGCCAGAAGTTCAAACGAAATCAAAGCAGGAGTTTCTGAAAGGTCCCTTTACCTGGAACCTCCTCACCTCCCCTCCTCACCTTCCAAAGGCTGCTGAAAACTTATTGTGTATTATTGAGGCCAGTACATTTAAACAATTTTTCTCATGATTTATGTGCTATATTTTGCCTTAGCTCTGCATGAGGGAATAGATGATTTTTCTGGGCACTGTGCCCAGATTATCTTTAATTTTGTCTACAGATTGTGCAGTTTCCCAGATACTATACCAGAGATGAGCATTTTATAAGTTAATCAAACAATAAATAAAATAAAATCTGTTCTCATGTCTCCATGTAACAACTGGAGCTTTAAAAGCCTCACCTCTTTTTTATGGAAGCTTCTCTTTCTTACAGTCAGTAAGCAAAAACATATCAGATTATTTTGAAGTAATAAAAAAAGTAATTTACAGGATCCCCGTAGAATTACTTCAAATTTCCCTTTAAATTGTTTAAACAAATAACTAAAATAAAGTTTCACTATTGAATGCATTATGAATTAGTTATATTAAGAAGGAATCAGATTGGATTCCACTACTATATTTGACATAATTTTTCTATTTTTAGAATAAAAAGAAGAAAAACTTACTGTGTATTCTGATTTCCAGTTGTCCATTTGTAAAAAAAAAGAAGAGGGAAAAGAAAAAAAAAAAAGAAATGTGAAATAAAACAGTGATGCAAGATCCTTACAGTAAACACACATTAATAATAAAAATGATTGTGTCAGATAGTCTGCAGATTTATATTTGACTAAAGCCTATGGGACAATAAAGGACACAAGTCAGACAGAATCCAAGCACCTGATGTTTTCTTTGCAAGCAAGAAATTGCATAGATACAACACTCCAGTTTTTACCTATCTTTAGTCTACAATTTTCATTTCCTGATACCAGTAAATATAAGATGAAATAATATATGCAGTTCAACAGGAGTTGTTAAAGGGATTTGGTGCTTGTAGTTCAATATATAACCTGGAGCTTTTGAAGATAAACTAAACTATTCCCAAACCACAAAGCAGCAATCATTTCTGCCACATTCCTTACCTGTGATTGTATAAGGATAATAATTCCAGGCCTTTTCTGTAACGTAAAATATTTTGGGAACAACTGCTCTAGCCCAGCTAGGCAGTTTGCTGAAAGTAAAAAGAAAATATAAAATTAGAATATATTATAAAATACAAAATTAGAATATATTACGACTGCTGTGTATTGTAGAAATAAAGATACTTCCAAATGTGCCCATCATTTGCAAGGTGTTTGGGGATACAGCAACATCCAGACTTCTCAAGAGTATTTTCATTTTCTGCCTCAGCTGTGATCCCCTCTCATAGGGAGCAGATTGGTGCCAGTGCAACAACCTCCGAGTGGGCTGAACTGAGGCTGCTCATTTTGAGAATTCATGGCCTCCAGCTTTTGGCCACACTCAACACTCAACAGGTGAGTCCAAACAAAGTGTAATGGTGGCACCGTGTGCTCAGCCACAGGGAGGCACTCTCTTACAAGAGGTCAGGAAGAAATGTGGGATTTTAGTACACTTTGATCCCAAATCCATTATTTCTTCTTACAGACTCTTTTTTCTTTCTTCATATTCTCTGCCAGCACTGAAAGCCTCATGCTCAGCTCACCTGGCAGGCAGCTGTTCCCACACCACCAACACCAACTCCTGAGTAGGAAGCTTTTATATTAAAATTAACAGATCACTCAAAACACCTCGTGATGCTGGTATGCAGCATTAGTCCCATTTTGCTGATGGGAAAAGTAAATAACAGAAGTGAAGAGAATTAATGGAACTGATGTCACAGCTCAGAGCTCATTCTGTCAAGAGAACTCACCAGTGCAGTGCTACAACAGCAGCAGAATCAGAAATCAAAAACATGGATCCACCATATGGAAGGATCATTAAAGGGTAATTAATAATACTGTGGAAGGGTGGCAGCATTTTTTTGCCATGACTCTCTCATTTCCAGCACTCTGGTCACAGAGGGTACCAAACATTGATGAACAAAGAAATATTTAAAAAGGCAAGTTCACTAAAATTCATCTTTCAGCCCTCTCTTGATGACTTCAGTTACAAGCGCTGAGGCTGCCAGGAACAAAGGAGCAGGACCAGCCATTCCAAGGACAGCAGACCTTGGACACCACAAACATTCCTGTTCTTGGAGGACTCAGTTCCAATGGTGTTGGTCTGGCAAAGCATTGAGCAGATCACCCAGGCCAGGACTGAATCTGTACTGAACTGCAGGAGATGCTTCCAAACCTCTCTTTCCCGAGTGTAAACATTTGAAATAGTTCTGTTTAGATAACTGTGTGCAGAAAGTAAATTAACTTTCCATATTAGCAGATTTCTGAAGAAAATACATTTGGGATCATTAAAGCTTATTTAACCATGATCTAGCTACATGTAAATATTTTATTTGTCCAGAGGCACAATGCAGACATTAGTACATTACCTACAGATTCAAAGCCAAGTGCATTGACTTTTGCTCTTTGATGACATTGCTCAAAACTGGATTCTTTTCTTTATATAAACCTTTCTTGTGTAGAGACTTTTAAGCAGCATTTTACATCCTGCATAATAGACTTCCCTGTATCAGATCTGTTTATTTTGTCAGCCTCTGTCATTGTTTTTATGACTGCCTCCCTTACCCCTGCTAAACTTTACTCTGATGTCTAAATTATAAATACCAGAGGATGCAGAGTTTCAGCTTCTGAAAACATTGCTCCAGCAGGAGAGAAGAGGCAGTAAACAATTCTAAATATAACTAAGGTTACACTGACACTAGAAAACATACATCTGCTCATTTTGCACTTTTTTGGTTATTGTTGTTTTTAGCATATTTGCCTGTCTACCTATCTCCACCAGTACAGCACATCCTGAGAAAATAACTTTATGAGTGAAACACAGGTTATACTCAGAATTGTCAGCAAGTCCCAGTCACAGACACACATGAATTTTTCCAAGGCCCACTAAAAGAAAAGATAATCTCTCTATTTCAGCAGCACAGGTATGAGGATCACATTAGCTTTTGTTTTTTTCTTATTTCCTTATTTCTCCTCCATCCAGATGAAGTTCAGTCTCAAATTTCTTGAAGAGATATCAGTTCACATCAAAATAGAGCAAAGCAAAGTTTGTTAGGGCAGTGGACCCAGGAAGAAGAAACACTGAGGGAGAGAACTGTGCTGCTGGAAGTTGTGTTCCTCCGGAAGGCGGGCAGACGAGACGTTTCCAGCACATCTTGTATAGAAGCATGTGCCCTTGAGTGGAATCTTCCAGAGACACCCTGGCCTCCCAAAAAAATCCACAGCAGCCTGAAAACCTCCTGATCCTTTCCACAAAGCTTCAACAGTACTGCAATGTCTGGTGGCATTGTGACACCACACCCAGATTCAAACAGCAAATCTGGCAATGGAGGATTCAGAATTATCATTGAACTTGATGAACCCCACTTCAAACATCCACCACAGCTTTAGGTAACTGTCCTGAGTTGTTGTAGGTACAAAGACCTACTCTGTCAATGTTTGTACCCATCTTTGGCTAAAAGATGCTGTGTTCCATTGCCTGCACTACCAGGAATCACGTGCTTCCCAAGGATGGTTTGTACATGGCTTCTAGGTTCTTGTGGTCATTCTGAATATGCTCTTCAGTGCTTAAAGCCTTATTTTTAACATACAGGAAAGAAATATCCAAAAACATCTAAAAAAATCCCACAACTTGTGGGACTCTACAATGGGAACACATTTATTGATTTTTCCCAAGTACTGTATCTAGCCTGTGAGAGAACACTTACAATCACAATAATATTAAATGTTGGCAAGATATGTATTATTGAACTCGTGTGTGTGTGTGTGTGTGTGTAACATCACGGGTGATCCAATTTGGCCTGAATTAAGGTTAGATATGTCAGGTTTGCAGTGCAGGAGGAACTTACAGTGTAGAAGCAATAGCTGTACTGTTTGTGTGCCCACTACAAAATGCTGCAGAGCATAAGTTTCATGAAATGAAACAGGCCCAGGGGAAAAGAAGAACTTCACAAAAAGCAGTGCTATTCAATTAAATCAGCAGTAGTAAAAATGGGAACAGATCGTGCAATATATCTCATATAGCCCAAATATATTTATCTAAATATCTCTGGCCTGTGAATGTGGAGACATCAACCCTCAGCAGTATCATTTCAGCATAGGAAGATAAACACTTCACTCTAAGAAATGGTGGAACTTCAGGGAGAAAAACCCCAAATTTTCCACCAGATCTTTAAGCCTAATGGTCCAGAAGGCTGTCATTGTACAAGCCTAATGGTCATTCATAACATCAATTAACTTTGCTGAGGCAAAATACCATCAGCAAAAGTGCTGGCTTTGTGACATGATTATGAGATGAGAGAAACTTAAACCTTTTCAATTGTTTGGTTTTGGTTTTCTTGGAGGGTGGGACTTTGCTGGTTCTGTCCTTTAGCTCTTTGACTCCCCCTTCCCAACGATTTTGGAAAACAAAATGACAAATAATTAAGTGTAAAAGAAAACAAAAGTTCTGATTTTCAGTATATTCTTAACTCCAAGTTATAATTCCTTCTCATGGCGAAGATGCTAGAAGGAATAACAGCTAGAAGGAATAACAGCTACTCCCCCTATTTCAAGCCACTGATCTATCCCACCTCCCCACGGCTACCAGGAAGCAGGATGTATTCATGGGAACATACTCTTTTGAAACAGAAAGGCTGTTGCCTGCATTCCTTGCAAATTTTTCTTACAGCCCATGCTGGGAGAAACAGTTTTACTGCACTTGCCTGTTGAGATAGACACGTTTTTCTGTTAGCTGACCATTGCCATGGTTGGGATCTTCATAGGGCTCATTCTGCACCACTTCCACGCCCTCCCCTCGGTCACTCTGCTCATGGCTGTGCTTGCTGATCATGTACAGCTGTCCAATTCTGTACTGCAAGGCAAAACCAAGAACAAAGGCTATTAGTTTTATGTTACACATGTATTCCAAAGCCAATCTTAGTCAAGGATATGCTGCTATGTATAAATAAGTAGTAGTCTGAAGGTGAAAAGCAGTATTTTTGAGGTCCTCCCATTATCTTATGAAGTCCATGGCATCACTTGTGGAAAAAATAACAAAGCCTGAGTGCATATAAAGAATCAGGCCAGTCCTCTGTTATTAGACTTTGTCTTTGTAAGTATATCAGTTAAGAATAAGTAAACAATTAATCTAGTGCTTCCACATGCTGAAATGTAAAGGGACTTTAACCAGCAGATGAACTATAAAAGCTCCGTGGGACACAGGATTCTCCTCTCCTGCCAAGACAATGAAGCTCTGCAGAAAGATTCAGGGTAACCATGGCTGGTCCACAGAGACAGGAGCACCAGCTCTTAAGAAAAGACCACGTAGACTCCAAGTCCTTTGAAAAAAGAAGCTTGAGTGACTTGGCAATGCTATTAAAATAGATTTAAACACTTTAATGATAATTTTTCTATAGACTCCCAAGTAACTTAGGAAGCCAGATACTGCGAGGATTGGCCCAGCTTTGCTATCACGGCAAAATAAATTGTTGCACTTGATTTTTTTCTCACTGTGTCTCGTACCTACACCAGGGCTTTTGCCTCCAAAGAAATCTAATAAAAAGTACATCCTTGAACTTTTATTAACAAAGATTTTGGAGAAAAATTGTACTTTTCCAGTCATTCTGGTCTGAAACTTCATTCTCAAGTCCTTTGCATTCTTGAACATACCAGGGTTCTTACAACAAACTTGTCTTTGGACCCATCTAGTTTTCTGATTGGATCCCTCTCTCCCTCAGAGTAATTTGTTTAGGCATATACATGCTAATCACTTCAATCACATCATCACATCCCCCTTCAAATACAAAGAACAACCTGCTAATTTAGAGAATGGCTGAGCTACCACACAAGCTGCCAAGTTCTAGCTCAGCATAAGCAAACAAAAGCATCATGAACAGTCTGACCTCAGAAAACTCGATGAGATTCTTGTGGTTATTGCATATTATAAACAGCAATCCTATCACATACTTTACAAAGCCCAAATCAAAAGAGCAATTAGCTCAGAAAAAAACCCCAAACCATCACAAATCTTATTAGCAACTGGCAACAAGACAGTCTTACTAAACAAAATGATAAGGAGTAAGATGATGGAAGGCACCATGTATTAGTTCCTCAATTCTACACAATCCAAATTTATTCCCCTACAGCAAAAGGCCACAAGAATGTAAGAAATTTGGAACTTGCATCTTGAAGGATCATTTAGGAGAGTAAGTCCTAACGTTGTTTTACTTGCTAGTCCACTTCTCTACCTTTGTCTCTACTGAATCCTTTTTCTCTATCTCATCATATTTCAACATTTTGTTCTAATCTCAAAGGCTCTGAAGAGCTGCAGACCTCACACATAGCTTTTAACTAGATTCATGACAAATTGTTTTCTCTTTTTCTCTAACAAAAATGAATGTATTGGTGCACAGGGAAGGCAAAGCTTGTAGTACATTTGATTTGATCAATTAATACAGTTTGAAAAAGAGTAACTTTCAGGCACACAAAGTTGTTTTTCAGGTCTGAAATCAAAGCAACACACTTCAAAGCTGAATACAAGTTGAGAAAAAATGCTTTGCCTTTAATTAGATATGTATCAATTAGACCACCTGGGAGCACAGACTTACTGCCTGTGGAGTGATAAGGATGGCAGAAAAGAGGAAAGGTGATTAGGTCCTTATCTTCTAATGGAAAGGAAGAGGTCAGTAATTTATATCCTGTGGAATATGAAAAGGTCAGATGAGGAGTAGAGAGAGGAATTACAGTTTGACATAAAGTCAATATTTCTATCATGATCTCTATTGGGATTTTTGTTATCCCATAAAGTTATGAATTTTAGTTGCCATGGTCACCTCTGCAAAGTGTTTCATAATTGTACATATCAATTTCATACAGCCACGTAGTCCTGTGCAATTTTGCTCTCAGTTTTAATGGTCAAATACAACCACCTCAGTTTCTGCTCGAAATGTTGGCTCAGAAATATCCAGATGAATGTACTTTCACACTGACAACCAGCTGTGGGGTTGTACTGATGCCTTCATTTGCTCCTGCATCATGAATCAGATACCCTACAACATCACATTTTATTAACAGAGGTTGTTGTTCTTTCATGGACTCATCCCACCACCAGATGCTTGCAAGACATCAAATCCCAAAGACTGTAAATGAATCTGAGCAGAAGTTTAAGGGGGCTAAGCCTTGTGCCCACTGCACTCCAGTGCTTAAAGGAAGGATCTGCTCTGCTGAGGCTTAAAATCATGCACATTCCTATCATCCCCACAATCCCACAGAAGGTATCCAAGGCTGCTCAGCACGGTGCCTCCCATTTGGAAGATGCTGAAGGAAACAGAAGGCCCCACTGCTGGACAGCTCTCCTGCAGGAACCCTCCTGCTCCTTGCCTTCCGCAGGCAATGTCTTTCCATAGCTACAGATCTGACACCAGTCCAGTAGAAATATCCACCTTCAAAGCCAGCTTGGATGGGGCCCTGAGCAGCCTGATCCAGGGAGTGACATCCCTGCCCATGGCAGGGGCTGGAACGAGATGAGCTTTGAGGTCCCTTCCAACCCAGCCCATTCTGTGACCTTTCATAACTACCAAAGTGGCTGGGCAGTCCTGCTGGAAAGCTGCTGAATTCTGCAAAGGAAATGTATTTGTACATGTACTTTAAAGCAGCTAACTTAGCTCTTTTGTATGCTATTCATTTGTTTCTATCTGCTGTACAAAATGTTAAAATCATTCTAGAGCAGAATGGAAAACATTAACTTCCAAAATAATAGTACTTTACTAAATCAGAGGGTGCACAACTATTATTTCAGATAAAATAGCATTTTTTTCAAGTGTGTGTTTCCATTTACATGAATAAAATCCAAGGTAAAGATGTGTCTTTTAGAACTCGCTGGAATTTAAATGCCTGAATAAAAAGTCACAGTTTTTTCTTAGTTCCTATGGATATTTTGGAGAAATAGCACTTAAGAATCATTTAACAACAGTAATTGATACACATTATTCCTGCAAGGGTAAACTGATGTGCCACTACTATTTATGTTGCTCTATCACAATCTGGAATTCTGTGTTCTTAGCTGTGAGATAATTTTCCAAGACCACTACTGTTTCAAGGAATTAAGCAAAATTTCAAACAATAGCACCTGATTTGGATCTGGAGCAAAACTCTTGTAAATTCTTCAAGTTAATAGGGGAAAATTTATCCAATATCAGAGCAAGGACCGAAATAAACAAATGCACAGGATGTGAAATTAGAGATTTCTAAGGGTATTGCTGTGTAGCTTTGGTAGCAGCCCTGATGTTTCCCAAGCCCTAATGAGTGAGACTCTGTCTCGGTGGTGACTTGCCTGCTCCTTCAACAGGCAGATGGTGTTTGCTGTTGGGATTTAGTCATACAAAAAACAAGGTACATGCTAGCAACAGCATAAGGATGGTCAATCTGATTTTGTTTAAAATTATAAGTGAGACCAGAAGCATTTTTATCTCTCAGATAGAAGGGGAAAAAAAAGAAAAAAATTTAAAAAGGGGTCCACCCCACCCATCTTTCATTTGTAGAGCCCCCACCGTCTCCAGCAGGAGCTGCACAAGAAATCTTTGTACAAACATGTCTGAATTTTTTTCAGCCTGACTGCCTATTGCTCAGGTTTCGGTTTAATGCAAGTCTCAGAGTACAAACTTTCAAACTTCAGGTGGAATATAAAAAATAAAACTCTCTCAAAGGAGAAATTATGCCAAAATGATCTTGTATCTGAAATTCTCATACCACTCCTTGAAGTTCTTATCTGAATGCTCACAGAAAATGTAACAGATTTATCACTGGCTTCGTCTCACATAATTCTCATATTCAAAAGAATGGTTGAGCCCTTTCATCTACATTACTTCTCTATAACTAGACTAAACCATCAAGGATGGTGCTGCCATTTCAATTTGTGCAATTTTTTGTTCTAAGCCAGTAGTGAGATCCCTTCTTGCAGAGAGGAGCTGAAGTCTGGGACACACTGAGAGTCTTTTCTGCCTGCTCAGGGTAACAATTTTTTGGTGAGCTGCATTTTGACAATGGGAAGTATTTCTCACACAGGTTCAAGCTAAAACACACCAGTGACTTCTAGTCCTGTTCTCAGAAAACTGCAAAGGTAAAACAGAAAAGAAGAAGAAAAGCAGCAACAACTAAGCTGAAGCAGATCTGTCCTTCTGCACAAAGGCTGCTCTGAAGGGTGCAACTCTGCCTCCACTGATGGCAAAAGTTGTTTTGTCATTGACCTCAATTTAGTTAAGATTTATTTCTAGCAAGAAAATAAAATGAATCAGCTTCATCATCAGTTATATCTGTCCAGCTACATTGAATCCAAGCGCATTGATTATGGCAAAAGAGTAGCAATTTTATTAAGGAATTCTGATTTATAGAATGCTGTCTCATTCACAGAAAACAATCTTAAAATCGATTGATACATTTCTGATCTATTTTCAAGTCTTAGTCTTTGCAAGATGCTCTGTGTGCTCCTTGTGAATGTGTTCCAGGACTTAATTTTATTTTTTTTTTTACTAAAAAGATCATTAGGAATATTATTCATCACTTTTCCACGTTTTGAATTATTTAAAACAATTTCTGATTATTCCTCAAAGGACAGCCTGAGACAAACATGGTGATCCCCAGGTAAGTTACTTGTCCAAACATGCACAGCCCGTCACTCCCAGCAATCTCTTCCCAGCAGTTTTACAGAGAAATTTTAACTCGGGAATAAATTGTTTGGAAATGTACTGGCTTGAGTAAATATCTTTGTTTAGGAGGATACACTGAGGTTTCCTATTGTGTTTGTTTTGATGTTGGGGGCATTGTTTTCAGGTCCTGATCAAGACCTAAGCCCTGCATTGCTATAGATATGAAAAGCTTCCAGTTAGATACTGAAGACAGGCAAAGAATGTATTAACCTTATTTTATATTTGATTAATTGAAACAAATTAATACATCAACCTTAAAAAAGATGTCTGTGGTAGAACAGGGAATTTAGCCTCAATCTAATGATTCTAGCTCAGTGCTGTTACCACAAGACACACCTGTAATTTCTTCTTCATTCTAAATTATAATTACTTAAAGAGAAGTGGTTTCTCTTATCTCCCTCACTAACCATAAATCCTTCACGTTTGTATTATTAGACATCATTTCCTCTGGAATGGGTGAATCCTGATGCACCCTCACGCTTGTGTGGCTGTGGGAGCAGAGCCCTCATGTGTGGGCAATCACAGCCCCAGCTGCTGGAGCACTGAGGCTGTGCCCTCTGATCCTCAAACTCCTGGAGGTGATGATTCACAGCTAGTAACAATAATTTAAGGAAATCTTTTCCCTGACACAAGCTCCAGCTTCTGTCAAAGTGATTTGTTTTACTTGTTATTAACATTCCTAGATTGGTTTTAACAAGAATAGAGGAATGTGCAGTGTGCTGGTATTTGATTTTTCATGTATGGGTGGGTTTGTATTGGCTCCTCCTCAGCTGCTTTTGGAATGAGGAATTTGGTTTGGTTTGGTTGCACAGAGCTTCTACTTTGCAAACATTGGAAATGGGTATCCCTTGATGACCACCAGCTCAAGGTTTTACTGCAGGACATTGCTAAGGAAGGAGGTCAGTCAGACTTGTACCCGCTGCAGAGTAAGAAAACTTGCCACTGAAATAATCCTATTTTCCTAGAGAGGCAGGAAAGAAAGCAGCAAGAAAACAAACTCACTGTAAATTTAGACTTGGAAGTCTCTCTTATGTAGCAGAATTTACCAGTGTGAAAGTAGTGGTTTGTGTTTCTAAAATAGTGATTTTCCTGGTAAAATAATGACATTGTGGGCTAGGGTCCTGTGAAAAGAGGACTGCTGGGTTTGACTGCTTGGGAAATTGTGCAAGGAAAGCATGAAGAGTAAACAGAGAAGGCAGAAGGGGTGGTTCTTACAGCCCAGTGCAGTGCTGTGCAGAGATCCCCAGCCTGCTGACCTGACCCTGAATCCCCTTTAGCCTGGCCAAACAGCAGTGGAGTCTGCACTAAGGCATTGTTTGACTTCTTGTTTCTAAGCTAAGAAATTTAGAGCAAACCAGGCAGCTTTGCACTGCGTTCTCTTTGTCATGAAGAAACATCCTAAGTGTAAAGAAGTTTTTATGAACCGGTATTTTGAATGGCTGGCCCCGAGGCACAAACACGAGAAAGTAGCTCTAGGGGCAAAGGTAGACTTCTAAATTACTGTCCTCAAAAGGAAATCTGGTTTTATCAATACAAAAGATCAATCAAGGAATAACACCAAAAATCTAGGTCCTAAAATCTGAATGTTAGTATGATCCACTGCTGTGACTTGAGGCCCAGAAAATCATGCAAATTATTTGGTGGTATAAATGTCACTCCCTGCAGTAATATATAAAGAATCTGACCAGTCAGAGTTTAGAGTTGAGCTTGAAATTTTTCTTTCAACTAATTCCTGCATGCATCTGTGAATCACAAAGCACTACACATCTGCTGACTTGTATCAGCAGTATTCTTTACTGTTGCCCAAATTCATGGGAATGTGCTTTTGTAGCCTCACAAACAAACAGTTGCAGTGGGAACAGTTGACTTTTGCATGCTGTGAAGTGCCATTCTTACTGCTTTCATATTTGCTTTGCCTTTTCAGGGAAGAAATTACATCCTTAAGATACTTTATCTGCCTAAATTCCCGTGAATGACAGTTCAGCAATGACACACTGGATGTTGAAAGTCAGTATCCTCTGGTATTTCCAGCCAAAGAAACACGGCCTACTCTATGTTTACAATACCCTGGCACATAATGGCTTACAACTGAACAAGTGATACTGAAACCAATAGGGGCAGGTCCAGATCTCTGGTTAATAGGTGCACAATGAAAATGAAAATAAATGAAGATTAAGTTGCAAATGTTCAGCTTTCATGCAAATGGTTTGCCAAATATAGCTCATGTCCTGTTCAAATTGTAGTCATTTTATGCTTCTACACCAGCTGTGCTATTGAGAAAAGCCAGCTGTTTATCTGGAGTGTACAAGCTCATACAATTTTTAAGAATCAGTTTTTATTAACAATATTTTACAGTGAGTCAGCTGGTTACATTTTTCAACCATGTACACTATGTGCTTTGTACATAAATCCTGATGATATTCTATTATGTAGATTTATCCATGGATTTCCTGCAAGGAATGCAGATACATTTCCGGAGGCTGTCTGAAAAGTTCTCTGTGCACATCAAGAACGGCTAAAAGGGACTTACTGTGTCTCTGTCAGGCTGTCAGTGCTGCACACTGACCACTCTCCACATCTCCCCAGCCCTACTTATGAGTACCTGATCTGATTGTCTGCAAACAGGCCCTGCCTTGATTCCAGCTTCCTGCTTTTCATGAACAGTTTGCTCTGCCTTACACTGCACAATGAGTTTGGTAACTATCAAACATTATTGAAGCTTTTTCTAAGGCAAAAGCATATTTTATTTTCTTGCCACAATTCATTCACGAGGTTGTTGCTAATTTAAGGCCTGAAGCTTAAGGAGCAGTTCAGTAAATATCTTAAAATTTTAACTTAGAATGCAGTAAAACGAAGTAAAACTGTAACATAATTTTTGTAGAGGTTACTAAAGGTTTTTAGTGACATAAACTCTTTTCCTGATATTCCAGGAAAATAATATTTCCATTTCAGATTTTCCAGGAAAAGTCAGAATGGAAAAGTGTGGGCATTCTTCATGATCTCTGTCACCAATCTCTTCAGCAGCAGGCACGAGCCCTGCACATAGGGTGGCACAGGACTCTATTTCACTCACAGTGAAAAGTAATATTCTCCATGGGCTAGTGATGGTGATGGAGAAGCTTGCTCTATTAAACCTGACAGCAAAAGCTGTTACCTGTTTTTCCATTAAAACAAACAGGATTAGAGGGGGAAAAAAGAAAAGAAACTAACTCGTGTGCCATGCATATTAAACACATTTTAGTTGGCCAGAGCAGGGACGTGCTGTGGCCAGCCAGCCACACAATGTGGCAAAGGACTGGGCTGCAAAGGAAGGTTGACTTCTGTAAGGAGCAGGATTTTAGAAATTTAGTTATTTTAATCCAGTTCAGTTTAAGCTGGGAGTATTCAGTGTTTCATACATCCTTTGACCCTTTCAAAATTCAATGAAGTGCAGAAACAGACTTGAGACTTAGGTTTATCTTTAACTTAAAATGGACCAAACACGTGTGCATCTATTCATGCTTTTAGAAATTATTTTCTCTTTTTGCATGGCTAATGGTATTTGCTTAATGTTTAAGTAGAACTTCTTTCCCCTCAGGCTCCTTTTCTCTAATTACTCTTCTTCAGTAATTACTCATTTTTATGACTTAAAAAATCTCTCTCACACCAACACCATCAACTTTCAAGCGCAGAGAATTCAATGCTTTCAGAAAAAAATTTGAGTAAACTTTGAGTTTAGAAGCACCAAAGAGACTACCAAGGATTCCATAAACTTTGTCAGAATTGCAGCAGGGAATAATTCTGCAATTACATTTTTTGGCAAGCAAGTTCCTTACAACACATTTTAGGCATTATAATTCTGCTTATAAATATGAAAAAATGAGAACTTTCTTAGTATGCACAATCTACAATGAATAAAACAGCATCAGAATTTAGTACTTAGTAGTAACAAGCTGAACAAGACAAATCCAATCTGCCTTCTGATATTTTATTCAGAAGAAAATGAAATTTTGTTTGCTACTTACAGTGAAATAAAAATATATTCACAGTCCGGAATATTTCATTTGAATATCACAAATATTTCATCCTACTTTCTGATCTTCTAAAATAAAACTGACTTCAATTTAATTTTTAAAATGCACTTGTTTTATTTCTGCATCCTGTAGATAAAAATAATGTTATAAAGAATCCAGGGTCTGTAAATAGCTGAGGTCATTCCTACATCTCTGCATCTAACCCAGGCATCAGGATGATGAAAATATTAGGGTTATCTGAAGTCATCTGATGAAAGGAAGCACATGAGAACAATTGCATAAGAAGGAAATGAAGACATACTTTCCTCCCCAGATTTCTGAGATACACTGAAGTCTCAAAACCAGTATTGAAAGAAGATACAATTTTTCCATTTTAGTTAATCAGAACAAACGTTTGCAATTGAAGTACCTACTCTACATATCTGTGACAAAATGCCCCGATGTTGAAATAATCACTACAGTAGGAAGTTACTACATTTGTACCTCTGTTACATGCACAAATCTGTAATAAATGCTGGGAGCATATTTAGGGGAGAAATCTGTTTGCCTGCTACTGACTTACGGAAAATCAAATCTGCAGCCAAACAAACTCTTGGAGAGGAAACCTGGGTTTTGCTGCAGAGCAAAAAGCAGCTGTGACACCTGGGGGTGCACACCATGGAGGGGTCAGAGTGCTCATGTCTTTGTCCAGAGTTAGAGCACACAACCTTTCATTCCAAACTTCTCCACCTTGAAGGTGCAGTTCTTTGACAATGTACAGATGAGCAGAATTGCTGCCTTCCAGCACTACACAGAACAGAAGCTCTTACGTAAGTACAAGCAAAATTTCCAGGAAGGAGCACATTCCTGACTGAAAAGCTTCCAGAGCAGACATTCCTTCAATACCACGTGTAGACCAAAGTGATGATGGAGGCAAAGAATTCCTGACAAGGGACTCTATAGGCTTAATTCAATTTTATCATAATCCAGGAATGTGAAGCTATATGGTCTCCAGATGTTTTTGCCAGATGGGGTCACAGCATTAGGCATTCCAGCAGTGCTTATCTGGTTTTAGTGTTCTGTAAGGGAAGTCTAGAACATTGCACAAAGACAGCATCTCCTCTGGGACATAACCTGGAAACAGTGCAGAGGGAGGTGCAGGAAACTACAACCTGCAGATTTTAACCAATGCAGAAGAATTACTTGGGTTCATCATGGTTAGGAAGATTAGAGAGGGTGATAATGTTTGGGTAAAATGAGATACAGCTTCTGAAGATTATACAACATATACATATCTCTATATTCCACAGAGCTACCTACAGTGTGATAATGCAGAGGCTGTAAGTCACAGCTGCAATTTATCTGTGCAGATATCAGCATCTGAGAGAATCCAGTGGGAGTAATGGAGCCTTGACAATGCACCAGGGAACTAAAAACTCTTCTAGGACAGATATCCTTCCCTTACCCCTTTGGATACCAAAACCAGCAGTAATGACCACCAAGAACAGCAGAGGAATAAGTAGCTCATGGTTTTGTGCTGGACTGTGCACCCTTCTGAAGTAGCTTGTAAACCACCAGTAACAGATAAATCAATTCCTCAATACCTCTAAGTGGGAATATCTTTCTTTGTGCCACAAGAATTCTGTTTGGTGTTGTGGCCTTTTGGAAATTTCCAAGTACAAAGAAGTTTCCAAAAGGCCACTTCAGCTGGAACAGATCCTGTTGAGTCCAATGGAAAGGCTCTCCTGTTGACTGTGGAGAGCTTTGGACGTAAGTGAACAAACAGCTTTCCTGCACTCCCCTCTCCAGTTAACCACTTCCTCATTAGTGTGAGCCAGCTGCGTCACTTGGAACGTATCCTTTGGGTATAAGAGTTCATGGTGTACAGTAGCACCAGGGAATAGAGCTAAAACCCATAACAACAGAATGTATAAATAGATAAGAATTCTGTATGGAGAACCAGGTTTTCTTCCTGCAGTCCCTCAGACCAGCACAGCTCTGGGACAGTCATGGGAGCACCGCTTATGTGAGTACTCAGGGCTGAAATCTGCTATCTAAGACACATGTTTGAAATGGAAAACACGTAGCTCAAAGACTTGAAATGTACACACCCTGTAAAAAGCTGGGTTTGGAAAAAGTCAGAGAATTAATCTAAAGCATTCTGCTGTAGACTTCAATAGTTGACAAAACCCCAAACAAAAACCACACACACAAAAGCTGAACAAAAAACACTTCTCACCAGAGTCTAAAAATACAAGGAGATCATTGCTTCCTTTCCTGCCACCCAGGGCCTTCTGCTCCCCAAAGGCTCCTGTCATTGGTTCAGACTCAGAGAGGAAGTGGTTGCTGCAGCAATGGCAACCCAATGAAAGCTCTTTATCGCCTACATTTTTGATTTTTTTATAGCATGCAGAAAGAGCAGACAGCAAGACCACAAACTTGTTGCATGGCAACACAGCTTGACCTTCCTTATTACTTTTCATAAAAATAAAGAATTCAGACAAACTTAGAGAATTCTTTGACATATGTCATGTCATATGTGAGAAACACAAAAAGGTATAATTAAGGAAAGAGATGGAAGAAAATATTAAAACATGAATTAAACTCACTATAACTGTCCATGCCCAACCAGGTCTCACAGGTTGGTCAGTAATCTAATTTTAGTCTAACATACTTTAAATGCATGTGGTTCAATCAAACATTTATTGCAGTACATATCTGCATTACTTTTAAGTTAAAACATTGCTTTTATAGTGGTTTAGATATTCTCTCCTATTTCTACAGGCTTGTGAAACATTTGTATGACAAAATATTTTATTCTAAAAACTTTATGAACTCTCAGCTTTGACGACCAGATAATGCTATGCTTTAATGGGAATACTCAGGGATTTTTCCAGCTCAAAGGCTGGGCAAATGCCTGTTGAAGAATTTCCTCACTAACAAATTGAGTGTTCTTGTGGACAGTTTCTCAGATTCGTTTAAATTCTCTCTCCCTTATTTGAAAACTTTCGGGGTGGGAAGGGAAGGAGGGGGTGTCACACTGCCTGACAGGTGTTACCAAAACAGCGAAACCTCTAACATGCAGTATTTTATGCAGGGCCTGGGAGCTTGCTAGGAAGATTTTAGCTAAGTAGTTCAGGGAACAGCTTTAGTGGGAGCTCATGGCAAACTGCTCCTGCAGGATTCACACTGTCACTTTCCAGCCACTTGTTAACCTTTAGAATATTCCACTCCTCCATCTCTCACATTCATTCACAGAATGAATACACATAAGGACTATCAATGGTTAATTATCCAACCTGGAAACGTAAATTCTTTATTGCTCTTTTTTTTGGCGGTTGTTTTGCCTTGTGCACTGTATGGACTGCAGGATTCTCCTGAGAAGCAGATAACCATCTGGGGACTCTGAATTCCTCACTGCCACGGCTGAACTGTCTCCAGCACCTCAGACACACAAATTAAAGCTACACAGTAGAACAGCAGAGCAGGGATATTCCTCAGCTGCACCTTCCTTGATCCTCAGCATCTGATACACCTACTTCCCAATCTTGGATTAGCAAAGCCACCACTGACAGCCAGGCTAAACAGAGCTGCTGTAATCTTTTCTTCTATCCAGGATGCAATTAGTTAAACCCAAATAAATGAATGCATCTAAATCTACTATCTGATTGAAAGGATGGTAATCAGCAATTTGCTGTCTCAACTGGTCACAAGTGTCACCGAGAGGCAGCCACCAGTTTGGCTGTGTGGGAAGCTCACAGTGTCACTTTTGCTGGAGTCAAGCGGTCATCTTGCTGTGAGCACAAATGCTGGCAAGCAGGGCAATACATGGGAAGAATTCTGGCATTTCCAGTGAGATCCATGCACGCACACAAGGTTTATGCACTGAATATATTCTACTATCTGCACTGTATACTCTAGCTGACCATACTAAACCTGTTGTGGGCCCACTCTCTTGTCATGATTCTGAGTTAGCTCCACAGCCACCTGATATTATCTGGATCACCAATAACTTACACCAAATAAACAAAACAATACACAGAAATGAAGCTACTTTAGAAAAGAAAAAGCACCCCAGGTATACAATAAAATAGTACAGATAATGCAGTGGTCTCAAAAATAATATTTAATGCCAAAAAGGGGGGGAAATGAAAAAATCAAAAGAAACTTTTTATTCCAAGTTGCTTCTTTAAATTCAAATTGCAAAAGCAATAATTACTATTGAAAAATATTCAAGATGTTTTAAGTGAGGCCTAAAGACAGAAGAGAAGTCATTGCTGTAAACAAAGTTCTTTTAGGGCAAGGAAAGATGCAAGGTTGTATTCAGGGCAGCTGGATGATAAGGGTTTTCATGTAATTTTCCCATGGCACTTGGCAACATTAAAACTACAGAGTCTGGCAAGCATGACTGATTATTGCTTTATTTTCTCATTCTTCCAATAATTTCTAGCATGCAAACACATAATGACCATCAACAGAGAACACAAAAGCTTAGATCCAACAACCAAACAGGCCTTCCAAAAGGGCAAACTGTGTGTTTAATTCAATTGGATTTAGTGACGGGTCAGGGCTTTTCTTTCACAACTCAGAGGATTCCTATTGCCCAGTTCCTCCTGAGTTACTGAGAACAAATAAAAGATTTGCATTCTAGCACCTGAATTACAGCATGTGGAAGAGAGAAAATGAAGTGTGAGTTTCTGCCTTGGATTCATACAGTATTTCCTATATTACCTGTCCATGCTGCCTTCGTGAAGACAGAAAATTCCACATGGAGCAAATCTGCATCACAGCTCCCCTCAAAGGTACAAATCTAGCAGATCCAGCTCTCATGGCAGTCTTCCACCTTCCTCTGTTTCTTTTTTTATGGGCAAAATAGGGCAGAGAGAACAAGGATTACTATGAAGCATTATGAATCTGATGGCTCTTGGTGGCCTCCTAACAAAATTTAGGAAACTACTTGAGCAGCACCAAGCACAGGACTGGTACAGCTCACACTGACTGCAGGTAACTCCCTGAAAGTCACTTTGCTTTTGGTGCCAGAACTCACAAACTGGAGACCCAAACTTGATGTAGCTGCCTTAATTTGGAAGGGCTCTTTTTCTTAAAAATAGACCTTCTCTTTTTCCTCTCAGCCCTGATGTGTGTGACATAGACACAGCACACTCTTCTATAGCCAGAAGGTTTGAATTTGAGGCTTCTATTTATATTGTTATTCCAGTCCTCGAATGTGCCACAAAGCCCTGACAGCCCCAACTATTCAACAACTGACTTCCCTGCCACAAAGACAGACAGAATGCCTAAAAGTCATTCATATCAATAAATGCCTAGGAATGATCAAGTTTCTCCTTTTTTTTTTTTTTATCTGTGGACATGAAAGGATAATTCAGTAATTTCATTACAACAGGAAGATCAAACTAGCATTGGTTTTCCACTTACTAATAAAGGCAGTCCTGCAGGGCTGAAACACTACACTATTCCTTGCCATTCCATTTTTAGTTCCTTTTCTTTCCTTTCCTTTTCTATCTATTGGTGAGATTCATATCACAAAACTCTCAACCTTTACAAAATGGATGCTTTTATCTTTGCAGCTGAGGTGTCTGTGAAGTCAGTATGTTGTGAAAGGTTTTCTGCATTTTAGTACCTTTGCCATGTGAGTAACTGGCAGACGTCACTGTGGTGTCACTGTCCCATCTTTGTGAGGACACACATTCAGGGCAACAAAGAAGAAAATACGCACTTTTTCAAGTCTAGAAATGCAATCCCAAAGGGAAACTTGCAGAGACGCGCTTGCCTCTCCACTCATCCATAGACCAAATGTTTCCTTAGGGCCATTTGAGTGACATTTCTTTTTCCAATGACATCAGAAGGAAAAAGTGACATTAAATGAATTCTCAGTTACCATCGGGTATCATCCTCAAAGTAATTTTCTACACGTCACAACAGCTTCATTGAAATGCCTAAAATTGCAATTGCCCCTGCAAGAATTCAAAACAATGAACAAAAAGGTACTGTTTTATCCTTTCAGAAATACAGTAAAACATAGAAGAAATTAATCTCAGCCTCTCAGAGAACATCATCAACCTCAAGATTGGTATGAATAGTTATTAAGTGAGAAGCTCAAAGAAGTGGAACTGCCTTAAATTTTCCTGAAATGAAAGATTAGATGTGGTTTTGAAGGTTATATGAAAAAGATGCTGAAAGATGAGTTTTAAGAGCTATCACATAATTAACCTGTGAAATAAGATGAAAATAATAACGAATAACACAGCCATGGACTGCAGTGTGAGCTCAGTGTGGGCTGACTTGTTTGGCTGAACTGCTCTGTGCTCCCATGGTGAGGTTGTTTCCAACACTTAGGCCAATGTTTGCAGGTAATCCAGGTGGACAGAACCAACCCAATATTGCCCTCAGGACTGTCCCTATTCTCTTAGCTACCTCTTAGCTTTGCCTAACTATAACTTTTGTTTCCTTTTTTTGGAACAAAAGAAAAAGGAGCTTATAACTGAAGCAATATAATCATTCTCATCTCCTTTTGATCTGTATTTGATTTGACTATCTTGCTGAATCTGGCCTAAAATATCCAAAGCAGCTGGTAGTTTGACTTAGCCCAGTCTCTCTCTGACAGTGATTCCAATGAAGGCACTTCAGTGCATGTGTTGTGTATTTACTAACTGTCTGTTTATATTGCTAACAATGATGTTGATACTGCAGCAGGTCATTGCCAGTTAAGTAAAACACAAGTTTATGTTACCATCAACTATTTATTTTAACACTGACATAGGCAGTGTATTGTGTAAATACGTTGTGATATTTTTCTGTTAACAGAATTGTATTTAAAATTCATGTTATCAGTAACAGTAATATGAAAATGAACCACTTACATTGAAGAGATTTGTATCTAAAGTCTGAGCAGAGAAAGTAGCAGATGACCAGTCACTAACTGGCTAGCAACTGCCATTACAAGAGATTCTTCTCTTGCTGGTAAAAACTCTGCTGAATTTTAGTTGCATGATGTTTTACTGCGTCTACTTTAGGCTCAGAAAACCACAATGAAAATGGCTCTGGAGTGTTTCAGTTGCTGGTAAAAATAATAGCAATTATTAAATAAAAATGATTCATTGTATTGGAAATAATGTCAGAATTTTTTTCCTTTGAAAGGCTCTTATGCCTACAGGGAGCTAGGAAAGGGACTTGAAATTCAACAGACATGTAGTCTTTGCATAAATACTTATGCATGAAAATCCCTTGGCTAAATATAAACCTTTAAATTTAAGTCTTTGCAAATACAGCTCCGTATTCTCAAAGAAGCTTTTTAGGTCTTTCCAGAAGAATTATCAAAATACTCTGTTCTTACTGCACACTCTCACAGACCCTACTATATTTAGGATATATGTTTCTCCTGTTCTTTATCACAGATTTTTCTCTATTGCTTATTCTCTTCTATCATATGGCACTGTGTACATTCTAAATGCTCATTTTATCCATTATCTCAAGTGCAGCAGCCTGTGCAGTGCATCCCAAGGTTCCAGCCCGGGTGATAAGAGCCAGCGGCTCACACGAGGCCGGATGATCACGCATCACATGACGGCCCTGCCCATGGCAGGGGGCGGGACTAGATGACCTTTAAAGGTCCTTTCCAACCCAAATCATTCTATGATTCTATGATAGTCAAGCTCTTTTTTTCTCAAAAGTTTGCAAAATCCCCCAAGATAATTACAAACAAAAACGGTGCTTAAGGAAATCTTACTCAGCTTGTGAAGCCAGGCAGTCAGGAGCTACAGAAAGGGATGGGTGTCTGATTGGATATAAATGCACTTGGGTACCTAAACACTGGCACAATTAAATAATCATGTACCACTTTTTCTCCCTATTCCAGGCAGTTGCATACTAATGTGGATGATTTTACGTAGGGCTTCTGCTCCATTTGCTGAAGTGCTGAAAAACATTCTGGGAAGGGCAAACAGTGCCAGCTCAAGGTCACATGAAGTGTAGACTCCACATCAGCGCGAATCCTCTGGGCATCACCGGCACGAGGGCCTGGCCATGATGCAGAAGGATGAGGAATGACAACATTTAAGCAATGGAGATAACACAAAGCAAATCACTTAATCCCAAATTCTTTACAAACAATTGCTCTTCTCTTGTTCCTCATCATCTGGGTACCCCACTCAACACAAGAAATCTGATTCAGAGAAATGCTAAATATTTACCAGCTTGCCAGTTGCTAAAGTCAATGAGTTCCAATTCCACCCCAAAAAATCAAGTTCCAAGTGTTAAATACTCAAAAAAGGTGAATATTTTCAACTATTGTCTCAATACAGACTTTTGTCACCTCAGAATTATAGAACTTGTTCATTTATAAAAATGTAATGAAAATAAATTGATTAATATTTAGTAAACATTCAGACACTTTAGTAATAAGAGTCACTCAAAACCATGACACTGGTTCCAGCTTCAGAGATGGGTAGCAAGTTAGTGGAAAAAAAGACAAAAAATTATATAATGAAAAAATGGTGTTCACGTCAACCTCACCCAGCCTCTCCAGGACCCAGTTTTATGGAAAATACATTCCAAAAGCAGGCAAACCAAAACTGCATGGGCAACATTAATTTTGATACCTCCTCATTCTAAGTGCCCTTGAACTCTTAAATAACAATTTTTAAATCAGTCTATGTTGATACCAAAATTATAATTTCCCTGCTCTTTTAGAATCTCTGCAAAAGGATACAGGCCACTGAAATCTTTGCAGACAGGTGAAAATGAAGCGAGGTGGCTTTGAGATCAGAGTGGCAGCTTGCAGATGTACTTTTTCCTGCTTGTTCTTTTTTTTTTGTGGTTAAATAAAAGCATTCAGCTTTCAGTTCTTATCTTTTCAATGTGTTATATTCACGCTACAGGAAACAAACATCAGTATTTTGACCCTGTGGGTTTTTTTTTTTCTGAAAACAAGACATTAATACAGGGTAGAGCAAGCAACAGCAAAACTTCATTTTTTAAATTGGAGAAGCAGCAAAATTAATTTTGAAAGCTTCTTCATTCACAGCTGAAAGGCTTTATACAAAACTTCATCCTGGAGTGATATTTTCAGCCGTAATATAGGGGTTAGTAATGGAAATGCTGACAGGCCCATAATTATGGAAGCGGAGCGGGCACCACTATAAAGTATATCAGATAGGCAACTGCTTAAATTCAGTACAAGGTATCAAAAGATGTTCCTGTCTGTCCTCATTAAAGCAGCACTTGAAATTCCTTTTAACCTCCGTGACTCAAACTATTAATTTGGTGTTCATCAGGACACATACACCAGGACTAATGCTAGTATGAATACACCTCATTTTGTGCTTCAAACTGAATTGGTGGATCATCCTAAATGGTTAAGGTCACAGAAACTGAAAAAAGCAATGGCAAGGATCAGAACATTTTATTTTACAGGACACAAACTGAAGCCATGTAAAGCAACATAAAAATGACACACCCGTTCCTGTGTTCTATGAGATTTCAAAGTTGCTCTTTATATCCAGATAAGCAATGATATATTTGTGTGCAATTACACTTTGGGATACTGAGGGGGGAAAAGTGCATCATCTCTGTTCACTGGATCTTGTTTGACAGCCACCTCATATATTGGCATGAAACTCCTGATGCCTGCATAAATTCCATGCATGCAAAGGAAAGAAGATCAAGCCTGGAGGTCCAGGAGGGCAGCTGGGTGCATAATATGCTTATAGCCTGTATAGATTTTAATTTATGCTGTTAATTCCACCAAAAACATGCACTAAATTGGTAGCATGATTATAATGTGCACAATATATTGTGTTTCTGTAATATATCAAGTCTGAAATTTCATCTGACAGTTGTCTGCTGTAATAATATTCTTTTCTTCAACAGACAGAGCAGCAGGAGGTTACCTTGGAATTATTTCCAACCATACACTCTATATCATGACTACAACAAACTCGCTTCTGTTTCCTTCTCTGCACTAAGGTGCAAGAAAAATACAGAAAGAGTGAATTTACCTCTCTTGAATCTAGCCTGAAAATAAAATTTTTGGTGCCAAGTTCTTCTGAACAAGCCCTTTTTCAAGCATAAAGAAATATTTTTTTTTTCAGAAAGAAGTATGTGTTGCACTCTGTACAAATCTAGGTCTAAAGCTCTTATCAGGTAAGGGAAATAACAAATGTCACATTCCACAGAAGCTTGCCTCACTGGAAATGGGATTGATGGTGTTTTTGATGACTAGGTAGAGAAAGAAAACATCTCACTGAACAGAAAGTACTTTCCCATGGAAAGCTGGAATAGTACTATTTTGAGTAATGCCCTACTTAAGCACAGGGACACCCTCACTGTGTCACTCACACAAACGTGATTTGCATGTTTTGATGGTTTATAATTCTGCCTCAGACTACAGCAATGCCTTCTACAAGATGATTCAGAAGATTATTATATTTGCATATTTCCCCCATTCCTGGCAGCAAAAGCTTCCACGGGCCATCAATTCCAGGATTGCAGCCACTACAGGAGAGCATGAGCAGCAAAACAAAAAGGTCCCAGCGTCTACTGATGTCATTCCTAATTGAATGTGGAGCACAACGGGGGCTGCCAGGATTCCTGCACTTGTAGTCATGGGATGTTTTAATTTTCTGAAGAGGAAAACACGTTTTCTCCTGAGGAGGACAGGATTTCAGATATCAACAGAGGACAATGTGATTTTGTAGTTCCAGAACAAGGGGCCACATGAAGAAGATTTTTGACTATTAACTCATTCCCCGAAGAAGATGAGGCAGCAAAGCAACAAATGCCAGAACAGAAAAATGTACTGACTTACCAAGCCAGGCTCATCCCTCTGAGAAATCTACTGCCCAGAAAAAACCTTGCCTCATCTTGTGCCATTTTGTCTATATTATATATCATTTAGCAAATCATCAGGTTTACAATTTTATTAGAAGTCCCTAGGAAACAGTTTAAATTTTCTAACATAATTTGGTCCTCTGGTAGCACAGTTTAAAGAACTCATAAATGTGAATGTCATTTGCAAAAATGACTTGCAGTACTTTGTGGGACAGTAAGACAAAGCACTTTACCTAAAGCCAGCAGAGTTCTACAGAGTGCAGCTCAGGACAGAATTGTCTTGCATGGCACACACAGCTCCTCATTCAATGAATTCTCTCTTAGGTTCCTATTTTTGCATTCTTAATGCAAAAGAAGAGAAACTCCCACTGGCTTCACTGTGTAGAAGTGGACCTGAGAAGGGCATTAATCTTGCTTACCAGCATGTATAGGAATGCTGTCAATTAATTACAAGTATATCAAATGCTTGACTGCAGATCGTGTACATGGTGTGCTTTTCACTTACTGATTTACAGTCAGTGGGAGGAGGTTAGAGTGAAAATGGAACTACAAATCAAAGTTAAACATGGACATGGAAATTTATCTCTGTTTCCAAGACGGACAGTTCTGTGTGTGCTGGGCATGAAGCAAGGCTGTGGTGATGAAACAACAGCAGAGCAGTGTTTGCTCCTGGCAATGACAAAGTGAGGAATCACTCCCGGAGCACAGGACCCTGTTAGTTTAGATGCTGTGCATCCTACAAGAGCTAGGATCTAAAATAAAGCAAATGTTAACTCCTTTCAGAGATAAAACAATTAGAAGAGTTTGCAGCTCCAAAAGGAAACCAGGGAACATGACATCCTGCCAACCAGCACTCGGCAAAACAACTTCTAATATAATATGCAAATACTGGGGCACTGACAAATATTACATGCAAAAAATATTAATAAACTGCCTGAAATCCTAACTGTTAGCATTATTGCTACCTCTGTGATTCTCCTTAAGAAACAGTCCCCAAATAGTCAATGATTTAAATGAATAAGAATAAAAAAAACATTCCTCAAAAATCCCCTAATGAAATTTTGTGCTTACATGCAGTAAAACAGATAGCCCTGGTAAAAAAAAACTCAGTTGGTATTCTGAAGATTGCGTCTTTGCACTTACAATTAATTCAGTATGTTGTGTTGGCATTAAATTATAATTCTATACTTTCACCAAGACAGGAGTTGTACTAATTTGCTTTTCACATGCTTTTCATTTGCTATCATCTATTCAACGTATTGAACAGAAAATTGAGAAAGAGCACATGAGAGTGGTTCCTATTACTCAAGGAAAACAAAAAGTGTGTGACTAGCACAGCTTGAATGCATAAATACTGAGTGAAATTTAAGACAGCTTTAGTGAGGAGAAGTCATGTGGTAATTTGTGTTTGAAGAGGTTAGCAGGTACCCAGCCAGAGCACACCCAGCTGATATGGGGCAATTTAATATCAAAAGCCCATTTTGCCAAGGCCACAGAATCACAGAATATGCTGAGTTAGAAGGGACCCATCAGGATCATCAAATCCAACTCAGCCTTGCACAGGACATCCCCAAGAGTCACACGATGTGCCTGACAGCACATTCCCCAATGTTCTAAAAGAAACAAATTTGCCATAAGGAAGGTCCTTGCATGGACAAATCATTGTTTACAAGGTGCAATAATAAAGTGAAATAAATAGACAAATAATTTTTAACGCTGGATAGAGGGCACCTGTTAAGTCCCAGAGGAATTTGTGCTGGGTCTGAAAGTGTTCCACATGTCATTAACGATGGTTGTAGCAACTTAAGATAACTTGAACCCAACAAGGATGGAAAGCTACATTTTTGTAATTAACCTCCTACAAAAAGGATTTAAAAGAGGGAGTGGGAGGCATATTACAGAGAGTACAAAGAGAAAAAAGGAGAGAACACAGAGGATACAGTTACAGTGATCACTTGCAGCCTGCAAGGCTCAGAGAGCAGCTCTTGATTAGATGAGAAGCTCGGTAACTTTATCTCCTTGACCTTAGTGGGAATGAACACCTAGGACATCAGCTTAAAATTCTTCAGCCCAAAGTCATCACAGGGTCACCTCGGCATTACAGATGGAAGAGTTCAGGGATGAAAACTCAAGCTTCTCTGGGGTCTTCTACACACAGAGGAACCAAAGAGCCCCCAGTTTCCTGCTGGTTAGGCTGCGTTACACCTCTGGTACTGCTGAAACTCCCTGAAACAGAGAGGTACAGCTGGATCATGGGGCTGAGCAGTGTGAAATTACAGAGAAACCTCTCAGAAAGTCAGTTGAGAGGAAACCAGACCTCCCCTGTTGGCAGTGCAGGATGACAGGGAACATGGGACACGAGCCTTCAGTCCTGCGCAGGTTATTTCTCATTCTTATGAAAATGCAAAGCACATCCCAGTGCCATCCTGTCTTAAGGTAATGATTAATTAGGGAGTTGTTCAGAGTCTGCCTGAAAAGGATCCCATACTCACGATGTCAGAATGGCTTTATGTCACCCACAGATCTTTACATTTTCATGACAGCCATTCCCTGAGTAGCTTCATTAGACAGATATGCTGAAACACTGACTTCTGCCAAGAAACCTTTCACAGAAGAGTTTGCATATTTTTTGAGTTTATAAGAAATGCTAAAGATTTAACAGGAGCAAACCTAGTAACTCTTTATTTCATCAGTAGAAATGCAACATATGAAGAAATAATCGATATTTGAAGCCCAAGAAACTGTTTTAAGCTAGCATCAATATGCAGGTATGTGAATAGCAAAAAAAAGTCTACTGATGCTCTACACCTTTTAGACTTTGATGATATAACTTTTCGTTCCCTGTTTTCTAGAATATCATAAGCAGATGCAGTGCACTAATTTGCTACAGAAAGGACACAAGGGACCAAATCTTCAGCTAACTTACTGAGGTGAACTTTATATGTCAACTTGCAAAGTTTGCTGCGCCTCCAAAACAGTTTTTGTTTAAATCTGACATATGCAAACAATTTGCACACATAAATCAGTGGGGTGATGAAATGTTGATGGAGTTAAAAATCCTTTTTCTTTGAAACTCTTAACTGGAAGGTGTCAAAAGCCCAAAAGTAAAAGAAGGCTTTGCAAGATAAGGCAGACAAAAATGTACCTCAACAGCTCTGTCATTATTTTTATGTCAGTGATTGCATGATAAGGTATTTAATCAGCAAGTCTATTTCTTTTCCTACATGGTTGCCTTATATTTTCAGTTTCCAAAAAGTGGAAAATGCTTTTAAATGTCACCTGAGGGAGCAAGTGAATTCTATTGCTATAAACCCTTACTTCTTAAATTCTTTTCTCTGAAAAATGCCTTCTGTATCCACCCTTATTCCCTTAGTTTTCACTCGTTTTTTTTTAAACTGATGAAATGGGTAAAAATGTTGTTTTAAACCAAGATTCATGGAGCATTTTCACTTCAATGTAACCTGGATTTAAGAAGCAAGATACCAGAGAAATGAACACTTGGTGCAGGAGCGGGGAGTATCAAGAACCACCCATCAACACCAAGATAAAAATTCATGCTACAATTTCACACAGAGAATCGTGACTGTTAAGAATGAATATTCATAGATAACTGCTTAAGAAAAGTGTGGAATAACCTGATATAAACTCTACAAAATGAAGCCTGGTAAAGCACAGGGACAAAGCTTTCACAAACTTCAAGACTAAATTCTGGTTTGTGGGTGATGAAGACCTTGCTGAAGCAGCAGCCTGACTCCAGACTCTTGCTCTTGGGCCCACATAGGTTACAGTGGTTAGAAGGGTGAGGTAGTTATTTCCCAGGTCAATATCTATTTAGATGAGATTTAGGCAGCTCCAGGGCACAGGTTTACACAAGTACTCTGGGACTTTCAGACTTGGCAACAGCACCAAAGCAAAGCAGGGGTCCTACATCTCCAAAAAGACAAGGTGAAGGGACAGCTGAGCAGGGAGAACTCAGGAAGGCCATTAAAAACCCAAGCTTGAGTCTGAATTTCCATTAGCTCTGTGAATCCATGACATTGTTCTTAATACACATGATCTACTAATCTACATTAATCACCTTCAGCAATGCATTTTTTATTTCCTTTGATCAAAAACATCTTGCAAACTCAAGTTTTTCCCCTTAACTCACTGTTCTTGTCAAAGGCTGGATTGGCTACAATGCTGAGTTCTCTCCTTCCCTTACCATTAAAAATGCATGAATACTTCAAAGCCTAATGCTTTACTGCACTCCCACTGTTACATGGAAGTTTGTGAGTGGCCCTAGGGAATGTCCTCAGCTTTTCTGTAACAATAAACTCAATCAAGTGCTACCTATAACATAAGCCTAGAGAGCTAAAGTAACTCGCTTAATTTGCAAGTCTAACTTCCAAAATTGTGGAAAAGGCCTGCAAACAAAGATGTTAAGTATAACAACCCGTGGAAAGGAATGCAGTTGCTGGAACCTTGCAAAAGGCCTTAAGGACCTTCTTGCAAAGCTTTGAGACATTCTCTGACTCTTGGTCTTGTGGACAAAGCAAGTGACACTGGTTTAAGTAACATGAACATTTCCAACCAATGTAAACCAGCTTAAAAACCAAAATATGACAAATCATACCATCCATGAAACACTGTTTTGTTTGGCTTTGCTTTACAAAATGGTAAAATGCAAAAGGAAAATTGAGTAACAATCCTGAACAGAGTTAAAGAGAAAACTCTGTTGCATGCACACACATCCTGCTCCTGAAAATTAATTTTATATCCTATAGCTATAGGAAAAATTGGAGGATCCAATTAGCCAAACTTAATAAAGACCAAAGTCTGACAGCTGCTTCTAAAAAAGGTACAAAAATCCTCAACAGGAGACTGCTGTACAGAACTTGAGCAGCAAGCTCCACTCTGCACTTCACTGCTCACACAACTGCACCAATCAGGCATCCTTGGTGTGGTTCTATTAACACGTATTTTATAAATGCCTTTGAAAATAACCACACTATCCTGACTGAAGTATTTGCTCCTGGTTACTTTATACTCCTGGGCATTTGGTTTTTTGCAGTAAATAGAGAGTGTGAGATTACCTTGAATTATTTAATTTTCACATCTTAGAATCTTTTGGAGAGAAAAATCTACAACACTTTTTTTCTCCCCACCTAAATGTTAAGAATAATTTAGGATAGTACCTGTGTGTTTCTGCCTTTTTACTCTGAAGAATGGAAAAAATATATTCATATTCATATGTGAAAACATATATTTATATATTATGTGATTCGTGTGTGATGTACTATAGATATACCATTTAACTAATTCTATTGGTGTTTACAAAATTTAATCAAAAGCTATTCTTATGGTCATGAGAAGGGGAGCTTTGAATAGTTGTATTGGTAGGATGTGTCTTACCCACATGGAAAATCTGGAAAACTTCAGTGGCAAACGGAAGGAAGTGAAGAGTTGAGATGAGGTAAAGGGCCAATGTGTGGAGATCACAAGGAAACAGAAATTGCTGCTCCTCAGGTGCTGGTCAGGAACCAGAGCTTTACCCAGAGTTCAGTCCCCAGAGGAAGGATGGGACAGAGACCTGTCCTCATGCATCTGAGCATCTTCTTTCCTGCATCAGAACATTTGCTTCTGAAGTCTGAAGTGGAGGATGCTCACTGATGGCCACTGACATTCCTTGGCCTGTCACAAGACAAATCACTCGTGCTGTTTACTCCAGTCCTGGCCACTGAAGACAAACTGGCATGTCTGAAAATGTCTTGGCAAAGAGACAGGGGTAGAGGTATCTACATTTAACTTGTAATATGCTTGCAGCATGATTAAATAAAAACATAACCACCTGTTACCCTTAATTCAGTGGGAGTATCTATTTTCAATTATAGCATTTACTATCCACCCTCAAGTATGGCAAGGAACACCATGGCAACATAAACACAGTCGTGGCTGCTTGAGAAAGTTAAATTATAAATAGCAATGTATAGTCCATGAGATCCTGGAAATAAACTAACTAATCCATAGGCATTTGTTACTATGACATAACATTTCCACTCAAATGCTGTTTGCCTCATCTCAAACTCCCTCAGAACAGATTTAGAAGTTCAGCATCACTTGACTCCAAGAGAGTTCAAGTTCAGACAAGATAAAAAGCAGAGATAGTGGAGAAAATAAGCTATAGCCAAACAATGGAGAACAAATTAGTGACGAAAAGAAGAAAACCCCATTTAGGCTTTATTCTGTTTCCACTGAAGTTAATGGGGAAAAAAATCCCAACATTTCCCAAATTTATAACAGAGTCCCCTTAATATAGACAAAGATGTTTTTATACTGAATCATCCCTGAGGAGAAAAAAAGAAAAAAGAAAAAAAGAAACCAAAAAACCTGGGCTTAACTGAGTAGCAGTTTAGAAATGCAAATAAACTCAGCAACCCTCTAAGACATTGGAGAGATTTTGGATCTTGGTGCTCTCTTTAGCTTCATTCTGGGAGAAAGATCCATGGTAACTGCGGGAATACAGGGATTCAAGCCCGAGCCGAGTACTCAAGAGGGAGCTGAATTATCAATTGTTCCAGTCTGCTGTGCAGTTCCTTATTCCCTGCAAAGCCCAGGCCAAGCAAGAGCAGCAGCTTTTTGCCAGCTGGCCCCACGCCTGCTGGAGAGGCTTCCTCACTTCAGAGTGACCAAGGGCTCAAAAATGGGAGAAAGGAAAAGAAATCAAAGGTTCTAGAAAACCAGGACTGAAAATTGAGAGCAAAGAGGTAACTGAGAAGTCTGTGGTGTGAGGACATTTCATTTGATGTAGGCTTACTGACATCACAGAGGTTTACACAAATCTGAGGCCTTAATCTAAACATATGAAAATGTCATTTAGGTTAGGCAAGAATAATAAAGATTTAGAGACATCAGCTTGGTCTCTTTCTTGTTCAGAAAAAGAGATTTGAGAATTTTACATTTTCTTTTATTTTACAGCCATTTGGTCGAAGTCCACTTTTGATCAGACTGATAAAAATCTACAATGGATCTCCTGAGGTCAATGGAATTATTTCAGATTTGCACCATGCAATTAAAATGGAATTGAAATTCTCAACATTTCTGTTCTAAAAATATGCTGTGTTTTATCACACATATTTGGTGAAATCTTGGTCTCTCTGACATCAGTGACAGCACTCATTGGCGTTACTATGGTCTAATTTCCACTGAGTGATTTTCCGTTCACGCAGAGGGAAGCAAAACAAAAACTGCCCCACTGAAGGAAGATTTAAATCAATTTTATATCAAGTCTATGGGATAAAAGAATCAGGCAGGTTATTTAAGACTGTAATCCTGTGTGTATTTAATGTGCTTCATTTGGATTATTGCAAGTCATTGTACAATTAATTTATTAGATGAAAATATTACTTAGAGGTCACTAATTTGCACCTGCAAAGAAAACCTGACAAAATCAGAGAAATAGCTGGATAAATTTGTCAAGCATCTTCCAGAAAATAAGATTATACAGTCTAGGACCAGTGTTCAAATAGGCCTAACAAGTGAGACTATTTAAAAACATCTGTATATGACCAGGAGAGATTCAAGCTTGGCACAGGTAAGAACTTCATGATTATCAATAGAATTATTACTGTCTTTACCTTTCTGACAAAGACAATTTTTTGATTCATGGTAGACTTCTGTATTTTGGGAACCTTTCAAGCAAGATGGTGACACCAGCACAAAAGGTTATTTTAATAACTTTGATATAAAACGAGAGCAAAAAACTGAAAATATTTTCAAAAATTAGTTGTGTTTGTCATCAGTGGCTGATTGTTAATAAAGCACTTGAACAACAGTGTGTGTCACACTGGAGTGTCATTATCACACAATTATTTTGTCATGCATTGTAATTATATTTTTACAGAAAAAGCCCTGAACACAGTCATTAATTGGTCAACACATTAAACCTAAGATGACATTTAGTGTGATGAAATGGAAAATAAGGCATTCTTAGCGTGCTCACAGCAAACAATTCCCACAGAGCCTAAGTATTCCTAAATCACTTGGGCAAGACTAATCTTAGAACAGACACGTAAAAACTCCTAAATAAAGACCATGATTTTTCTGGAGAGCATATGAACCAGTCTTTTACTAAATCCACAAACATTCATGTTTTGTGACTCACATGACTCCTGGTGCTTTAAATTAAGTGTGTGTGCAAGTCATGGATGTGCTGGAGCTTGGAGGGTGCACTGCAAAACCAGCTTTGGAACTGTAAAAGTACAAAACTAATAGAATCCAAAACTGCTTCAACATTTTCTAACCACAAACAAGAAAAAGATGCAAGAAGCATATTTTTTCCCAAGAAGAGCCATTAAAATGTCATTCCTACAATTTAGCACCCTGCATTGTACTTTAGAAAATTAAAAATAGTATTTTGATACATATCCAAGGATTCAAAATTGGCTGATCACTTATAACCAAAATTGGAAAGAAATTATGAACTTAGAATGAGATAAACAAGTCTAAGCCTAGACTAAAAGCATTATATATAAACACAGGTGAAGTTCAAGTCTGGTTTCTCCCACCTACAGACTATAAATCCATCTGTTAACCCAACCTGAAATCAAAATTACCTTTTCTTCATTCCTTTTTAAACACAGTCAATAATCCTGGGGAGCACCTTTCTCATTGCTTTTAGATGCCTGCAGACATTGGCAATTACACTTAAATACCTGCACAATATGCCTACACAGAGTTCTTCAGGCTGCACTGGAGGGCTCTCAGCAAATTTGCATGAAATGTCACTATTTGCTTTATTTTGGTATAAAATCTCACAAAATCTACTGCTGGTCATGATGGATGCTCTATGAACCAAAGAAGATAAAGATAGAAAATATGGAAAATTATAAATATGTGGAAAAAATTAAAGTCCAAGTAAGTTTTCCATGAATAAGGATACAAAGGATTATTCCTTACCCACAGTGACTGAGAATATTTCAAGGGTTTGCATGTGTGTGCTATCCATCCCCATCCTCAGAGTATATAATGGGTGCTTGTGTGTTAGGTTGGACAGACAGAATGGAAAGCCTGCGTGGATTTTAGCATCTACAACCAACTCACTTCTGTAAGAACAGCCTGGGGAAGACATTTGTCAGCTCACCAGTCACACAGAAGAATTTAGTGAATGAATCATTGTTATAAACGATGGGTTTTCCATTATCTGACTAGGCAGCCTTTTGTACCCAAGAACATGATCTCTAACAGATTTTAACAATGCAAATGCCTATCAGACTCAAACGAACACTCATGAAAAAAAATATAATTTGTAACCTTTCCTAGTTATTACAGAAATCCTTGTCTTCCTCTAATCTAAAGGACCTTATAGACTTTAAGAGCTATAAATCACCTAACATTTTTATAACGTATGCAGTTAAGCACATGAAAATTGGTATCATTAAATTGTTTCTAAGCTTAAAGGTATGAAGAAATCAAACAGACTGGGCTACGGGAAAATGTATTTGACATATCAGAGCTATCAAACTTCAAGATGCCAATATAGACATGTACATTCATTATTAGATACATAAACAAAAGGCAGAATTTCAAAAGTGCTGATCATTCAACATTAACATCAACTCTTCCAAGAACTTCATGTTCTCAGCAAGACAACGTTCATCCCCAAATAAAATAAAGAAAAAACCAGAAAGCTCTAAGTTTTAAAAGCCAGTATTGACATTCTGTGTTTTTCTCTCCCTGTTCTTTTGTTTCCAAACCTACATTATGCTTCAAAAACAAACACAGCTCATGGAGTTCTTGATAGCATCAAGGCTCTGTAGAGTGCTTTAGCTAGAAAATGTCCTGAACCACCAACATGCTGCGTTTTCTTTTATGGGAAATGCAAAACTGGGCATTTTCTGTACTTTTCTAACAAAACCCTCAAATCAAATGTGTGGTATTATTTGCTATATATACATATAGGTATATATATATATATATAAATATATATATATATATATATATATATATATGTATATGTATATATATATATATACCTTGGAGAAAACAAGTGTTGACAGGGAGAGAGAGCAAGGGAGACAGAGAGATGTATGTCAGACTCTAGTGTTCCTTGGGAAATATCTAATCCTTTCCACTGAAGGATTTTTTTAATGATTTACACTGAAGTCTGCAGAACAAAGCTTGTGTTGTTTCTTTCACAGAGTTATACTGAAATGTGCAAACAGGAATAAAGGAGAAAATAGCATATTTTTAGATTTCTGTTTGCAGTGGAGATCAGTGAAGGTTTGACATCTGCTCTGCATTGCTGTACTTTTACAGCTAACCACAACTAACGTAAGAAGGCCAAACCAAAGCAAGGTGTTTATTTTTTCCCAGGCTAAAAACCAGCCCTCACTTTCATCGTTCCTTCTTGCAACTAGACAGTGCAGCAAAAGAAAATTCAATAGGTTTTCTTCCTTGGTACTAATAGTCAACTTCTGGTGCTTTCTCTCATGGCTTTTACCTGTTACAATGATTCCTCCCAGGCCATAAGATTTAAGGTGAATTTAAGGTCACACCGTGTGCAGCAAAAGCCTTGTGAGGACAGTAGACATGACCACGCACCAAAGACCACATCCAAACCCTTTGCTGAGGAGAGACGTACACAAGGAATTCTTTGGAAGGGTAAAAAGATGCTCAGAATGGCGTGAAGAGGTTTTCTAACTCAGTAATTAACTCCGATTCCTCCTCAGGCAAACGTGTCAGTGCCTCCACTGTATTGACTGCAAAAGGCAGGTGAGGCTGGTGATGTTCTCAGAAGGCATCTCTTGACAGAATGATAAACTACAGCAAAAGGTCCTTTATGTTTCCCAGCAATTCTGTATCTCATAACGGAATTGGTGTGAGATGCATTAGAGTTGATCATAGCTTAAATTAAAATTGCACAATAAGCCTCTGTTTTTGCTGAACAACCTCAGCTCAAAAATGCCAGATAAACATTTTCTGCAGAGGTCATGGACATGACATGGTCCAACTATGACTTCATTTACAAGTAATTAAAATAAATTAATTTTGATAAGATGACTTCACCTTAAGTTTATATATAGTCCTCTTGCTTATGATCAACATACTGCTTTTAGTAGTGTTCCATATATTTATATATTCCTGAAAATATATTCTGTGGCTATAGTTGGGAAATGAAGGAATCTAGATGACCATTGTTTAATCTGTCTGTGTTAATTGCAGGATAAATAGATGTAGTTAGCCCTGCACCAGCTCACTGTACTTTAGAAAAAAATTATTTCCCACTTTATACCCTACTAAAGGCTTTGCTGTACTACATACATATAGTTATGTCCAAATATTGTAACACCTGCTGACTCTCAGGGCATGACAACCCTTTCTCAAATGCTTTCAATGAGCTTTAAATCTGCCTGAATAAAACATAACATGTACCCTTTGTACACAAAATGGGAGCCTATGAAATCTTTTAAAGAAGAAGTGTACACAAGATTCAGAGAATACAAATGCTGTTTACACAGATGTTGTTGAAATTATTTTACATAAATAATCCACACTGGGAGAATTCATAATGTTTGAAACAAGAACTAAACAATGGATATTTTTATAAAGCAGCAAGAATAACACCTCTAAAACCAGAATTTGTTAATGCTGAAAGGACTTTTTGTTGAAAAACCATGATCTACATTTACAGACATTTTGCAGGTCTCTGCTTGTTTGTATTCATGACAATACAGCTGTTCCTCCACACCTCATGCAGGCAGTGCTCCCCACAGATCCAACTTGGCTTTTATTTAAAACACAGAGTGGGAGTGATTCCACCAGCCTCAGCAGAGAGAATCTTGGTTAAAATAAAGAACAAAGGAGAGAAAAACCTGTTAGGACTTTAGATACTGGCCATGGACGTTCAATTCAGAACGAACAAAAAGCTTAATGGTCATCCCTGTTTCCAAGGAAAAATCCCTATGACTCCTGTAGTTTATTTGATGTTCAGCTTTCAAATTTACACAACCCAGCTTCACATCACTCACAGCATTTTACAGCACTAACAACTCCATTTTCAACAGGATCCAGCAAAAATATCTTTCCATCTATTTCCCTCAAGAACATTCCACACAAATCAGGAATTTCACCATACTTTGCCTCTTCCAGAAGAGTTCAGTACCATGCTAACCCATCACATTTGGTTTACATTTTCAGATAAAGGTATCTCAAAAGCACAAAACCACGTAATCCTTCCTGTGAAAAAATGTGGAATTCTGCTTGCAATGAGCTCCAAGCCTGAGAATTTTCTAGCATCTCCGCTCTTTTCAATTGCTTGGTGTTCTTTTCACTTGCTTAGGAATGTGTTTTTTTAACTGATGATATTTAAAACCCACAATGCAGCCTATTATAATATTCTCTCATATGATGTAACAAGCTATTTGTAAGAATGAGCTAACATATGAAAAGGCAAGGGGAAAAATAACCAAGCAGCAGGCTCATTTATTAATTGCAGCTGGAATGAAGACTGGTAACATCCTATGGAATTACTGGAACAGATTTTACTTGCTTTATATATTAATGCAAAGAAATGGCTTTTTCTAATTTATAAGGTCTCAATGTCAATAAAAGGTTTGACTTTGCCAGAAGTACCACAAATGAAGTAAAGAATGACTTCTCATTGGCAATCATATTGGTTTTGTCAACCAATAGTTCCATCCTGACCTTATTTGCAAAGTTCTTACAGCAGATGTTATTATTTTGCTTAGCAGTTAACATGGTGCCTCCTTTCTCAAATTATTTTAAAGCTGATCAGGCAGCTTGTGACTGTGCACATGTAATAGACCTGAGCAACTGTCAAAAATTCAATTTACTGAGGAAGCCTCAGCCTTGAATAAGAACTGTAGTGTGATGCCACTGCATCTCAGCAAGAACTCTTGGAACAACCCATCTTTCCTGGTGCTTATGGATGAGGAACAAATATTTATCTCCAGCTCCTGTATCCTCAAAATACACCACAACAGCTCAGTCTGTAGCAAACAGCATTTCTTAGGAGATGTTTTCTTTGCAAGAAAGCATTTGGCCTCCAAGCAGACAGGTAGATAAACAAACCTCCTATAAATATTTGGGTATCTTATCTAATAAGGGCATCAAGGAAAGAACGCCTCAGGAACAGGATCTGCAGTAGCTAATGAAGGAATTTCCTATCCACAACAATGCCAGAAACTCTTTAAACCTGGAGACAGTACTGCTGTTACACTGACATTTATCAGTCTTTTACTCTCCTCCAGAGATAAATTTAGGCTGTAATAGTCAGCCAGAGCAGCACGAACTCCTACACTGCTGCGTGCTCAGGTATTTACATGCGAGGTCACGACTTCCAGTTACTTGCCTGGACATTACACAACACTTTACTGCACATTTTTTCACATTACACACAAAATCTGACTACAGAAGATTAGATACAGGTGCTTGGCTGACAGAACTAACACTTCATTTTGTAGCCTGTGCCAGATTATTTTCACAGGAATGATATGGAAACCACTCTGATGTTGGTGACAACACCACAAATTAAGGACATAGTTCTTTCTCATTCATGTTGTGAGACTTCTGTGGATGGATAACTGGCAGTGCAGTGCTAAAAAAAGAAAACTGCTCAAGGAAGTGCTTCTGGATGTATGTATAAAGTGCACAGGCTGAAAGGCAGAACAGCCAAACAACTGAAAAAACAGTTTATTAAGTCTATGTAAGAAAAACAGCACAAAAATGAATCCATGCTGTTGCATAAGAAAGAACTACATTTTGCCCACACCTGTTGAGACAGGACCTCAAAAATCCTTGGGTGCTTAACTGCCAGTGGTGTCCCTGCGGTTCAGGTGCCATTGCACATCAGAGTCCAACACCCCGACCCTGTGGGAAATTGCAGCTCCTTTGGACCTTTGCCTCAAAGCCCACTGAGCTTCAGAGTGACTTTGCACCCTGCAGAAGGCAGTTTGGGCCTCTCAGAACCAAAATGCTCCTGGCTTTTGAAGAGTGAGCATTGCCCCATGATGTTCTCCTGACAACTGCACAATGCAGCACCTTGTTCTACACACATGGCAAAAAATATCACACAGTTTGGTAGTTAATGTGCAACTGAGGGTAAAAATAAGATAACACCACCTTCCTAAGACTGTAAGAAATGTCCCAAAGATGAACCACCATGAGGAATACAGTGTGGGACTTCTTTAGTATGCAAATACTGTAAGAAAAATAAGGTATTTGCTAATTCCACAATTTTGTCCAGGTTAATCTTATAATTAATAATTAAATTGATGCTAGACATGTTCTAGGTTCCTCATTAAGGCATCTCAGCTTCAGTGCTTGGATTAAATAATGGATGATTCAACCTAAGAGAAACTACAAAATCTAGTATCTTTACTAATTCTGTTAACATTCTAGAGAACAAATGACATCCAGCATTGCCTTCTGCCTCATCATGAATCAACCATTCCTGTTTTGGAAGATTTTTGAACTTTTCTACATCTGGAAATCTTGTTTAACAATAATGTTTCAAAATAAATTAGATCTACTCCCTTCTGATGGTGTAATGAACTGTTATTAACTAAGTGTGGTAGTCTAAGGACATCAGGAACTGGCTTGGATAAAATGTTGTCTACGTTAGGGCAATGCAAAAAACAAAAAAATTATGTATTAAAAGAATAATGCCATCCAATATCACAGCATGCAATGTAAGTTGGATGGAAACATGCTAGAATTAAACCTATGCCTATTTAACTTCACGTATGTGTGGTTTTAGCTCCTGCTTCCAGCAGAAGGAATTTCCTGAGCAGCCTGAAGTAAATATTTGGCAGTTCCAATTCTGAGTTTTAGAGAACTGTTAATTTGCCAAATCTGAAGATACGGACAAAAAGACCATTGAGACGACCACTCTGTCATGTCCGCGAGGACTTGTGCACACATATTGCAAAAAATTAAACCGTGCGGCAAAACACTCGCCTGGAGGGACCCAAAGAACAAATGTGTACATTAATTAGTGGATTAATGAGCGAATTGGGGCGCTCCTCCCGGGACCCTCCGGCGGGGCCGTGGCGGGGCCGTGGCGGGGTCGGAGCGGGGCCATGGCACGGCCGGAGCGGAGCCGTGGCACGGCCGGAGCGGAGCCGTGGCACGGCCGGAGCGGGGCCGTGGCGGGGCCGGAGCGGGGCCGTGGCGGGGCCGGAGCGGGGCCGTGGCGGGGCCGGAGCGGGGCCGTGGCGGGGTCGTGGCGGGGTCGAAGCGGGGCCGTGGCGGGATAGGAGCGGGGCCATGGCACGGCCGGAGCGGGGCCAGAGCGGGGCCGTGGCGGGGCCGGAGCGAGGCTATGGCACGGCCGGAGCGGGGCCGTGGCGGAGCCGTGGCGGGGTCGGAGCGGGGCCGTGGCGGGGCCGGAGCGGGGTCGGAGCGGGGCTCCCCCTGGCGGCCCCGCCACCACCCGTGGGACCAGCGGAACTTTGCGCGCAGCTCGGCGCAAAATGCGCGCTCAGAGCGGGCTCGTTGCCCTCCGCGATGCCCAGTCCACAGCAGAAATGGCTAAATAAGACAACACCGGGCTTTTTTGTACTTGCAGGACACTAAACCATAAAGCACCGTCTCCTTTCCAAACGCCACCAGGCCTTTAGGTACCTAATTGCACCCACAAACACTTCATGAGCACTTCAGAGCACGTGTACTCCGTGTGGGTATTACTGTCTTAATTAAAGCAGTGAGCAGGTGGGATGTCTGCAGATAAATAAAAAACATAATGATCCTAACACAGAGTTCAGAACACCGACAAAGAGCTGTTTGACTTTCAATCACTTCTTGAAATGACAACAAAGTTTTACAAATAAATGATCACCTCTCTTCCCTACCTGTGCTGGAGTTTCAGGCCATGTTCAGATGCAAGGGTATTTTAAGCAAAGGTGAAATATATTTAGAATCTGGGTTTTGGACAAACGCTTTATCAGACAGAAATTTTAGCACAAAGCATTCCCTTGCAAATATGCATGAAATTCCTCTGAAAAGTCTGGTTGGAAAATCTTTATAATCAATATTTTGACGACACAATGCTTTTGATACACTTAAGTTACCTTCGTTCCCTCAGGATTCCTATATTTTCCAATAAAAACATTCCTCTCTAACCAGTCATCTCCGACTAAGTTCATTACACGAAGAAAAAATATTCAGCAAAACAAATATAACCTCAATTCGCCTTGCAAGAGAAAAGCCTCGGTAAGGAACAGCCTCTCCGGTACGAGCGCGGATCTTACCTCTTCAACTGTCAGAGGCATACAGATCCGGTACTCCTTCATGAGCATATTCCTGCTGCTCAGTGCGGACCGGCGAACTGGGAGAAAAGTGGTGATTTCTCCACAGAGATCACGACGGAAACCAAACGCGGGGGAAAATAATCAAGCCTCTTTCTCTGTGAGCGCTTGACAATGTGTCCACAAGACAGTAATGCAACCATCCAGGAAGGCTGACCCAGCAAGAAGTGAAACCGCCACAACCGCTTCTTTCTCTCAGTTCTTCCTCCTTCACACTGCGATCATGGGAATCTCACAGACGCTCGCACCGAGATACGCTACAAAGTCTCAAACCCCCACCGCTCTCGCCCCAGCCGAAGACATCCGTCGGAAGTGCATGGAAACGCCGGGCTCTCTCGCGGCTGTGTCAAGACATGCCTGGGGCGGCGAAAAGAACAAACGAGCCGAAAATGTGGCTTTCGCCCCCGCCTGCAGCACGTCGGGCGGCAGGAGAGATGCGATGCTGATTCCCAAGACAAAGGCTTTTTATAACATTGCCTTCCCCGGCTGCCAAACGCGGCTCCCACCTCCCCGCCGCAACGCGGCTGCGGCCGCCGCGGCTCCCGCTGGGCTCGAGGGGGGGACGGGGGGGCAGCGCGGCGCTCGGGCGGGCGGCCCCGGGTTCCCCGGCGCAGCCGCGGCCGGGGCTGCTCGCGGGCGGGCGGGCGAGCTTCGCGGGCGCGGAGCGGTTGCGGCGGCGGCGGCCCCGGCGGGGCTCGGCTGACATCAGCGGGGCGGCAGGAAGGAGGGAGGGGGCCGGCGGGGGGGTAGCGGCCGCCGCCGTTCGGGCGGGTTCAGCGGGGCCGGGCCGAGGGGCTCCGGGCAGCGCCCGCCGGCGCCTCCCGGCAAGGGAACACCGGCAGCGCTGAGCCCCAAGAATTCGCGATTTCGGTTAATTCTGCCGTGAAGACTTCTCGGGTTTTGGAAGTCTATTGCCCTACGTGTGACAAGGCACCTCGCAAAGCATTTACACCCCGGTGCAGTAGAAGAGAGCCCGTGAGGCTCGGGCTCGCACCCGCCTCCCGGTACAAAAGGAAAGGAAAGGACAGCGTGCGCTCGGTGCGGACATACACAGGATGTGGAGGCCTCACCCATTTCCCTTCTGGTCAGCCCTCTGCTATCAGCCAGCACATTTTGCAGCACAAATAAACCCCTTTTTTCATTTTTATTTTTACTTTCAAATGACACGCAGAAAGTTCAGTGTAAAAATGCCTCCTTCCTAGCTGAACTGTAAAGCCAGAACCGTGTAAGGAGGTCTTCCCCTCCTCGTTTAGTGAGGAATTTGTTAGTGAAATCAGGTTTTAATATGCTTGGGATTGTGGTTTTGAAAGAAATTTATCCATCATTAAGTTACAACTTGAAATGCACAGGAACTCAATTCTGAAACTACCTGGGAACCCTGAACTGTTACACAACCTCAGCATTTCATGTTTAAAATGCTCACCCTGCTGTTTCTCCTTTGCTCCCAGTGGCTATAAAGCCACTCACTGGATTGCAGAGAAGCACTGTAAGAGCAAAATACAAGGCACTGCACAGATAATGGTAAAATACACATCTGCACTTACATACCAGTTATTTGCAAAAACATAAAAGCAATGAAATATTGTATTTGGGACAGTTAAAGAGGAATTTAGGTCTACAATGAAATGTGTGTTTCATAACAAGAAAGAGCAAAAGCCCCTCAGAATTTCATCGTTTCTGGATGTACATTTCAGAGCGATGGGTACAATTCTCAGCCCAGTGGACACAGTGCCATCTCCTGGAGCCAACAGTGTTGGTTTGCCAGCCCCTTGCAATAATGGCACAATATTTCACATCCCTGCCTTCCCAGGGAACTGCAAACACCTACACTAAGAAATAAAAAATCAGAGAGCTCTATTAACAGTCTGGATTTTCAACTGAGGTATGAACAATGTGTTTAATGAGACTTCTGTCTCAAATCTGACACAGCCATTTATAAATACGGAAACTGTGGCTGTAATTCATAATGTTGGTACTGTATGTTCCTGGAATCCCAAGCAAAATAGCAAAACCAAGGCAGTACCTTGTGATATCTCGCTGCAGGAAGGTCATTGAGATGCTGGAGCATGTCCAGAGAAGGGAATGGAGCTGGGGAAAGGTCTGGAGCACCAGGGGTGGCTGAGGGAGCTGGAGCCTGGAGAAAAGGAGGTTCAGGAGGGACCTTTTGGCTCTCCACAACTCCCTGACAGGAGAGGACAGCTGGGGGGAGTTGGGCTCTGCTCCCAGGGAACAAGTGATGAGAGGAAATGGCCTCAAGCAGTGCCAGTGGAGGTTTAGATTGGATATGGAAAAATTTCTTCACAGGGCTGTGAAGCATTGGAACAGACTGTCTAGGGAGCTAGTGGAGTCACCATCCCCAGAAGTGTCCAAAAAATGTTTGGATGTGCCACCTGGGGACATGGTTTAGTGGCGAACATAGTGGTGGTGCTGGACTGACAGTTGGACTTGATGATATTAAAAGTCTTTTCAGCCTTAATGATTCTGTGATTCTGTGGTGTTACCCACAGTTGAGAGACAATCCCAATTCAGATCTAAAACACCCTTCAGTTTTAAGTGATTTGCTAGTGGTTTCATCCACTGGGAGCAATGTTTCTGGTTTCTGCTGAAAAGCATTGTAAAAGAACCTGAACTACTCGGCATAGGGCCTTGAGGGTATCCAACTATAAGCAAGGACACTGATTTCAATAAAACCAGGAGAAAGACTCAAACTAGTTTATCACCTATCACATGATTTCAACATAAAGCAAACCTTACAGCTGTGTGTACATTAACAAAACAGATCTGCAGAAAGCAGTGTGTCAAATACAGAACCTGCTTAAAATGGAAACCAAGACTATTTCCTGTACCTGCAGCAAAACATTCTCTCATCACCCCAAACCACAGCTCTGTCTCATGCTGATTGCACACACACATGGGGAAAGCAGTGACCCCAAGGACATCCCTTACAGCTTCCCCACTGGGAGTGCCCAGATTCTTTCCAAAGCACACTCCCCAAATGTTTCCCAGAGGACAGAAAACTTCCAGCTCCCACAAGCCAGGCAGCGCCTGCCAAGCCTGCCTGCCTCAATTCTGGTCTTTGATTTTCATGAATTGGCAGAATTTTTTCCTCTTACCTCTGCAACATGCTCTCCATGCTCTGTTGTGAAAATGAGACATTTTTCACTCATTTTTCATTTCTGACCTGGGGGGAAAAAGGCCATATGTTAAATGATGCTGAGTATGAACTCCAGATGGACTTCTGTCAGCATAGTGTCACTTCAGAATAAGCGACAGTAAGAGCCAAGCTCTTTCTTTGGGTGTTTCACTAAGGATTTTTGAATAAGAATTTAGTTTCTTTTTCAGCCACTCAGGGGTTCTACATTAGAGGCAACAGCTGCCTCCTCATTTCCCAGTGTACCCATGCAGGTAAAGGAAAACAATAGTTGCAGAAGGCATTTATTTTCTTCCTCTTTCGCTCGTCTGAACCAAATCACTGTGTATGGGACTATGTTCAACTAGATTAGCATGGGATTTTTAACTTCCCTGGAAGCCATCACTCCCAATCCATCACCTGCAAAAATATACTAATATTACCCTGAGCTAAAAGAATGAGATTGTAAAAATAAAAGTTCTGTAAAAATTTGTAAATCGCCAGAGTTAGGGAAAAACAGCTAATACACTCTGTGTGATACATGCATGTATTTTCAGTACTTAAGTCAATTGAAATGAAATAAAAATTATTAAGGATAATGGATAAATTCTGTTAACAGACTTTCAAAATCAAGTTTGTGTTTTAAGAGAAAGTGATTCAAAGCCCATGGTCTGTGCTGTGCTAATTGGAAGGCAAGTATCAGACACAGCTGCAAAATACAGTATTGGAGCTCTGAATTCACTTAATTGAATTACTCTGAATTTACACCAGCGCAGCAGATGTAGGAGCTCAGTCTTAATTCTGTCAACAAAAGATTAAACCAGTTATCTCCAATACCCCTTTGCCAAATTAACATGTTGGTCTGTGTACAGTATGATCTGAAAGTAACACAACACAAAATGTAATTTCATGGTAACTTCTTCTTTCTGAAAATCTTAAATAACATACAAAGATTCCCATGGCAGGTGGTTGGAACTATGTGATCTTTGAAGTCCTTTCCAACCCAAACCATTCTGCCATTCTGATTCAGGGCGTTCCTTGTTCAGTATTTGAGTTGTTTGCTTGCAAACACGAGGGAGTTTTTCTGAATTTCCCCAGTGAAAGAAACTTCTATAGTGTATGAAATTGTGTTAGGAGATGATGGCAACCAGCACGCACAGGTGTTGCACCAACACCTCATGACTTATCAAACACATTGATGGTGCAACACTGTCTAGATCAGGATTCTTGTGCTCTTAAAAATCATAGTGTGTCCTACCTTTCCCCCACCTCTCCAGCAAAGCCAGGTGATTCAATGACTCAAGGTTGGAATGAGATAGAGTGAAATCATCAAGGTGAAATCAGCAGCTATAGAACCCAGAGTGTTCCACAGCGGACACACCTGAGGTGTCCACACGGCCCGGCTGCCCCCAAATGTGGGAGAACAGCACAAACCCACCGCCCTCCTGCCTCACCACCCCCCAGCTCCGAGCAACACCGGGGCTGTGGCAACTGTGCTGAGCCCACAGGGCAGACTGGGGGCCGTGACTGCACCCCGGGAGATGTCACTGGGGGATGGCATCGTGAGATGCCACCGCCACATCTGGCACCAACTCACAGCTGCCCATCCTCGGTGCCGGGGAGTTCCCCGGGCAGACTGGGGCTCGGAGGGGCGGATTAAGGAGCAGATCCATTCACAGGGGCAGATCGCGGTCCGGGTCCCCTGAGAGGGGCGGACTGAAGGGGTGTGGAACTCCCTCAGAGGAGCTGAATGAGGGGCAGATCCCCTCAGAGGGGCAGGATGAGGGGCAGACCCCCTCAGAGCGGGTGGAGGAGCAGATCCCCTCGGAGGAGCGGATTGAGGGGCAGATCCCCTCAGAGGAGCGGAATGAGGGGGGATGGAACTCTCTCAGAGGAGCTGAATGAGGGGCAGACCCCCTCAGAGCGGGTGGAGCAGATCCCCTCAGAGGGGCGGATTGAGGGGCAGATCCCCTCAGAAGGGCAGATTGAGGGGCAGATCCGCTCAGAAGGGCGGATTGAGGGGCAGATCTCCTCAGAGGAGCGGATTGAGGGGCAGATCCCCTCAGAAGGGCGGATTGAGGGGCAGATCTCCTCAGAGGGGCGGATTGAGGGGCAGATCTCCTCAGAGGAGCGGATTGAGGGGCAGATCCCCTCAGAAGGGCTGACTGAGGGGCAGATCTCCTCAGAGGGGTGGATTGAGGGGCAGATCTCCTCAGAGGGGTGGATTGAGGGGCAGATCTCCTCAGAGGGGCAGATTGAGGGGCAGATCCCCTCAGAGGAGCGGGTTCAGGGGGGAAACCCCTCGAGAGGAGCGGGATAAGGAACACATCCCACCACACGGGCGGGTCGCAGTCCCGGGTCTCTCGGAGAGGCCGTGAGCCGGGCGCGTCCCCTCAGAAGCGGCACCGCCCCCCCGCGGGTCCTGAAGCGGCCAGGGGTGCCCGTGGCAGTGCCTGCCTGCCGCGGCGCGGGGCCCTTCGGCGGGGCTGCCCCCGGCGCGCCTGCGCGCGGGCCCGGCCGGTTCCGGTGAGCGCTGAGGCGGCGGAGCGGGCGGACATGGCGGACGGCGGCGCGGAGCGGGCCGATGGCCGCATCGTCAAAATGGAGGTGGATTACAGCGCGACCGTGGACCAGCGGCTGCCCGAGTGCGAGCGGCTGGCGCAGGTGAGGCGGGAGAGAAGCCTGGCGGGGCGGACGGGCTGAGTCATGGCGCGCTAGGCCGCGCGTGGAGGCGGCGCGGAGGGACCCGCGGCCGCATCCTGCCCCGCGATGCGGTGTTCAGGGTTCCAGTCGCGGACTTTCCGTGCTGGGGAAGGGAAGGAGTGGGGCGGCTTCGCCGTTTCAGGGCTTTGTGGGAGGGTGGGCAGGAGGGAGGTTAGTGGCCGAGCACTGAAACTGCTCTTCAAGGCAGTGGTCACGGCCGCGACCCTGCCAGAGCTCAGGGAATGTTTGGGCAGTGCTCTCAGACGCAGGGATTCTTAGGGGTATCCTGTGCAGAACCAAGACCAAGAGACGGACTCGATGATCCTTGTGGCTTCCTTCCAATTCAGCCTGTTCTGTGATTTTGAGACGGGACGAGCTTTCGGGGCGCAGTCTCGCGGGTGAGGGAGCAGAGGGCCCCAGTCCACAGAAGGGCCGTGGCTCTTCCTTGCTGCCCCTGCCCGCGGAGCTCCTTGTTCATTCCGGGGCTCTGAGCTCCAGAGCTGCCTTCGTGTAACAGGTCCCGGCTCAGGTTGGACAGGCTGCGCTGGGCATCCTTTAACTCCTGTCCATGCGAGCCCCAAGGAGCTGGAATGGAGGGACAGAGCCAGGACGGGCTCTGGGGCTGTCTCTGCCTCCTTCGGCTCAGTAAACAACGTCTGCGAACACGCCCTGGGTGACCGCAGGATGTGTTTGTTCCACATGGGGTCATAGTGATCGAGCATTGCTGTTTTATAAAAAAGTTCTTCTGTGGCCTGGAGATTCTTGAGCGGCTCAGATCTCAGAAAAGACTGAACCATAGAATCACACAATGGTTTGGGTTGGAAGAGTCCTTAAACTCATCTCATTACAACCTCTGCCGTGGGCAGGGACACTTTGCACTAGACCAGATTGTTCCAAAACCGTCCAAATTGGCCTTGAATGCTTCCAGGGGTGGGGAAGCCACAGCTTCCCTGTTGTTGCTGTCATTTGTTGTCCCAGTAGGATGGCATCTGTCTCTTCACATGCTGCAAATGCTCTGCTTGATCTACGTGTCTCATGGTGAAAGACACACACGTACAGTTCTGAAGGTGGTAGCCTCAAGATAAATAAATTGCATCCTAGATTATTTTAAGACTATTGTATGGAGAGCAGGCACAGGGATTTTATCCCACAGGCACTGTTCTGCACAGGAATGGACACCACGGCCATGTTTCATTCTGCAAAACATAAATTCTGTGGCAGTAAGAACACATCCTTGACAAACCATTGTATGTAGTCTAAAATATTTCAGCTGGGATGTTTTAGAAACAAATTTCATTTTCTCTGGTTGGTTACTCATTTTCTAACCAGTTTTTGTTTCTAGTCTCTAACTGGTTTTTGCAGCCCCACCATTGCCATGGGCTGTTACAAATTCACCCATATTAACTTCTTTTAACTAGATATTTGCTAGGATTTGCAGCTTAGGACTAAAAGTACATTGTGGTATCTTACACTGCTCTACACAAAGGCAGATACAGTTCTCAAAACCCCTTCAAAAACAGGACTATTATAATTCCATGCTTAGCCTGTAAAGCTTGTAGTTAGTGCTTTGTATAATACACTGTAATTAAGATATGAATATGTGTGAGAGTAATAGGAGAAAAATTTTTTTGGCCAAGGCATTTAATTGCATATCTGATCTCACTGAAAACTCTCTTTTGGCCAGAGAAGAAACAAATCTTCCACGCAGCTCAGTGAACGTGAGCTCACCAAACCTGTCTGAAACTTGCCAGGTTTCTCTCCCAGGGCAGACAACTTAGAGCATGTGTTGTGCAAAAATGAAACTAGTACCTGTCCAGTTTTATCTCTGTGTAGAACCATGTATTTAAAGTTAGTGTATGCATATATTCTTTAAGGAAAAAAAATTTAAAATGAGTGTACAGGCTGCTCTGTGTTTTTATTTGTGTGACAATTTGAGCTACTCTCAGTTTAAACTGAATTGTGTTCTTAACTCATGGAGATAATGGTTTGCCTGTCTTCTTAGGAAGGAAGATTGCAAGAAGTCATTGAAAACCTTCTCTCCCTGGAAAAACAAACACGGACGGTGAGTAGTGCAGGGTGGTGCTGGCATGTGCTACACACCTCGTTTCCCACTGGGTTAAAATCATGAAGGGACTTGGAGTATCCTTGGAGTATCAGTTTTCTTGTCTTTGAAAAGCAAATCAGTGAGAGCAGACAGAATGATTTCTCCCCCGTTGTGCTGGAGGGCTGCAGGTTGTTTATCCTGTCCATAACACTCTCTTGGTTTGTTACAGGCTTCTGACATGGTCTCCACATCCCGAATTCTAGTTGCCATAGTGAAAATGTGTTACGAAGCTAAAGACTGGGATGCTCTTAATGAAAATATTATTCTTCTATCAAAGAGAAGAAGTCAGTTAAAACAGGTGAATTTAATTCTTTGAAACAAAAGATAAAACTGTATTTTGGAGCTGTATTACGTATTTGGTTCCCCATGTGTGGAGGGACTTTCTGTGTAAAGATGGTGGTTCATCTTTGCACTCTTCTGAGGGAATTATGAACGTATTCCTTATTCTTCAGATGTACATTATACAGAGTTAGTGCAGTTTATTGTGCTCATATGAAATGTGTGCTTTGCATGCTTGCTTTTGAAACTGGCATACTTTGGCATAAAGTACTTGCATTTAAGAAAGTGCAAAGTTTATTGCATTCTGTGTGCTCAGTTTGAGCAACAGGTAATTTTAATGGCATCATTGCTTTAGGAAGGAACAGGTTACCTATTGTTTAGCGTGCAGAATCATCACTAGTGTGTGTAAAAGAGTACAGTTTACTTCTCTGACTTGCACCGACTGTAGCTGAAGGCTTGGATTGTTCCAGCTGAATTTTGCGGAACTTCTTGAGGAAGACATTTCTAGAAGTTTAATTCTGGGGTTTTTTTAGAAGTAGGTATTTTAATAATAATTTTACCAGCTTTGTCAGTGTTGTTAACCAGGGTTCACATTCCTGTACCTGTGCTTGCCCCTGAAGGAAGAAATCCTCCCTCATCCTTCCCTTCCTGAGAAATCTACAGCTGTTCCAAGGAGAGGGCGTAGTGCCCACAGTTAAGGGAAGGTACAGGTGTCTTCAGCCGTGTGGGTCTTAGGGCAAGCAGAGAAGTTCTGCCTGTCCATGTGAATCTTGTGGTTTTGGCAGAAGAGGAATTGCTTTTCAGGACAGAACTGCATGGCATAGATTATTTTCAAAACTGGAAAAACTGAGATGAAAACAATGACAGAACAGCATCAAGTTTGCCTTGTAGCATCAGTCAGTAGCATCATTGTACACATCCACATGAATCAAAGAGAGGAGATAGATCTTGTGTGCTTTTTGCTGAAATGAGTCTCTTTAGTGTGATGTGAAACTGTTCATTACTTACCTCTGAGTTTTACAGCTTGGATTCATTAGGGAAATCTAAAACTACAGTATGTGTTTCCCCTCTGTTTTCATACTAGGCAGTTGCTAAAATGGTCCAGCAGTGCTGCACTTACGTTGAAGAAATCACAGACTTACCAGTCAAACTGCGCTTAATCGACACGTTGCGTATGGTCACAGAAGGAAAAGTAAGGTTTTATTTTAAGACTAAGTGTCTAAAAGGCAGAATAAAAATGTTCACCTTCTTTAAAAGCGTAGTTTCTTAGCATTATTTTTTAATTTTATGCAAGTAAGAGCAAAAGTAATTTTTAAATTAACCTGAGAAGCCAAATAATTTATTTCTTTCCAAAAGACTGCAGGTATTTTCCATATTTAAATCATATGCTGGAACACTGGTCATGTTCCTATGATGTAGCTGTCTGGTTGTGTTATTAATATAGTTAGTAATACATTTCAAAATTCTAAAATGCCATTTCCTTTTCACTTTTAAAAATGTAATGTATTTGAGTTTGCTAGAGAAACGAGCATGTTAAATTTAATTTCTCCTGCACTTAGTAAGGTATTACATATAGTTATAGTAGCCAGAAGGTGGTACCAAGTGAGTTACTTGTATTGTGTTCCTTTTGTTTTAAGACAAGAAAGAATTCTGAATAAGGGAAATTTGTGTCAATGTTATGACTTCTGTCTTTGAGTCTAAATTGTTAGTAATCAAATCCTGTTGATTAGTGGCTGGTTAGGAGTAAGTGAAATAATTCAAAGGGTAGTACTTAGTACACACTAACCAAGTGTAACTTCCTATCTTTTTTGATATATTCTAGCAGACAAAATGTGTAATACTTTATTCACAGTGCATAGCCCTTTGTATCTGGTTAAAGAATCATAGGTCAGTGTAGACATTATTTTTTAGATTAATTTGGTCCAAAAAAGTTTGGTGTGTCAGTTACCCATTGTATTTCATCAGTATGTATTGTGGGCAGTGCCAGTGTAGTGGATGGATACACAACAAATTCAGTGTTTGTATGATGACAGCATCAAGCGTATTTCCCAGTAGGGTTGCAGTGTCAGAGTTTGCACTCCACTCTAGAAAATTCCAAAGTTTGTACTCTTCCTTCTGCCCTCAGATATACGTGGAAATCGAACGCGCTCGCCTGACAAAGACACTTGCAACAATAAAGGAACAGAACGGGGAGGTGAAAGAGGCTGCCTCGATTCTGCAAGAGTTGCAGGTAACGCCTCGGAACCCAGAATTGCATCAGCAATAGCAATTAATTCTGACTGTTCTGAGATTCTTTAGAAACTGCATCAGGTATGTTTGCAGAAATGCCTGGAATGAGATGAACTGTTATTAGTGAAAGTGCAGTTCAGCTTTTACTGCTTTTGTTAATCTCATGGTTGGGTTACATAGAATATTTTCCACTTGGAAAGTAGATTTTAATTCTCTGCCTAGTGCATTGAGTTTAGTGTTAGTGGGGGCAATAATTAAAATGGAATAACCTTTATTCCATTTTCACTTGCTCTGTAATAGCTTTTCTTCTGTTTTGTTTTGGTGTGTTTCCCCCTCCAGACAACCTCCCACTCTTCTGGCACAGTTAAGCCTTCACTTGATTTGACTTTGACAACATTAAATAGTTGTAATTTCATTTCAGGTGGAAACCTACGGTTCAATGGAAAAGAAAGAACGTGTAGAATTTATATTGGAGCAGATGAGACTCTGCCTAGCTGTAAAAGACTATATTCGAACTCAAATTATCAGCAAAAAAATTAATACAAAATTTTTTCAAGAAGAAAACACAGAAGTAAGTAAATGGAGGATTTCTCACTCTTTCTCCCTCCCCCCACCCACCCAAATTTTAATCTGACTTTCCTCTCTTCAGGTCCAAGTGTATTTAAATCCCTTTGTTTTTTGGGGTTCAGTTGAATTTCATTTACCTGTCATGGAGCTGTGTTAATTTGACTTTTTGATACTGTTTCAGAAACTAAAGTTGAAATACTACAACTTAATGATCCAGCTGGATCAACATGAAGGCTCCTACCTCTCCATCTGTAAGCACTACAGAGCCATTTATGACACTCCCTGTATCCAAGCTGAAAGTGAAAAGTGGCAACAGGTAAAAAAACTGTACATACAAAATGTCTGTATTTCCATGTGACAAATACGCATTTCTTACCACATCAGTGTACAGTGGATGAAATAGCTCATCAGTCTGTTTTTATTTAAATGGCTGTATTAACAAATTAGTTAGTTGAAAACAGATATGATAAAGTTGATTTCAAAAGAATGTTTATAACCAACATCTTCATTATATTATCTTTGAAGTTGAGAATGTCTCAACTGTTTCATAGAAGTGCAGAGATTACAAACAGCTGTGCAAGTGTGGTCTCTGGTGCTGTTGTGTGTGGCAGTACAGATATCTTTCATGTTTGAAAAGGTTGTTTGCTTCATTTATTTATTTGAAATGCTAGAATTTTGTCAATTTAAAGGTACCACAGTTCATTTCTGAAAGATGACATCAATTTCACCTTAATTTCTTAATACACTGAGCTTAAATCTTACATATTAAACTCTAAGCTCTGTAACCAGTGTTGGCAAGTCCTCTGTTTAATTATGGGAAAAAACCACATTCTTTCCTCTTAAACAGGCACTGAAGAGCGTTGTTCTTTATGTAATTCTTTCACCTTATGACAATGAACAGTCTGATTTGGTGCACAGAATTAGTAGTGACAAAAAGCTAGAAGAAATCCCCAAGTACAAGTAAGTATCCTTCCTAATAACCAATTCTTAGATTAAGAAGTGTCTCTCTAATAGTGCAAGTCAATCTCTTTATGCTGAGTCTGCTGCAAGCAACTCTTAATTTAACGCTGCATTAAGAATACTGCAAAAATGTCATGATTGTTCTATGTGAAAACAAATGTCACTTGTAAGAGAAAGATCTTTATTAGAAAAAATCTGACTTGAGCTGCAGCCATTATTTATGGTAATAAGGAGAAAACATTTAAAATTACGCCTTTGATCTATTTTAAGTATGAACCAGGCCTTATTAATACAGGATTGTAATCTAACTGTACTAAACCATTTAGAGACCTCCTAAAACTATTTACCACCATGGAGCTGATGAGGTGGAGTGCCCTAGTTGAAGAGTACGGGAAGGAGTTGAGAGAAGGATCCCTCGACAGTCCTGCAACAGATGTTTTTGGCTGTACAGAGGAAGGTGAAAAGAGATGGAAAGATTTAAAGAATAGAGTTGTGGAACATGTAAGTATCAGTGTCTGTAAGCTGTGTACTCAGTGCCTCAGCTAAAAATAGTTTTTGCTGCTGTATTTTAATCACAAAGAAGACCAAAAAGTAGCTAATAGAGCAGCAGATAAGGTGTCTTTTATGTTGTGTTGCATTTAAAGATTTTATTTGCTTGTATATCTTAATTGTATATATATATGGCACAGTTGGTTGATTTCTTTTCTTTTTCTTTTCTTAATAATTTGTCATGTGGAGACTTTTATACCTTCCACCAGCAAATGAGCTGTTTGTTCACAACCCCTCGTGTTTCCCATGCTGGACTGCCATTAGAGCACTACAGTTCCTAATCTGCTTTTAACATGGACTTTTATATTTTTGCAGCCTGCTTCAATTATTTTTTGCACATAACCCTCTACTCTGAACACTTTTATTCCAGAATATTAGAATAATGGCTAAATATTATACCAGAATTACAATGAAGAGAATGGCACAGCTCCTGGATCTGTCTGTTGATGTAAGTCTTGCTTTGCTTATCCTTCTTTCATAAGGGATGTGTGTTTGTGGCAGAGATGTGAGCATTCAGCAGAGTAATGTTCTTGTTTGATTTAATTTTCTGCTTTTATGGGCGTTAGAAAACTATTCATTAAACCATAAACTCAGTTTCATTATGTACATGCCCATAAGGCAAAAGCTGCTCTTAGAAGTTCATTTATGTTCAAGGCCTTGTACAAATGCTGGAGCTTCTTGTCTGGTATTTCAGTGTTAAAGTTCTTGTCAATGAGTGATGAAAACCAACTGAAGAGAGGGTCCTTCACCTGTAAATGTCCCTGTTCATTGGTGGTGGCACTTAGGGAGCATGGGGTGGAGGGGTCTTCCTGCCAGCCCCTTTGCATTTTCAAGAGCTTTCCAAGTGGAGTGACACATCCTGGTATTTTGAGTGCAAATGAAAAGCTTTGCCCTTCTGTCTTTTCATGGAATCTGCTTTTCCCACAAACTCAGAAATAACCCCTTTTTGACAGTGGTCAGTAATTCACTGGGATTTTCCCTGGCATTGCTTGCCACACAGCTTGCTCTGGTATCTGTGTAGCCAAGTACTTCAAAGTGTAAAAGTCTATTGGGGTAGTATATTAAACTTTTAATTTCATGAAAGTTAATCAGATATAGGTCAATTGAAAACAAAAAGGGTTTTTTTAATAGCTTGTGCTAGTACCTTGCATTGCCAGCATGTTTGATATTAAAGTACCGTGAATTTTTTAAAGTACAATATTATTACAGCTGTACTTGTGTGTAAAGAAAATCTTGTTCCTGGTACTCTCATGCTGTTTGGGAGGAATTCTGGTGTTTTGTAGGTAAAAATGCTATTCTTGACTTAGTGCTGTTTGTCTTTACAGGAATCGGAGGAGTTCTTGTCTAACCTAGTAGTTAATAAGACCATCTTTGCTAAAGTAGACAGGCTGGCAGGAATTATCAATTTCCAGAGGCCTAAGGACCCAAACAATATACTCAATGACTGGTCTCACAAGCTCAACTCCCTCATGGCCCTAGTTAACAAAACCACACATCTCATTGCCAAAGAAGAGATGATCCATAACCTGCAGTAAGGTGCCTCAATAATCTCAGTGCTTTTAAAGAAGGCATTAAATCTTCATAATAGAGACTATTATTACAAGTGTGTATATGGTTTGTTTTCTCCCTGTCAAGCCTTCCTGGTCTAAAATTTAGAACATAATTCTGAAATTCCTGTTGACAATTAAATTCCCTTGATTATTCATTCAGTTGTTAAATGTTTTTGCTACAATTGGTGAAAGAACAGAATAAAACTGTATTGCCTGTATAATAATCTTGTGATTTCTTTTTTTCCATGTGTATCCTTATCTGTCTAACACGTAATTCTGTGGTTATTTCATTACAGGACTATTTTTGAGGCTGTGATTGAGAGGATATACTGTAAATAATAAAAACCTAGGGTTTTACAAAGAGGTAACTTACAATGATAATATTGTAAAGTTATGTCAAGATACTACTTGAACAAAATTCTGGATGTTTGTGCTTAAGACTAGTGCTATTCTTGTGATTTGGTACTACAGTTAGTATTTATTAATTAATTCTGAACTGCCAGAGCAATCAATACATAAGTAAGTACCTAAACCTTTGTCTGCTTGGTGCAAGTCACTAATTTTGCCTGTTTTGTTGTTATAGTTTGTAGTGGCTACAATGTCAATTAATAATTTAGCTAAGATGGTGCTTCAAAGCTGCTGTTTCTCATCATGAGTGTGTTACATTCTGAGCAGATAATGCCTTATTATTTATTTATCTTACTTGTAGTGGAAGGAAGCTGTGGACTTTTCCCCCTTGGTCTGTTTTTTTTTAAGGAAGTAAAATAGTAGAACATATAGTGTAGTAAGAATCAATGGAATTTCTATTGAATTTTCTCTGGTTTGGAATGATTTTTAATGCTAGCCATAACTACTCTGTTCATAATTAATTAAGTAGAGACTATAATTGAAAATGATGTATTGAGATGTATATAAATCCCATCTCTTTACAAGCACACTGAGTTTCATTCAGGCTAATTCTCTTTTCATGTGAATACACAGAAATTGGGAAATTCCAACCAGGGATTTTGAGTGAGGGAAGTCTGAAGGGACAGGAAAAGATGGAAGCTTGCAAACACTGATTTGCATTTGAAATGCAGGCTTTGGACATAGCTTATGGGAAACTTGGGAATGTAATTTGGAAGGGTTATAATTTTCAAAGCCTTACCAATCCAGCTCACTGCATTTGAACAACAAAAAGGCAGCTGAACTATCAGTGAGGGAAGGAAGAGGAGCAGGTATTCAGAATGCACAGAATGTTTACCATCTAACTTCCTAAATTGTATTATAATCCCAGTTGTACAAGTTGTTTAAAATCTTGTCATGACTGTTTCTGAGCATGGGATGTTCTGGCCTTTGGGAGGCTTTAGTAACATGAGCAAAACTGGCTGCTGTCAGAACAATAGACAAAGTAGCTTAAAAAACAATATATCTTCTGGGAACTGAGGCAAGAGCTATTAGAGAGGGGAGCAATGGGTCATCAGGGGAAGTGGGAACTTGCCTCTCTCTGTTCTTACCATAAACATTTTCCTTCCATTTGCAATCTGGTCTAGAATCTTCAACCCCAAGCATTTAAGCCTCTGATGCTTCTACCAGATGAGCTATGTTGGACTTGTTTCCCCAGCCAGCCCTCTTTTCCTTTTTATCTAGAGTGGAATGTTTCAGTGGTTGCCTGGCTCTTCTTTCTGGGTTTGTTGCAGAACCTATTCCCTCTCTGGCCTGGCTCTATCTCTCTCTGTTGCCTTAGGCTGCATTTAGAGCACGAGTTTGTTGGAGAGAGGAGATGGTTTCTCTCCCCTCACAATCACCTTTTGCTGTCAGCATTAGAAGGAACATCGAAGAACTCTTACCTTTCAACAGTTCAGGTATCTCCTTAAAAGTCAGTTCAGAAGAATTGTGAAGGTTCACTTTCATGGTCTGTATTCATGCCAAAGATCCACAGTGATCAGGCTCTCTGCCTTTTGATCTGAAAGAGATTTTTGTTCGCACTTGGAACACCTTAGTCTTGGTTTGGAACATAGTGCCCAAGGCAGACTCCCTCCCTCCCTCTCTGTCCTCAGTGTGAGACTTGTGCTGTGTTCTGAGTACTTGTTGCCAGAAGCAAGAATCCTTCAGGGTTTCCCTCCCCATACACCACAAAGTTGAAATAGAAGTTTTAAAACAGAACTCTGGAATTATTAGGCTATAGGGTAACTCCAAGTGAGTGGAAAAGAATCTATTTAGCCTGAAGTTTGGATTTTGGTTGGTTTTTTTTTTTTTTTTTTTTTTGCTTCCAGACTACCATTGATGAAAATAAAAGTGTATCTTGGGTCTCTCTGGAAAAGGTTATCACATCCAGGTTGCTAGGAAAAAAGCTATAAATTTTTGGTGCCAGTTCATCTCAAGAGTGCAGGTATATGTCACATATAACTCCTCCATGAGCAATTCAAAGGTCAGCATAAAGACATGCCAGCTTATTAAAAAAAATGCACGGAGACTGAAGATCTTTGATCTTGACAGTGTGGGATCAAACCATCACATTACTCTGACCTTTGTAGTTTCCATCTCCTCAGTGTACCCTCAACATCCCCTTGTTGCTGGTTGCTTCTCAACGCTCTCATTTTGTGGATCAAAGGAGAAATGAATTAGTTTGAATATTACTTGCTCTAGAAATTACATGTGCTTAAAAAGTCCACGTTGAAATGTTACCCTTGGATAATTATGAAGTAAGATTAAAGTTGAGATCATCTGTTCATTAGAGGACTCTGGAGGAATTCCAGGGGAATTTTCATGCTGGAAAATCAAAACTTGCTACTCTTCAGCCTAATAACCAGACATTAATGGCTGCCTAAGAAGAAGTTTCCTTTATTGTTTACCAAGACTAAGAACTACTGTTGCTATCTAAGCCCAGGTCTGCCACTGCCTTCTTTGTGGCAGAGGGTAAACCACTTAACTTCTGTTACTTTCCCATGATTGCTGCTTCTGAGGGAGTTCAAAAATTTATTAAGGTCCAGTGTGCTAAGACAATATAAACATTGCTCCTCTTGCTGCAATCTGTCTGGCACTTCCATTGAGAAAGGCCTCCTGTTGTTTTGTTGCTCAGGGGTGAACGATCTGTTCGAGAAGCCTGCTGGGATGTTGAGCTGCAGGGTCAGGGAGGCAGTTCCCTGCTGAATGTATTCTATTATGCCCTTATTACTCTTACATGTTAATTGTAATGGTTTTTCCTGTATCCTGGTTAGACCTCATGAGTGGAGCTGATTGAAAATTGAGTTTTCTGTATTCACGAAATACCAGTTCCCAGAAATGGGAGTGAACTTGAGCAGAGAATGGAAATTGATTTTCTGAATTGCCTGTGAAAGAAGAGAAAGAAAAAAGTAGCAGTGTAAGTTTCAAATAATTAGAATAGTTTTGTTTTCAAAATGCAGAAACCAAGCTGTAGTTGTGATTCCAAGTGTGCAGCTCATGGGCGAGCCAGCACTCCAGGGCTTTTTGGCTACCAAGTCTCCATTAGCTCTGGAGCAAGTGAGGGTTTGAGAGTTCCCAGCTCTGCCAGGATCCGTGCCACACCTTTCAGCGTCCTGCTCAGATCTTGGCTTCATGGCAGGGAGCCTAGCAGCCCTGAGTGGCCCCAAGTTTTCAAACCCCTGGTTTTGGCAAGGAGCCTGGATTCTCCAAGGACCAGGGCATGGCTCCCAGCTTCCCAGAATAGGGGGAAGCCCTGTGAGCTGGCAGCATTTACAGAATCCTGACTGAAGGGTAGGGAGACAGGATGTGTTAGGGCTTCTGTACAGAGGTTCCTTGCACACATGGTCCCTGGCATGGTGGGATTTTTAAACTGCCAGTAGGAAGTTGCTATTTTCAGAGTAGAAAGATTTTAAAATCCTCAAAAATGGACAAGTGGAATTGAATTTGATATTGCTGCATTCATTGGAGGGTTTTTTAAAATTTTACCATTACAATACCTAGGAATATCACTGTTGGCTTTTGAGGATCTGAATCCTTGTCAAGTCTCATGATGCCAGGTGGGAATTCCTTGTCTTTGTTACTCTCATTCCCCATTATGCCTTTGGTATTTCTTACATTTCCAACATCCACCGTTGCTTTTCTTCTCCCCCCAGACTCCATGTGACTCCCTGCTCCTGGTCACTTAGGGCAGAAGTTTAGCACTGCAAGCTCTCCTCTTGCCATGAGACCCCATTGGTGAGCATAGCACACAGGATTCCAGGAATTAGGAAGTTTGGACAATTTTGGAAATGCAAGGCAGTAGTCAGCATGTAACACATCTGGTTCTGTGCCTCGCCCAGTGCTTTGTGACAGCCTGGCTCGTCAGCTCATCCTGTGAATGATATATGGGAGAGCAGAGGCTGGAAGGCAAAATTGCAGCTTCCACAACAAGGAAAGAGAAAGATGTCTGAGATAGATTTATATGGAGCTCCTCCCACAGTAGTAGCTAATATAATAATAGTTCATTAAGTTATCCTTTAATACTGTATTGAAACATGTCAGTGAAAGCTACAAGAAGTCTCTTTCTTCCCAGGTAATCTGTAACCAGTTCCTGGGCCATTCTCTGCCTCCTGGGATGTTATCACAGAAGTGGCTCTGAAGTCAAATTTAATTTTTTAGGCCCTTTGGATTTGGGATCTCATCCCTTAAGCCAGTTGCTATATGATTCTCACTTTGAGCAGAATTTCTAAGGTTAATGAGCCCATGGAGCCCACATCTGTCTTGGACCAACAGTCTTCATCTTTCTATCTGGTACCAAGGACTTTAGAAGAGCTTGGAGGGGACACCAATGGAAACAGGAGAGTTGTTCCAAGCTTGCACGCTCAGTGGCAGTGCTTGAACAGGGCAGTGCTTGGCAGCCACCCCCATCTCAGAGCTGCTGGCTCCCTGGGCAGCCTCTGGCATGTCCACTGAGAGTTTATGCAATACAGTTGAGCAGTTCACAAAATAGATTAAAACCTCCTTCATATGGAAGCTGAAAGGGTTAAAGCACCAAGATCATTGAAAGCAGTGGGTGCAAGGGCACAGGCTCCATGTTGTGTTTTATACTGGGCATTCCCCTGTTTCCATGGTCCTTCCCAGCTCCTTTCTGGGCTGTTCCTACAGGCCACAGTTGCCACCTTTTCACAGCAGCCTGTGCCTCTTGGTACTTCCAATCTGGAACTTAAATCAGCAGAGACAGAGAGTAAAAAGAATGGGGTCTGTCACTAAACAGATCCTCCTATAACTCAGTCACTGCCACACAATTTTTTTCTTAGCATATTATAAAGAAATACTGTCAGAACAAGTGGACTCGAAAAAAGCTTATGTGAAAAATAAACTCAACTAAATTTGTCTTCTCCAAACTGAACTATAGTTTGAACTTCAGTTTATATCTAAAAATATGCATATATTGATAATTCTATCTTCCACTGCTTTCTCTAATCATCATTTATTTTAAATAAAATCTTTGCATTTTCTACCAGAAAAAAATGACCAGTAAGATAAAGCTCACTGGGAACCAAAGACAACCAGCCTCAAAAGTAAAAGGACTAACTCCCTTTCAACAACCTGGACCGAATGACACAAAGTTGGATCCTAAACATGGTTTCATCTTTCTCTGATCCTTGTTCCTTGCATAGTGCCCACAGAAAACACGTCACAGCACCAGGAAAGGTGTCAGGCTGGCAGCAGGGACAGCAGAGGTGGCCTATGGCAAGTTCCATAGGAGGGTTTTATCCTGAAATGGCATCTCCTGGGGCTGAGGTTGGAACCACCCCCACTCCCCTCTGTGACAGCACAACTGCACTCCCAACTAGTTATGAAGCTGAATTAAAAAGTGGACTGATTTAAGACTGGGGTTGCAAATGCAAAGGATTTATTTAGATTTACTTCCTCCTGTATTTACATTTTTGCAAGGAGCTCCCTCTTTATAAATGCATTACTGATGAATATTGAAAACCTTGGGCACAAGTATTTTCTTGCAGTGCAATGCATCAGAGGCTTGGCTGGTGGTTATTCTTCAAAGAGTTACGAAGCATTAGACGCACATTTAAATATAAATGTAAATACATTTTACAGGAAGATCCAATACTAAAATGATCTGGATCTTATTTCAATTAAAGGGTATGGAAAAGTTTTTAAAAAACACTGGAATCCTGTTTTGGTGATAAACTCTCCTAAGATCGTGAAGTAAGCTGCTTTTCCCCAATTTCTTGTCCACTTTGCCCTAAAGCACAATAGCCTATGCAGAGCACAGGGCACCCATCCACGGCAGCTGAGCCGGTAACGCCTTGAAAAAGCCAGTTTGCTAAAGAGCGTAGGTATTAAGAACTGATTGCCAAAGAGTCTGAAAACACAGCTAACAGGGAAGGTTACTTCGTGAAAAATAAAACTGTTATGCAAAGCAGTTTCTGGGATTCATGAGCAGCCAGCAACGCGTTACCAGCAGTCCTTCAGCACGGGCGGAGGGTTTGAAAAACACGGTGACAGCGTGAGCAGCCTCGGCACCCGAACCCGGCCTCCCCCAAGTTCCTTTGAGGGAAGGAACTTTAAAAACCACAGCAAAATAATGAAAAAAAACCCCTCAAACCAATCAACCAAAAAAACCAAAACAAAACAAAACAAAACACCCAAACTCATGCAGTAGAATAACCCTGAGAAAAAGTAATTTCCAAGCTTTTTTCAGGGGTGGGCTCCGTGTCCGGTACTGGCAGGGTCCCTCGCCTGCCGGTACCGGCCCCGCCAGCGACCCTCGGGCTCCGCAGCTGCGCTCCGAGCCCAGGAAGAGGGAGGGGGGAAAAAAAAGAGAGAAAAAAATAAAGAAAACGTGGACAGCCCCCGAAGTTGCCGGTTTCTAGCGCGGGCGGCGCGGAGGTGGCCCCGGACGCTGTTCCGTGAGGGGACCCCGGGCTGCGCTTCAGCCGCCGCCGGGCTGAGGGGACAGAGGGTCCCGGTCCCCAACCCGGCCCCGGACCCCATCCTCATCCCATCCCCTATGCCGGACCGCGACCCTGTCCCCACCGCCGTTCCGTCCCGGTGCTGGTCCTGGTCCCCGACCCGGACCCCATCCCTGTCTCCGTCGCAATGCCCATCCCGCTGCTGTTCCCACTCCCGTCCCGTCCCGTCCCGTCCCCTCACACCGCCGCCCTCCGCCTTCCGGGCCGGCGGCGGGCGGGGAGGGCCGGCCTTTCCCACAATGCTTTGTGGGACGTTGACAAGTGGATCCAAGATGGCGTAGAAAGTAATGACAGGTAAGTCGGGACTTCCCCGTCCGCCCCCGCGGGCACCGAGCGCGGCCCGCACCGGCCGCCCGCGGCCCCGCCGCGCCCTCAGGGGACCCGCGGGGCCCCGCGGCCGGCGGGGCGGGCGGTGCGGGGCGCGGGGGCCGCGCGGTGCCGGCGGGAGCGGGCCCTGTGTCCGCGGAGGGCCTGCGGCGGCCGCCGCTCGCGGGGTGTTTACGGGGCGCTCGGCCGGACCCCGGCGCCGCCGCGCTCCCCGGGGCCCGCGGGCGGGCGGAGCGGCCCCACGCCCGGCCGGGCCCAGGCGCCGGCCCGGAGAGGCGGGGATGCCTCGCACGAGCCGGGGGTGCTCCGGGGGGGGATGCAGGGGGGGTGGGAGGCAGCTTTGTTTTTGTACCGGGCGGGGCGGGAGGGGACGGGAGGGACGGCCAGGAAATAACAATGGTGAAATAGGAGTGAAAAAAATGGGGGTAGCTAGGGTTTGTGGAGGGATGGAAAAATAAATTGGAAGAATTTAACAGCTGTTGTAAAATTACCCGCTCGGAGCGGTTGAAGGGTGGGCAGATGAGCTTATGTTTTTGTTTTCTGCAGGAGGCTTTGGCAGGGAGAGTGAAGTTGGGAGGTTTAACACAGGTCCTGAGAGCAGCTTTTATACCCTGGAACAGCTCTGAAACTGAAAACAGGAGAGTTTCCACTGCACGTTGCAACGCAGTCCTTCCAGCAGACACTTGTACATATGTTTTTAGGGCAAATGCCCAGGCAGGAGAAGGATCTGCGTTACCCCTCCTGCGGTGGGACGTGTCCTTTTGTTAATTTCCGAAGGAGTGCAGTTGTTCTGGCTTCAGCGCTTTGTTAGGCAATTGTTGTTTGATTAGAGTAACATGATTAAACATATCATTGTTGGAAATTAAGAAATAACTGCAGGGAAACAGTTGCAAGGCTGCTTCCCAGTTAATGACAAAATGAGTAAGAGTTAACAAGGTAATAGGATTTTCGCATTATCAAAGGTACAGCGAGCTTCAGAGGAAGTTTTAAAAGAACACATTTCACTTTTCATTGAAAAAATAAAAGAATTCAGTTGTGAGACAGAAAAATACCCTGAAAATGAATATCCCCTTTGACAGATTGAGTGTATCACCATGGCTGGTCCCGTTGGGATGGTTTGGATTGTTGACATTGTGTGATATTGTTATTCTTAATAAATAGTGTAATGGTGCAAGGCAAAGGATAAAATACACCACCTGCCATTCTTTAGATAAGAAAAGATATGTTCCTTTATAAAAAATAAAAAAATAAGCAAGTGATACGTGGCAAGTTTGTATTATTTTCCAAGACTGATAGGTAGAACAGGGAGGATTTAAATTAATGTGTGTTAAATTCAGTTGTTTCAGTACTTCTGAGCCATAGCAGATTGTGAATGAAAACTCTTTTTTTGATGCTCTTTAATTTTTTTAAATGGCAAAGCTTGTTTGATGAGGACAGTCTGGGGGTGCTGGGCAGGTCTGTAGGGAGGAGCTGATTCTGGACATTCAGTTCAAACTTGGAGGAGGGGAAAGTGTACAAGGGGCCGCCACATTCTCTCCACCTCCTTGGGGTGCAAACCCAGGGAATCAGACTTTGGTAGGCTTGGCTTTTACAGCGCAGAAATTGTGAGTGGCAGAAGCTGAGTTAAGCTTTTTTTTTTGTTGAACTTTAATTAGCAGACCAGTTTTTCTTTATTGGTAAGTGAAGGAACATTTTATGTGTTATTACTGATAAATTGAGTTCTCTTTGTAATTTGTTCTGAAAGCAGAAATTACTTCTTTATTTTTCCTAGCTGAAATCACATTTCCTTTATCACTCTTCACCTCTGTGATTTTTTTTTTTCTTTGGACTTCTAAAATGTACAGTGTGTATTTTCCCTCTTTTAATTCATACAGGCACTGCGTTTTTAGGTGAGCTAGATGAATTTTTCTGTAGAAAAAACTTGTTAAAGTCATGGCTTGAAGACTTGAAGAGTTGTAATAGCTGATTTTGTTGGAGTTTTTTTTTGTCTATTTTGGGTTTTGTTTTTTGTTTGCTTGTTTGGAGGGTTGTTTTTACCTCTTCCCATCAGACTGAAAGGGAGATGTGGAAGCAGCATCTTACTCTCTAATTTGTCCCAGTTCTGCTTCTTGATGTGTCATGGAGCATCCTTTTCCTTTGTGGAATCTCACTGGTTTGAGAGAAGTTCCTCCTGGGCTTTGGGATCAGTGTGAGTAGATCTGGTTGTAGAAGAAGGGTTGTGGTTTGGAGAGAACAAAGGTTGGATTCACAGAGAAATTCTCATCTCAAAAAATGTAAGTCAGAGTGTCTGGAAAGCTCGAAGAGGTGATATTCCCAGGTGGATAAGGTACAGGTCTAGAGCTTGAGAGATATGGACAACCTGATGCAAATCACTTCACCCGTTTGTGTTTCCTTTTGAAGGAATTTAAAACAGGAATAGTGAATCTTACTGACTTGTAAGGAGTCCTGATGCCTGTGGGTGAAAGACCCCATGTAGGAGCTGGGCAATAATATTACTGCTGTTTTCCAGCTCTGTTAATTTAATAGTCTGATGAAATATTTTCTCCATTGTTGGCAATTATTTTTGTTAGTAAAATTCCCTTTGCATTTATAGCTGGATATTCTTTCTGACTTTCAGTGTGTTGGTTTGTTTTTATTTATTTACTACTGTCTTACCTTTGCTACTGAACATTATTCTTGGTGTTTTCATTTTAGTAATGGCAGAAACAATTGCTGGAGCAATTCAGATTATTAAAGCCCTTGAATGTCTCACCTTACTGGCAGCCCCTCCTGAGGTCTGTGGGACCTCACAGGTCTGGTAGCAGGAGTGAAATCTAAATTAGAAAAGTCTTTGGTAATAATTTAAATCCATCCCCTGTGTACAGCCTGAGTAACTGGGGAAAGTTGTGGGAGCTGGCTGGGAGCAGGAGAAGGAAGGATGGTGTCACAGGGCTCTGGCTTAGGGATAGAGCAGTTGGACAGCTGGAATTCCCCTGCCTGGGGATCAGTAGGCCAAGAATCCCAGTGAGCCTCAGTCCTGTCCTGACATTTCTCCTGGCGTTGCTGAAGCTTTCTTCCTGGAGGGAAGCAGATCCCCAGTGCTGCCAGTAGCTCATCTTGAGGGGAGAAAATTCCAAATTTTATAATCCTGACCCTCCCTCCTGCTCCTATTGCAGCTGTTGAATCCTTTCTCACTTATTTTGCTGAGATGCTGTGGCAAAATCTCATTTTCACTGCATGGTATTTTTTTCCCCATAAATGAAGGATTGTGGGTGAGATTATCAGAACAAGCAAGGCCTTCCTTTTTCATTCTTGTTTGTCTTGCTGTCTCTTCTGTGGCCTTTGGCAGGAAGGCAGCACTTGTGTTCATATGTATCAATGACATATATTTAAAGACATGGTACTTTATGTGTTGGATTTCTTCCTCCCCTTAGTGCAAACTTCTGTGGTTGCCATTCTTTTTCAACAAAGAAGAGAGAACGTTTTAAAAGAGACTGGTTTTTCAAAAGTTTCCATGCAGCATTGGTATGGAATTAAAAAAAAATTGAAGGAATGCTTGGTCTTCCAGAGATACTGACTGGGAAAACAAATACTTGTTTTCCCCAAATGTTTTGGGGTGGGAAAAAATAACTAAACTTCATAGACAGGGAAATTTGGAGTCTGTAAGGTCAGAGACTGCTCCACAGGAACAGGCCAGCTTCTGGGGATTTCATTATGGTGACACTGGTATGTGACTCAGGTTCCTTATTCCAAAACAGTCGTGCTTACTGAGCTTTTCTCTTCACACGAGTGTTTACAACATGAGGCTTCAAACAGAAGCAATCACTCATGTCTGAGAAACACAGAAAAGTGAATATTACTGTAGGAAAAGAAGGGATTGGGAATTTAAGCAGGGAAACTCTAATTACCCATGAGTGAGAATTTGTTTTTCTGTTGCATTTCTATTGCACTGCCAGTTGAAGTTAAAGGATACTTAATGTGGCTATAACATAATACCCAAATATTCCTCTATAATTTTATGTGCAAATTCATTATTGTCAATTAGAAATGGACTCTTTATTTTTCCAGTCTTTTCTCAGAGTCCTCCATAATACCAAATCACAGCCTTACTACAGGAAAGCCAGGTCAGAAATCATAGATTTCAATTTTTTTCCTCTTAAATATAATTTTACTCTACTGAGAGGTTCCATTTTGTGTCTACAAAGTTTGAGTGGTGACTGTGCCCCCATCCTACTTCCAAATGAGTACAAACCATCAGATTTTCTGAGTGGCATGGAGTCTTCATCAGATGTTAGAAGGCTCGAACCTTAGCAGGAAGGTGATTTAGAATTAATAGCACTGGACTCTGCAGGTTTTCCAAGAAGCAGTGGATGTACAGTGCTGCTGAGCTGGTAGCAAGAAGTTTTGTAGGTGATGTTGTGTAGAGACATGTTTTAGAGATGTGACTGGGAGCTGTTATGCCATTTGTTGCTGTTAGGCCTGGGAAATATCACTTGCATGAAGAATGATGTGTCTGAGGTCAATGTTTTGAATCTTTGGCTTATGCGTGGTTTGGGGAAATAAGTTTCGTGCTTTCTCCTGTTTGTAAGCAGTATCAAGGCTAGTGATTCTCAGAGCTGTAATGATGAAATGTTGGAAGCAAAAGAACAGTAGGTTTGTGTTTGGTGTGAAATTTTGAATGTTGGAGCGGCAGGAAGTGAAGGATAGAAATGTGAGCACTGTGTGGACTCGTCTGAGCTGGTTTTATGGTAGTTAGAGTAAGTGTTACTTAGAAATGATCTTTCAGTCTGTGAATTTCGCAGTCTGGGTTTTTTTCCCCCCATAGTTATATATAGCAAAAATACTGTATTCATCAAAACACTAAAAATTACGGTGCTTAAATATGCTTAAAAGGTCTTTCATAGCCCTTCAGACCCCACTGGCAAGAGGGAAATCTGTAACATGAGCTGGTTTTGAGAATCTTGGTTGTTAGAAATGCGGCACGAGTGTTTAATTTGCTGGAAAATGTTTAGTGGTTCAGCAAACCAAGAAGGTAACAAATCTTTGTGGACATCATAAATGGAGAATGCCCCAAATGAAAAGCGTAGTGGTTTTGGAAGCATGAAAAATAACACTTTTTCCCTGTATATCTTTTCACTTAATATAAGGTAATCTGCATTTTTTTTAAATGAAAATTTCCTTTTGTTCTGGGGTAATTCTGGGAGGGCAGGGATGGGCAGTTGGCCTCTGTTCCCAAGTAATGTTCCTTTGTGGGTCTCAACTAAATTCCCCCTCGGCTGGGGTTCCCAAATACTGTTGGACCAGCCATGATAGCTGCCTTGCATCTGCTCCTTGGCTGTCTTGGGAGCCAGAATTTGTTGGATTTCTCTTGTTATCTGTACAGGGAGGTCGTTAAGGGGAATGTTTTTTGCCTGCTTCAGAATCTGTGCTAACGCAGTGCTGTGGGTCTTTTATTCCAGTGATGTTTTTGATTATGGTTGTTTGTGCTAATGGTTTTGAGGTAACTGTGCTCTGGCCATATCTTGAGACACTCACACGTTTGGAATGGTGCAGGACATTTGTTTTGTCGTTTGAACTGACTGATATTACTTGGCTGTAGCTTTGTTTATATTTGTTTGGCTGGGCTAGACTCCGCTCCTCTGCTTCCCAAGTTTTGTCAGGATTATGCCGTTAACCACAGCAGGATCGTTGCTCATTCCTGCTGATGCAGTTCTTTGAGTGGGGTTTCAAATACGTGACTGAATCGCTAATGTTCCTTTCAAAAGGAATGAGGAGGGCGAGTTCCATTGGGAAACGTGTTCTGGGTACACGTTGTGGTGTTGCTCATAGGGTTTGCTGTGAGGGGGGAGCTTGACAATCCATATTCTATTCTTGAAAGAGTCTAAAAGTGGAACCTGTTGGTACTACCATGGTCAGGCATTTGAGGAGAGGAAACAGGGGCGTTATACCAGCGTTATCCATATGCAGGAAGGTTGATGTAATTAAAATACAGAGTTAGAAGACAACTCCCCAAACTAGGCTTAGCTATATTCTGCCGAACTATTTGAAGCACGGCCAGGTAAAAATGAATTTCAAAGGTTATTTACAACAAAGATAGCAGTTTTTAGAAGTGGAGGGTTAGTTACTGCTTTGAACTTTCAAAACTGCGCACAAAAATACCATGTACAGTTACATAATAGGCATGGTTTGGGGAAAGATGTGTTTGGAGGATCTGTGGGTGGCATGATTGTGTTATTAAATCTGTTACGGTAGGACCCTTTTGTGCTAAGCACTGTGTAAATGCGTAACAAAAAACTCAGTCACAGTATTATTCACTACTATAATAAATTAAAGTTCATTATAAAGCTGCAGTGAAGGCTGAAGTATATTGAAAGAAATTTTTCCTGTTTTGTGCCACAATGTTCTGGCTGATTCCTGGGCTCAGTTTGTGACCTGTGCAATGTACCTGATATTCAGCATGAAGATTTTTTACAATCTTTTGCCTTTTGAAAGGATTGAAAGAGCGATTCATATTTTGCATCTCAAACAGCAAATGAACTTGGGGCTTTTATTTTTTCCCCATTTATCCCACTGTAAAACTGTGATAGATACCTGTAGCATCTGCGTTTGCCCTGGGGATCAAAGTTGTGCTCTTCAGGTAGATCTGCTCCCAGGAGGGTGTTGCCTTGCAGGATCAGGTCACATCGGGAGTGGAGAAAGTTCTTGTGTGAAAATGAAACTTTGACATTTGAGGGAAGACTGTTTCAGCATTGCTACAATATCCTGTTAAGAAGGGAAAATGTGGATTGAACCACTGAGCTTTGGAGCTGCTGGGGGTGGGGAAGAGTTTGCATGGGGTTTTTGAAATGGGAATATGCTGTGATAAATAATTTCCCAGTTTAAAAACACTTTTATTTCTGAAATCCAAATACAGCTGTATTAGATGAAGCTGTGAATTGAACATGAGACTGAGAGTTAGGAACTGCTAATTTTGATTCTGTCTCTGAGGCTGATTAAATTGGTGAATTTGGCAAATGAACTATGGTCAAGTGCTCTCTGCAGACAGTGCTTTGTGAATGGCAGGTTCGGTGAGCACTGGAAAACTTTGTGACATGTTTTTACATTTAAACTTCTGAAATACATTTGTAAATACAGTGATATGTGTCCTATGTTGAAATGATGCTTGGGAATCTTCTTTGACTCCCCTTTGCATTCCTTGGGAACACAGTTTGGCACTTCCTTGGCATTTTGAAAATGAGGTGACACATGTTTAGTCACATCGACACAGATGTGACTATATCACAGAGCAGACATTTCTCAGAGGGCACTTCTGGCACTACCTTATTACTCAGTGGGGAATAATATTAGGAATTGCTGGACTGGGTAAGTCCTTAAGATGAGTTCTCATTGTTTGGTCAAAATTATTACTGTGAACTAGTGCAGAGACAGGAACAAGGCTGTGTTCTGTTATTCAAGTGCTGAGAAGAGAGGTTCTGCCACAAGTAAGGCATAGTTTGGAAAGCTGCGAACTGTGATGTTTAAACCAGCTTTTAGAATATGGATGTTGTTCTGCAAAGTGTGTTTGAGGTTGAGTCCTGTAGGTTGGTGCTGCTCCTTGGAGGACTGGCTGGTGCAGTGCTGATTCTTCCCTTTGTTTTTCTCTGGCAAATTTCATTAAGAGAAGCAAAGATTAAATTACTTTTCTAATGCATTTTTTTTAAAGTAAGTAATTGGTGATGTTGTTATGGGGATAAAATGGTAACCATGGGACAATATTTCAATTAAAATGCCCTCATCTTGGGTAAGTGTGAGAAACTCTATTCTCAAAAAGCAGTGTGAACATTGAGTACAAGCTATATGGAGTACAAACTGCTTTGTTAACCAGTTATTATGAAAGATTGTTTACATAAAGATTTTCTATGAAGGAGCCAAAAACTTTAGGTGGGGCAGAAGCACCACCTATTATTATGTTACCTGATGCTTACTATGACATACTCCTCATTTCACTTGGCTATTGCTTGCCAGATTTTAATTATTTGGGTTGAAATTTCCCGTGGTCGGTGTCTTCCATAGTCTGACTTTTTGGGTGCTGTGGAGGAGAGAAAGGTTCTGCCAACATGATTCCATCTTTTCTAGAAATTGGGCAAAATATTTTCTCATGTTCATGATATATTAGGAAAGAAATAAACTAATGAGCTATAGTGCTGCTTTGTGAAAAGTTGAGATGTGTTATTGTAAATGTTTCTGCCAAGGATCTACTTGTGATCAGCCTTGTGAAAATCTTCTCAGCATTGGTCAAATCAGCATTAAGTACAAATGTAAAACATAATCCTTGCAGTGAATATGCTTCAGCCTCAGCTAAACAGAATTCCTCTGTAATTTGGAGGCTAGGGCTCCTGCATTCCTCCCTGGTGTGATTTTGGATAAAAATGAGAGCACAGAAAATTCCTTTTCCATTCTCCTGGTACCAAGTTCCTCTTTCTTCCCAGCTCTACCTTTCTGCAGCACAGGGGAAGAAGCAGTGACTGGATTTAAACAGAAGGTGCAAAATGCAGATTTTTGCAGAATTATGTACAATAAATGTAGAGATGGGAGTGGTTGAATGAGGAGAAGGTGATTGAAAAATATTAATATTCGAAAGAAATAGAAGGGAGGCTGTGCAGTGTGGGTACATATGATTTATTTTATAATGCTAATACTGCTGTTTGTTGGAATACAGTTTTGCTATCTGCATAAATTAGAAAGCGTTTCTGAAATGGAGTAGGGAATAGCAAAAGAGGAGAAGACAAATCCTTCTTAAGCCCCATCCTTGCTACACTTGATTTTCTGTATTTCTAATGGTTTTCCCATGTTGTGATGTGGAGAAATGCTGGATACTCCTAAGTCACTCTGCAGACACTGGGTGCTCTGCTTGGTCATGTAAAAGGGCTGTACAGTACAGGCACAGCATAATGGGGAAAAATCACTTCTAGATCTCTTAATGTGAACATAAGAAGTTTATAGAAACTTCTGCCTTGGTGTTAATATCTTAATTCTCTGTAAATTGGGAATATTGTCAGAATGATAAAGATACTTTCTTAATTCTTATAAAGAATTGTCACAGTACTGTAGGCATTATTGAAAAGTTAATGAAAACATTCAAATGCTGTCTTTTGAACAAGATTTGAGTAGCATGCAGTAAATAAGGCCTCAAGCCCCATGCTGAAGGATTTCTCTGGATGTCCATTAAGCAGCAGCCTCTGTTTTGCCCGCTCATTCTGCCAGGTAGCCCTTGGAAAATGTACTCTGTGACTAACACAGTTAAAGGCAATATCATAATAATGCAGGCACACAGGAGGCCAGCATAAGCTCGTACAGATGCTTTTGTCCTCACACAACCTCAGAGTATGGAACTTTACAACCCAGTGTTTGTTCTGTGAAGTTAATGAATGTAATATGTGTGTATATATTTGCTTTGTATAAGTAGGAGCCTTGTATCTGTTGGCTGTGAATGGCTTTCAGACAGCACCAGTGCACGTCATGTAGATGCTGTGCTTTGGTTTGCCAGGTATTTTGCTCAGTTTCATCAGGACAGGTGGTGTTTTCAGACAGCTGTATGAAAAAGGATCATTTTAAAGGCAGGATATGAAGGTATTAGGGATGTGGTGGATGGGGTGGTTGTGGATGCTGAGGCCATGAGTTATTTCCAGATTTTTAGCCAAAGATAGCCAGCTGCCCATGTCCGAGTGTTGCTGCTGCTGGCTGCACAGATTGTCCTTTTGTTGCTATTTCCAAAATGAAAATAAAAGAGATTAGTAAAGATAATAAAGTGTTAATAATCACTTAGTAGTCTGTACTGAAGTCACAACTGGCATGCAAAAAAATGTAGCTTGTTACTATCTTTGATGTATGTAAAGTGGTTTAAAGCCTGCAGTGGATCCAGATGCAGAAGGCATTTGCTCTTAATCTCAATTGCCTGTGTTGTTATGTGAATGATAAACCACCCACAGGCTCTTGTTCCTTTTTCAATAAACATGGTTGTGTTTATTCTATATTTTAAGTTTGCAGGATCAGACTCAAAGCTCCATTTATATGGCCAGACATCACTTGTCCTCCTCATTTACGGTGCTGTCTCTGATTTTTCAATGTGGAAGGATAGTCTAAGCATTTAAGAGTCAGGGGCATCATGAGCCTCTTCTTTCCCCTTTGTCCCTTCCCCAGACAGGCATATCATGTTCCTCAGAGGCCTTGGAGCAGGATTCTTGCTGCTGTTACACTATAGAATAAAACCTTGAAATATGCTTGCCTCATTCTGTATGCTCCATTTCAGATTTAACATCATTTTTGGAATTGAAAGTAGGGTCATTTTGCCTGGAGTTGTACAACATTAGCCAAAGTAATTCAGTTATTCCAGAAAACTGATTAGATTGTCCTCTCTCAAGGGTGGAGGCTTTTGTATTTGTTCTGTAAGGTGTGCAGTGCATTTCTGAGAACTCCTTAACTGCTATTACGAACTTCAGCCATAATTGCAATAAATGAGTGCATGAGATCTCTGCTGTTATATTTTTCTTAAAAGAAAAAAAAAAACAAATCAAAAGCACCTTTCCTATAATTCTTTTTAGCACCCTGTATATGAAATATGCACCATCCTTTCCCTCTCTGGTACATTGGTACAGTGCACTGTCATTATCTACTCTCATTTTATTAAATGATTTCTGAGAGTGGGATTATTTATTATGTGTATGTCATGACATTAGGAAGGTGCATTTTTTTTTTCTGTATGTGTCTATAAGTCACTTCTGTATTTTGTGCAACTCTATTTTATTCTATCCCGGAGGCTTGAATAAAGTGGGTTTGGGTTTTTATTTTATTTTTTTGTCTCAAGGCAAAGATTGCTTTATTTCACCGCAATAGGTAAGGAAAATAAATGGATATTTAATTTTATTTTACTGATCTAAAAGTATTTTAGTGGTATTTGGTAATACTACAGAACCAATTGACATGTAGAGATGCAAGCATGCCTTCAGATGGGATCACAAGAGATGCCAGAACAACTCTCTAATATGATTCAACAGTGGACAGATGCACTGTTTCCTATTTTAGTGTATGGACTGACAAATGCAGTTTGTTTGCAGTTTTGATAGTTGAATTCCAGTGGCCCTTGATTTCCAACTGTAATGTTGGCATATTCACAGTAGCTAACTTTTTTATTATGTGATATATTTAATATCTTAATTCCTATTAAACCCCAGCTCTTTCCATACCTGTATGGAAACTAAAGTATCTTGTCACTTTTTTCTTGATAATTTTGAGTGAGAGAGAAACTATTAATCACAGCCATACCAACTTTGTGACTTCCCAAATATTGCTTGTAAATATTATGGAAATAGCACATTTTTGAGCCATTAATGTGTGAATTGCTTCCATCTCAGCTTACCAGTAACAACTTTGAGAAAGGGATGGATGTGCACTGCTTTGGTCTGCAGTCTGAAAAGTTTGGAAACTCTGCTTTAGTGAAACCTGGAGACTGTTGGATGGATCCTGGAGCAGTTAAGCTGATGAATGCAGCCTATGGCATTGACTGTTATGGGCAAGAAAAAGAAATAAGACTTTTCTTTCACTGGTGAGTGATACTTTGCTGCAGCTCTTGATGGTAAATGGCAGCACGTGGCAGTAATTGATGGGGTAACTGATGTCTTGGTATTCGTAAGAGGCTGAGTTATAACTTAACCTTTCTCTGGGTCTCTTATCTGTCTTGTTACACATTTTTCATGAAACCTGCAGCATCTTCGAGACCCTTCAGACTTCTGGGAAATTCAGTTCCAATTGACTTGAAGCTCAGGAGTTACTGAGGAAGGACAGAACAACCAGCCTTGTAAATAAATCTAGTAGGTCTCTTCTTGCTCTTAAAAGGAATTGCTGGGAAGTTCTGATAAACCAGCTGTCTTTTCTTGAGTATTGCCTGAATTTATTATATGTTTAAAACTTCTCTCCGGTTTGGTGCCCAGCCTTTCCAGTCTGTGAGATGGGCTGAAAAATCCCAAAGGATTGGGAAACAGAGTGTTTGCATTTCTGTAGAGAGGGGCAGGATGAGTGGAATTCTTGCCCAGCTCTCGGAGCCTGCGCCGGCTTGACCGCAATAGGCAATGGAAGGGCAAATCCATCTCCTCGTCTCCTTTCCCGCAGGACAGCGGGCTGCTAACAGGAGGACACGGCTGAATGGCTTTGGCAAGGAATATTTTGTGCTTATTTCTCTCAGCAGAACTGTTTGAAGGGTTATGGATTGTAATGGGAGGCAGCTGGAGAGGCTCTTCCCCTGCATGTTCCCCATGGCAATGGGTCTCATTCATTTGCTTCACTCTGCGATTCCCAGGATGTGGCTCTTGAAGTAAATTCAATTGACAGTAAATCCCTACCAGTCTCACTGTAGGACTGCAAGTTGAACATCATTGCTTTAGCATAAATCTTTACAAGAGATGTTAATGTTTGGTTAAAATATGCAAATATTTACTGACTTGTCTACTGTTTGTCAGCTTGGCATGCGAGACCTTGGATCTGATCCTTCTGTCTTGGCAGACATTGGGAATTTTGCCAGTAGCATTAATAGGAACAGCATTGTGCCCTCTAATCTGTTTGTTTATGAAGTACAGCGAGAGTTATCTGGCTAGATGCTTTACAGTGAATTGAAAAAGCATCTGTTTGAAATTTTTTTGGGAACCGTCACATGCTTTAACTTGCCATTATTTTAGTGTATGGACCCTTTGATTCCATAAAACACATCAGGAAGATGTGGAACATGGAAGTGCACAGTCATGAGTTAAACTGCCGTGAAACACTGGGATTTTAGTTCATGATGTTCTCTCCTCCTACAATGATTTTAATTTGAAGTTGGACTCATCAGACTGTGGAGTAGTTCTTCAGAGCCTCCAGTGCACCAAGCAGGCGTAGTGTTTACTTGGAAATAAATGACTGTGTGGATCACGTTGTTTATCACTCTTCCTCCTCAAGCTGTCCCTTCTGCCTTTCCCAGCCCCCTCTGCAGTTCTGGAGGGGAAATGTGCAGCTTTATTTGGAGATTGGATTTTAGTTACTCTTTTCATGTTTGCTTACAAAACCCCTTTGGCAAGAAGGTGGAATACTCATTAGGAATATTGAGCCTGAAAATCATTAGTTGTAGGGAGAAAATAAAATTGTCATGGTTAGTTGTAAAGACCACCGAGATTTAAGTTACACCAGTTAGAACTAACCAGATCTTTGAAACAATATTTTGTGGAAGATAAGCTGAGTACAACTTGGCATTCAAAGAAACGCAAGTTCATCAAGTTCTCTTCTACTTAATGGCAGGAGTTTTTTCAGTACAAAGTATGATGCCAGATTATTCCTGGTCCTGCTTAGGAACTGCTCTGAATGATTTTAAATGTGGGTAAGTCAGGTACTTCAGCAGACTAGATTTTAAGAAATGGTGGTTGTAATTCACATTCACGAGTCTCAGTTGCTGATTTAAGGTACCAAAACTAGGAACAAGTGTTTCTGAAGTCAGCAGGTAAAGTCAGGTGTCTCCAAAGAGCAGTCTAGAGCACCTGGATTGGAATCTGAAGTAGATGGCACAAATACCTAATAAATGTGCACATTTGAGTCTTCATGTATGGCTATAGGTGAGATTGAAATGAAATCTGAGAGTCTGAGTGCATAATTTTCCATATGTTGTCCACATACTGGATTTATTTGTTATGATTTGGTTCTTTTCCCAAACAAATTACACTGCAGTGGCTCCTTATCTGTTGCTGTGTCCCATGCACTGTGATTTTAGGTGGGTTTTTTACACTCTAAAATATCATTGGTGTGACTCGGTTTAGCCAGTTATCCAACAGCTTGGTCCTTACTGCTCTTGCTTCCACTCAATTCACAGGATTTTGCTCAGGGTCAGTGCTCTGGAGTCTTTAAATTGACCAAAGAAATTCTGTGGGCACTGCTGGATGTGTAAAATGCAGCTTCTCAAACAGATGAGTTCTGTATTTCTCCAAGCAGTCAGCACAAGGCAATTGATAAGGAACATCTTTATCTTTTACGTGGTACCATGTTGGAGGAGAATCTCAAGTCTGTCAGCTGTGCTGGCCAGGTCACTTAGGATGGGATCTGTGTTTAATCAGCTCTTCAGGAATAAACACACAGAAGCTTTGTGGAGCCTTTTGGTCAAAGGAATTTTGGTTATATGTCAGCCAGGAAGTGAGGAAATCAAAAGTAAAGCAGAGTTCATGGAGTCCTCTATTTTCAGTCCCTTAGGAAAACAGAATGTACATGAGAAAAACATCAATTAACTGTTGTATCACTGTGGAAGCAGGTCCTAGATTTGTGAAATTCATAGTGGCCTAAAATGGTAATGAAGTGGAAACCAGTGTAATTTTTAGTTGTATCTAGAAAAGATCCTTGCATACACAGCTTAAGAATACCTATTTATGTAATTGAAAATACATGCTTAAGTGATCCAGCAGAATCTTTAATAGAATTAACTCGTGAATGAATTTACTCATACGTATGGAAATGCAAAACCTACTTGCCTGTTCCTATTCTGTGTGAAAATGTGGGCTTATTTTTAGCAGAAAAAGAAATATCTGGATGAATGAGGTAATATTTTGCAAGGCTGTTATTAAGAAAGAGGCACATGTCACAGATTTGTACCAGGATAACTGCAAAATATTCATGCTTACGTTCCTTCATTTGAGAGAAGATTTTTTTTAGTTGTATATGAGAAATTTTTATGTTAGTGATATAAAAGGGAAGCAGGTGAAAGTCTTGAAAAATCAATATTCCTTTATGTAATTATTTTGATAATGAATGGAAATTTAAGAATAGAAGGGAGCACATAGAACACTATGTTGTACAGTATATGAAAAGACTTGTTTACCTTTCTCCTGAATGTTGGCTTAGGCGTGTGTTAATGGGAAAAGTGGGATAATGGATTATTTTTCACATGAGGAAAATGCATTTATTTGACTTCCAGATTAAATTCTTTAAGCTACTTTACCTTTGGTTGAAAATCTGAAAATACCAAGTATAGAGGAAGCTTTTAACAGTGAATTTTTTAAGTGGACTAAAAATAGTTATTTGAGACAATTGTAATAGTTGTGCTGTAATCACAAGTATTGACAATATGCTGCTTTCTAAAAGCAAAAATGAGAACTCAGTTTTTTCCTCTTTCAGTTATCAGAACCCATTTCTGTGAAGTCAGCTTTAAAGTACAGTGTCTCTAGGGATGTGTATCATGTATTTAAATATTATGTCAATGAATGGAGAATGTAGACAGGGATTACAGAAGTGCTTTGCTCTTCTGTGAGTGGTTCAGATGTGGATAACCATTTGTCTTAGTTTATTGGCAGATAATGTCTGTCTATGTACAGATTTTTTTTATAACTGTCTCAATCCCCCACAAATATTTACTGTAAAATTATTGCAGAAGTTCTGCACAAAGGTGTTGATGTGACAGGGGTATCTAGAATTTCTCAGCCATAAATGTAGCTAAACCAGCAGAAGGAAGAGACAAGTGGTTCATTTGCTGTTGACCCCCTGGTCTTTCCTGTCCTTCCCTGTCCGTCCCTGCTGTGCTTCACCCAGAGGAAGCATCTCCTCCTTCTGAGTGTAGGTGAGAAGTGCTTGGAAGAGAAGGTGGGGTGGGAGCTGCAGGCTCAGAGACAGCACTTAGGGGATGAGTTGTATTCTTTCCAAAGCAAAGGTTGTGTTGCCATTGAAGACCCAAAAGCCTCTGCTTAAATCCATGCTGACTTTAAAATTCGAAACCCCTACTTAGATTCTTAAAATCAGTCGTGGGCTTTAAGTACCTTCTTGAATTAGAATCAAAACCGAGAGCTGGGAGCGATGGATAAAAGCCTGGGAAGAAATTAGTTAGTGAGAAGCTTGGTTTAGGAAATGTGGCTGGCACAGCACGAGGGGGATGTGATACAGCACCTTGAGGCGGGAATGGAAGTTGGTTGGCAAGTTGTCAGTGCCATTCCACAGCTAACCAACGTTTTATCGTCCCCTCTGCCCCCGCTCTAGGATTTCTGTCCCTGAGTCATGGCAGACAGAAGACCAGAGAAGGCATGTGAACAAGCATGTGAATCCCTTAAGCAGCAGGATTATGAAGTGGCAGTGAAGCATTGCACAGAGGCTCTCCTTTCCCTCAGCCAGTACCCCCCAGCTCACCTCCCGGAGCCCTGCCAGGCAGAACTCGACCGCATCAAAATCGAGACTCTTCTGTATAGAATTGCTTCCTTTTTACAACTTGTGAGTGTGACTCTTTATAGTATCTAGTGAACTGGAAAGAAAAGTCAAATATCTTGTATTGTCAAGATTTAAATACAACTCAGAATTTTTGGCATGTTGCTCTGCCCACAGAATTCCTCTTGCTGTAGCATCTGTGAGGCTTCTGTCTTGTAGCTCTCCCTGATCTGTTCATTTTTCAGGATTGGAACCTCCTAGTTTGGGTCTCAATCAGAGTTTTCTAAACAAGTAAGGAAAAATACTTTAAACATTTTAAACAAATATATATATGTATTCCAGGAAGGCAAAATAGCTGGGTTTAGGGTACATCTGCTGAATTACATACCAAATAATCGTATCTTTAAAGAGCATGAAATTAAAGTTTCCACAAATAAAAACACTCAAGAAACAAAGTTAAGAAATGCCAGAATCTGGGTAGCTGCTTCATACCTGCTTTAGTTCCATTTGCTTAGGCCTAAAATTAGTCTTTTAGTGCTTAATCCCAGTTCTCCAGGGCTAGGCTAGAGCATATCTGGTGAAAGATGTAACTTTTAGACTCTGGCAAATATTTAGTGGAAAGGTGAAAATGGGTCTTGTAGAGGTTTGTAAATACAAAGCAAGAGGCATAGCCCTGAATTAGAAGTGACCCCACTGCCAAAGTCATGTCCTTTCTTTAAAGCATCAGAGCTACAGTTTCTTAAAGGAAAGGACATTTCAGTGCTTAAGAATAAATCTACAGCCTGCTTTTTCTTACCTTTCTGAAGTGCTGTTACAGATTTACTGGGGCCTTGTCCACTCCAAATCTTCATGTATTGAGTAGGAGCCGTTTCATCCCAAGTGGAAAAAGTTTGGTCAAGTCACCAGACCTTGCTGGGCAGTTTTAAGACAAATCTTGCCCATCTGATTAGGGAGTGTTTTTAAAGCATTCTTTAAATAAATAGCTGGATTGGACTATTCAGTGTGAAAAACAGGAATTGGGAAACCTCTGAACTGAAGAAGTGACCTATCTTATGGCTCCTCAGGGGAGAGGTTCACAAATAAGTGAGGTTGGTTTTTCTAATAGAAGTTGTGTTACCACAGACTTGACCTCTCAAAATTATTTCCATAAGCCAATATGCAGATTGGTGCTTGGTGTATTTAATACATTTCTGACATCACTTTTTGAAAGTCCTCTGAGGCACCTATCTGGATGTTCCTCATATTATTGTAGTGAGTCTGCAGGGACTTTGGAAAAGTACTTGAAATCAAAACCTTTCTATTAAAAAAATTACATAGATATGTAAAGTCTTAAAAAAGGAAAACAATCCAAATTTTCCTTCTTGCTAAACAAAATAATCTTTAAAATCACTACTGAAAAGACAGAATAAAAGAATACGCATATCTTAAAATTTCAACAGAACTATATTAGTACAAGATTAAAAAACAAACAGCGTCTAGAAAGTTAAGTTTCATATTTTTTCCTAGGTTTCCTAGATTTTGAGCCACCCACAAACATAAAACACACACCTTTGTCCATTCAGGTGCCACTTTTAAAATGTTCATGAACTGAGAACTTGAGAAAAAGTCAGCATTTTAAGAATTAACTGAGAGTTTGAGAAAGAGTCAGCATTCTAGAAATGAATTATATTATAATTGACATGTGACTTATGTTCTTTACATGTTCCACCCAGGAAAAGACAAGGTAATGGTTTCTAAAAAGTTTTTAAAAACGTGTAATTCAAGCATGTAGTTGTTGATGCTAACTGGAATAATGCTATTTTTAAACTTTTCATGTTTTACCTTTCAGAAAAAGTATGGGCAAGCAGATGAAGACTGTAGGCATGGTATGCTTATTTCTTTTTTTATTACTTAGTGTTATGAATTGCAGTCAGTTGTCTGAATTTTTTAAACTGATGCCCAGATTTGTTAGTTTGCTAACAGTGGTTTTTTTTCTACTTAAAATTATGTGTCTGCTTTATAATACTTTTTCTGCCTTTTTTTTTTTTTTTTTTTTTTTTTAAGAGAGATCTCACTATTTTTCAGCTCTGACTTAATTACCAGGACTCAAATACATGTCTTTGGCCCAGTGCTGCTATTTGGCTAATAATTATTTTAGTGCACAAAAGTAGGAAGAATTGATAATGTCAGGATTCTCACGAAGATAAAGACACAAAGACAGCTGATTGTTCCGCCTTTCTTCCCAGGGACATGGTGGATATTTTGGTTTGCATTTGGGACTTAGTTCAGAGAAAATCAAGATGATGCACATTTGTTAAAGCTTCCAAATGTGCTTATATCACATCGAAGTTGAGCCTTTCATGTGTCACTGCCTTGTTCAGTTTGGGTATTTTTGAAGGAATTAACCATCTTTCCTAATCTTCTGTTTTCTTCTATAATGCAAATTATTCAGAATTCACTGAGAGCTCACTGAGTTTGGAAAGTGTTGGAACAGAGTTTGTCAGTTAGATTTGGAAAGCAAAGGTGGGTAGATCCCACCTTTGGGTTTTAATTCTTTAGCTACTCCTGAATGTTAAAGGAAGGTTTTTCAGGTGACAGTTTTGTTACACAGACTGTAATCTACTCTTCTGACATTCCTATGCTATCAATGATAATCTTTAAATTGTTCTTTTCTGGGTTTGTGGGTTTTATCTTGTTTTAGGGGTTTTTTTTAGTGTGTTTGTCTTCACTGATAGTCAAGTTGTAGTTTGGGGAATTCGTGAGGCTTTGCAGGCTGCTTGTAAAGGTCCAGAAAAATTGACTAAGAAAAAGCAAGGTGTAAAATTGAAGTTTAATAACTTAAAAAAGCCTGAATGTTGCTTTATCAGTACTATTCTTGAAATAGTCTGAAATTTTAAAGAAATTTCTTTTACCTTATTAATGTATGCCATAGAAGTGTAATATTCTAACTTCAGAGTTGTCTTTCATGATGACAAATAAAAGTGAGAGACATATGGAAAGCTGAATGATGGCTAAAGGAGGTAGGAGGGAGAATGCTGTTTTTAATGAGCAGTGTTCTCATTGATGAGCTCTGATGGGTTTGTCATAGGTGACAGGGGTGACATTCATCTGTGGAACTTCTTGGTGTGTGTGTGTCAGTTATCAGTATCTCAAAGGAACTGTCATGGTAACTGCTTGTCATCTCTCACTGGACAAGCTTAGAAATGGGTGGAATAGGACCACTGATCTCTACCTTCTTTTTTAAAATTAAGTAGAAAAAACAGCCTTTAAATGTATATTACTTAAGGAAGAAACAGCATCCAGATTAATGTTAATTTCCTTCATTCATGCCAGCATATTCTGCACATATTATTTTCCAGATCTAAAACTGAGGACATTTTTGAACTTACTAATGCCATATTTATGTATGTATATAACAATGTTGTGTATGTGTTTATATATATATATATGCACACATACCATATTTTTCTGACTAGATGAATGAATGATTGGTTGTGGTTCTCCATGATGTGTGGTTATCAATTGTAGCCCAGCACCTGACATTTAGACTACCTTCATTTATGATCCCAGAAGGTCTTAGGTTTGGTTTTATGTTTGAATTATTGTTGGGAAGGAGCAACCTTAGCATGGACTACTTGATACTCACGCTCCTTGATGCTTACAGGCTTTTTATAATGGGCAAAGCTTTATTCAAGCTGCTATTCTGCCTTTTTACAAGACTTGACATGTTGCACAGCTATGATGGTTTTATTTGAACCTGAATGATCAGTGTATTTTGGAATAACTGGAGAAATACGTGTTCTTTATAGTATGCAGCTCGCAGTGTTACAGGGAATTAGAACTTAAAATCTGCTAAATTATTCCACAAATCTTTCCCAAAAGATACTGGTTAATGTGTTGCAGTTTTTTGTGTGCAACTGTATGTTTTAGCTTGGTGATATTACACAGATAATGATATGAAATATCATAATTGGAGACTTAAACTTTGAGATTAAAATAGCAAACTGTCAGACATGTTAAATCTATTTTTGGCGCTTCTGCTTCTGATTTGGGAAGTAAGTTCTATTTTTGGCAGTGTGGTCAGTACTATCAGAGTGGTGAATTCAGACTAATCTTTGAGGCACTTTATAAAAAAGGATTTAGTTACCATTGCAGTTTGAAGAGATGCCTAGTTGTTTTTATTTAACTGTTTTGTGGGACTACTTATTTATTGAGTCTTTCATGCAATTTCTGTTAACGACGTGAACGTCTGTTGAGTGAGGAGTTTTGATTTATTACTCTAAAATGTAACCCTGAAGTTGTGGTGAATGTGAAATTCCTGTTAGCACTATGAGAGGCTGTTTGCATCTGCATGAGTAGCAGTATAAACACAGGTGTTGACGTTGCCTGCAATAAGTTATTTTATAATTCTTAGTTTTACACAACCGTCCAGCTTTCATTTCAATTCATGCACTTAGCTTGCTAAGCTTTTTAGTCACCTTGGCATTTTGTTTTCTGGACAGGTAATACATGTGGTTAAGTGTTGTTCCAGCTTGTCTGCAGCACGTCTGTATCGTGAAATAAATCCTGTCCCTGCTGGAAGTGTTCAGAGAGTGTCTGCTTGGCACTGCTCGCTGCTGATCCCGTGCTAGGAAGCGCTTGGAAAGTTTTCTGTTACAGGGAGCCTGTAAATTTCTGGGCTCAGACAATCGTTCCTATATGCCACACTTTGCAACATAAGTGAATAAAAGGCCTTTTAGAGGAGCAGGAATTGCCCATGAGGAGGTTGGCTATTTTTGGAAACGACAGGGCATGTGTTTGTGAGCATGAATGGATCTTCCTGAGCATGTTTGTGTTACTGAGAGACTGTTGGTTGCTATTTCTTTTTTACCCTTTCTGTGAGAGGAGGTCCTTTGTGTCTGTGTCAGACATTTGAATTTACCCTTCCCATATTTAATTTATGTCTATTTTAGCATGTAAACATGACAACCTTTTTTGAGCCCATGTGCAGCATTTATTAGCTGGTGGGAGACAAAGTTTCAAGTTAATATTAGACAACAGCACATGATACTTAATTTACATCCAACAAGCCATGGATTCAACCTGAGTTTCAGACTTTGTTTTCTTGTTAAGGGTGAAGGAAAACTGTATAAATGACTTAAATGATGGAGTGCTGAGGGTAATAGTGGCTGATTTGTGTTGCAGTGCTGGGAGAGGGGCTGGCCAAGGGCGATGGATCTCTCCGGGCAGTGCTCTGCTGCATGCATCTCAAAGGGAAGCTGCAAATTGTGTCTAATGTTCTTTCCAAATCACTGATGGGGGAATCACTGGTAAGTGGGCTTACTGCAATCTACATGATTTTAAAAAACAGTTTTGTATTTCCTTCTTTTAAAAAATCTGTTTAATAACAAACTTCCGAACATATGTTTCACTGGCAGGTTGCAGGAAAAATGATGTGTGTGGAAAAGATAAATATATGGGCACACATATGTCATCAGGATGCCAAGTTCTTGCATAACCAGTGTTTCAGAGTTGTGATTTTGAAAAGATTTTTCTTTGTTGGCCCTGAATCCTCAGGGACTGTAAAATAAATTTGTGTATTTGTGCGATTGATGAGAATAATGCCAATCTTAAACTTTTGCTTGCTTATTCTAAATTGTACCTGACCCCATTTTGTATGGACTTCAGGAATTCTATCCATTAAAGCAGAAAAAATACTGATTGGACTTTTAAATAAGTGGCCTATGATAAGTTGTTAAGACGGCATAAAAAGCTCTTTTAGGAAAAGAAAAAGAAGCTTTGTGTTTCAAGACGAAGATAAAGGTTTGAGTTCAAAGCTTCTATTTTACTGTTAAAACTTTTAAAGATGCTTTTAACCCCAGACATGTAAGTAACTTCTGACTTTTATGTGACTACTCATATGGGGAAAATTTGGGGCATATGTAAAGAATAGTAGCCTTTTAATTTCTGTAATCTGGATTAAATAGACAGTTCATCAGCATGAACTGCTGATCTTATTAAACCCAGAATCATGGTCATAGCTTGGTCAGAGTGAGGGGAACGTGACATCAGAAACTTGCAGGAGAACCTCTTACCTTGAGATTATATCCTGTCTCCTGTATCTTGGTGCTGAACTGAATCAGTAGTTGTTTTTGAGAGTTCTGTTTGTCTGTCTGGTTTGTATCCTGAATTCCCTTCCCCCCAGCCAGTGGCTATTTTTGTAAAGAAAGGGTTTTTTTTCTTTGTTTAGCTGTTTTCTAATGAAAAAATGTTTCATTGAAAAATTCCTGGTGAGATTGAAGGAAACTTGCCTTCAGGAAAAATTAGTAAAATAGCCTTATTGCAGGGAATGTAGAGTGGCCTTGTTTTGAGCTGTTGTTGTGCAAATAAAGGTACCTTTGTATAGAGTTCCAGAGTGTCATCCCAAAGCAGGGTTTGAGAGGTTTTTACAAGCTTTAGGTTGTTAGACACAGTTGTTTTCACTAGGAATATTAAAATCAGCAGCTGATTTACTGACTGTGCCATTGTCTGGAAGAAGAAGTGAAACAAAGTTTTGGAATGAATTTATTGAAGAGTTGGAATCTATCCAGTTTCTTCCCCAGTGGCTTAAGAGAATGGTTCCTGGTAACATTTTTTTGCTTTAATACATTTAAGCTCAACAAGTTCAGTTTTCAGCCTTCTGCTGAAGAAGTGAAAAATCATTTTGGAAAAAGCCTAAGTGTGAGGATTGTTAAGTGTGTAAGTTTTCAGCAAAGAGTAATTTCTCCTGCTCAGTAGCACAGTCAGAATGTGGAGAAGTCTAACAAATGTAGTAGCACTTAATTAAATTTCTGCAAGAGATTATTGAAATAAACCCCACAGGTCTGGGTTCCTTTAATCAAAGTTTTGACTTAGAAGAGTGTGAAATTGTTACAAATACCTATGTATTTCACATAAATTCAATTTTGAAAGATTTTTACTTCAGTTGTACTTGACTATGCAGTTACTTACATGGCTAATCTTTGCTTTTGAGGGAAAAAGCCAAAAATTACACAGTCTACATCAGAGCAGGAAGAGTTATGGAGCTGCAGAAATTAGTGGTCTCTAAAGTAGATCCTTAAAAAGAAATGAATCCATCTCTGCAAAAGCAGTGAAAGATTATTATATTAATTCTTCAGAGCTGAAGTGTTGCAGTAACCATGGTGTATTTTTTTCCTTAAGTTCTTCTTAATATGGTGCTTTCCTGAATTGTCCTGTATTGATGCTTGCTGAAAGTCTCGTGCTGGTTTTGGCCAGTGTAGAATTCCCTTTTTCACCACAATGTTCATTCAGTTTTATATAGTGTCATTTGAAATTGGTGTTGTAAGTCAAACTCAGGTTTTCATTCTTGCCCTTCTCGTGGTGTTGAGGGGGAAGTGAAACTGGTTGCTGTAGTTTGATGCACATAATGAAGGTTTATGTGTTCAATAATTAATATTCTTTCTCCCCCCAGAACGGGATGGTAACTAAAGATCTGACACGACTGAAAACACTTCTTGCTGAAACAGAGGTAATAATGAGGATATTACTGGGCAAATAATGAGCAGTACCTGAAGCAGCTGAAGGGCTGATTTCCATGTGTTCCAGGAGATCCAGGCTCACTGGGAGCAGACTGGTTCAAACATCATTGTTTCTGCTGGTGTGTTGGTCTTTACCCACCAACCTCTTGAAGAACTTTTCATCACAGTCTTGCAGGGAATGAGAAAATAAAATTGCAGTATGAGAAGATAAAAAATGATGCTAATAGGTTGTTGATTCCTGAGGTAGCAAGTAGAAAAAAATTCCGAGCATTTAGAGCCGCTTTATTTATTTATTTATTTATTTATCTATTGCATTTTTCTCTATTGGAAATTAGTCTGAAGCAATGAACATGACTTAGAAATTTTTTAACTACATAAATACCTTCTCAGTCACCTCTTCTTTTTTTTGTACTAGAGGTCAAACTCTCATGTCTGCTGATTAAATTGTCCCCTCTTTTTTTTTTTCCTTATACTTAGTAATTTATTTGAACTTTGTTTTTGCTGTAGATTGAAAGCTGAAAGATGCAGTTTAGTTTTTGGTGTTTCAGAAGTTCACTGCAGTCCACATTAAGTTGGTCACAGGGTGGAATTTGGTCTTGTAAAAATCTCTTAAATTTTTTTCTAACCAATTGACTTAGTGTTCCTGTCAGAATTCCTGTTGTTATCCGAATCCCTGTTATCAGCAGGGTTTGTGACTGGAAGTAATTTCAGCTTATGATTGATATTTTTGTAATAGTTGTTCTAAAACCCATTTTGACAGCAGTTCTTGTTGATGAAATTGTTTTGTGTTCCTTTATAACTGTGGGCTTTTTTGTATAATTGTAGGCAGCCGGTAAAGTACCATCAGGATATCATGTAGAAGATTTAGAAGAAGGTATGTAACTCAATTTTAAAGCTACATAATTTCCTTGTGAGAAGACTTGGATCCTGCTGAATGCTCAGTGCAGCATTGCAGACAAAAAGCAAAAAAGGGACTTGACTGTGATGAGCCCTAATGACTGAGGTAGAATTATCTCAGTGTTGACTGAATTTGGAGGCAGAAGTTTCTATTTATTGACCAGGGGGCTGTGTCAGAGCCTGCTCCACTCTGCAGATGGTTTGAAACTCACCTTCATGACCTTTACTCTAAATGAATTTGTCAGGGATTGTAAATCGCTTTGGGGGGGATAATTTTGCTTGTGTTCAGATACACCTTGAGTTGATGCTTAGAGATGTGGGTCCTTGAGCAGTTTCTGTCTGACTGGAAAACTCCTGGCAATTGAGAAATAACCTTGGTTGTGTCCTGGCAGGGTCACGGGATGGTTGGCACTTCCGCCCCCCTCCCAGGGGCGTCACAAGCAGTGAGGAATACACTCTCTGTAAAAGGTAAACTCTGCTTTGTGTTAACCTCCTCCAGGGGAGCAGAATGGTTCCTCTTTCATTTACCTGCTGACAGAATGATTGAGAGGCCAGGAAGGTGAAGGTACTTGCTAGAACAGGAGTTGACCTGTTCACAGGTTTTTGAAAGGATCAGTTTATCCAGGAGCACTTCAGCTTATAGAATGGAATCACTAACTCAGTTTTCATAATACAGTGGTTTGAGGGGCATTTTTCTAGTGACAGGTCAGCATCTGTCTTTCTCCCCTACCTTTTCTAATTTGGATGATTTCAGAGGTGTGAGAATTTCCCCAGGCAGCAGTGGAAGCAGACTGAAGCACAGTGAGGTTATGGTGCTGCCTTCAGATGAATGGGCCTTGTCTTCAGATTAAAGAAAAAAGCAGAATTTCCCTCAGATCTCATTGTTTCCCTTTTGCATAAACTCAAATACACAGAGAAGATCCAATGGCTTGCATTGGTGTTTCTCCTTGTTTTTCCAGTTGTCTGGTCAATATTGCCTGTACTTTGTGTTGTTAATTTTCATTGCTCCACATAAAACTGTATTTATATATATGGGGAGGCATCATCATTATGCACTTGATTCTGCCATTTATGTAACTAATGCAAATTATTTTCAGAAGCTCTGACCTGCTTTTTAAGTTACGTGACTGAATTGCTGAATTTGAGCTACTTTTGGCATGATTTTCTAGAGATGCTAAATCTTGGCAACTCTTCTTGACTCTTAATCATGTCTGGTGCTTATTCAGCAATTAAAAAAAACCAGATATTTACAGTTTTTAGCTTGTGGTGATCTTTTGTTGAGTAACATCTATCCCATGTTTCCAACCATTGCTCTGAAGCATTTTTCCACTGAAGCTGTGATGAGCTTTATGCTCACTGTTAACCCTTCCAGTGAGAAGGATGTACCTTGCTCAGCAAATCCCTCTGAACAGCATCATTCTGACCAGGGACTAAAGATTTTAGTTCCTTATGAGGAGGCAGTTGCAGGTACTGAATATGAATTTTTGAAGCTCTGGTTTATTTTTCCCCTGTGTGCCATAAAGCAGTAGGAGTGCAGCATATTTATTCTAGATAATGAAGCTATGGAATTGCAGGAGGTATTAAATAAGAAAGTAAAATTGAGGGGGAAAAATGTGTTAAAAGTATGAACAATGGGATCTTGGAAAACCTGTATAATGATGACAAATTTTAAAGTAATATGCTTTCCTGTTAAATAATGAAAAGGAAGTTCACTTCATTTAAAATCTGCTCTGTAGGTTATAAGAACAGGTCAGCAATTTTTATGCTTGCACTCCATTTACTTTCGGCCGTGAAAATCATAATTGTACTTTAACGTTGTAATGCAATGGGGAATTGGAAAATTGACAGTAAAAATACTGAAATTGACTGCCAAGAAAGACATTTTAATTTAAAATATATTAAGAAATATGGCTTGAGAAGGCCTTTAGTAACATGGTATTATATATCACGTTTATTTTGTTTACAATTTGGGCATGCAAACTTTCAAATACATTTCTTAAAGGAAATGTGTATGCTAAATCAAATTATAGCCACTGATGCAAGTGTGACCTAGATATGCAGGTACTTGTGCTGCAAGGTTTTTATGTCATAGTCAGGTGTGGCTTGGTTTTTGTCTCACAGCTCAAAGTTCACAGTTTAATTCACATTATATAACCCGTGTACTGTGGAAATAAAAAGTGTGATGTTTGCATTCACTTTTTATAGTCTCCTTTTGCAAAACAAACAAACAAAACAGTCTCCTGGCCTAATTTTATTGTGTATATCCAGCTCTTTCTTGGTGCCTTCAGAACTTAAACTTCTCACCCCATTTTATTATCATTTTTACGTGCTTCAGTTTTGTAGAATGCTGGAGCTACAGCTACTGCCTTGTGGTTTATAATTTTAATACAAAGTTAAATTATAAAAATAATTCCCAAGTTATACAGGCGTTTGCCCAGACTTGCAGTAAATTCTGAGAACTAGAATGCTTCAATTGTATACAGGCCTTTGGAACAGCATTAATTCCATGCATCAGCACATGCCGCTAAGTGGAAAATGTATTTCTTTAAGAAATTCTTAGTGTCTGCAAGAATAGATCCTTTTAGACTAATACATCCTTTCCAAAGAAGAGGATTAAACCTTTTCCTAGAGGTTTCTGTGTAGGTGTATTTAGTAGAAGGGACCATGTGATGTCACTGTTGCTCCAGGAAAAACTGCTGATTGAGTATTTGTCAGCTAGTAATGTAATCACTGGAAGAAATTATGTTACATCTTTCCTTTGCCCTTGATTAACAGGGGGCTTTGTGCATGTTAATACAGTGCCTAGTCATTTCAGGGATGCTCTGTGATCTCCTTGTGTTAATTGCTGTACAAACACTTGATTCTGCTTTCTTTAAAGCTGGGAATTTCTTAAGACTTCTCTCCCCCTATGTTTCTGAGAAATTCAATATGCTTTTCTGGGCTTTGCAGGAAGAGAAGCTGCTGCCTCTCTTAGAAAATGCTATATAAATACATATATTTCCAAATCAGTTCATGTGGACTAAACTGCCTTTAGTTCTGTGAGAGAAACTTAAAGAATATCCTTCTGGCTTTAGAAGTAAAATTTTGATAATTTTTTTTTTTTAAGTTGGAAGCTGAAAAGTTCAAGACATAATGATTTTTCCTGTTTTATGTAGATTTTTGGAGCAAGGGATCTGCAGGTATGGTGCCCAGTGTACTTCAGCACATTCCCAGGAAGAGCTGACAGAATGGCAGAAACGATACGCTTCCCGCCTGATCCGCCTGAAACAGCAGAAGGAGAACAAACAGTGCTCAGGCAGCTACATGGAAACCCTGATTGAGAAATGGATGAATTCCTTATCTCCTGAGAAAGTGGTAAGGAAAATGTCCTGCTTCCCTATGTGCTCCTTTTGGCCCTGTCAGAGCTGGTGGAATCACTCGTCACTGAGAAATTGTCCAAACCAATTTGCTCCCCTTTCCATCCTGCCCTAGGTCTTCTTGCAAAGAGACTTAGACTGATTTGTGGTTAATCACAGCTTGTTCATTTTGCATGTTCACTATTCCCCATGTAGGATGGGTCAGGCAGGTCCCATGGTATTGTTCCTGTTCCCTGACTAGATGGCAGAACTTCTAAAACTAGAGAACAGTAAATGGTGCAGCTTTCACAGCTTAGTGGGGAATACTCTTACTTGTGTGTGGCTCCTTTTCTTTGCCTGCAGCTGCAGGCACTGGTATGAAGAGCAGCCAATCCCCTAAATATTCAGAGGTGTTTGAGTACCAAGGAGTGTGGGATATGGATATGATCAAAGTTAGCAGCTCTTTGGAATTAGAACATTTTTTGTGGCATTCAACCAGCTCTGCTTACCTCAGATCCTAAGGAGTTTTTGGTCCATCCATTGTTGATTAAAATCTGGGAAAAGTGGGACTTGATGCAAAATACATTGATGAGTAGAAAACCTGGTTCTCGTTTCCTGTTGTCTCAATAATCTCATTGATGTCAGTGAGATCTGGGATCTTCTGGGCCTTGTTGTATCACAGATCCTTTTTTTCCAAATGAAATCATGTTCTACTTTAAGCATTTACAATTAGGTTGGTTATTGAAAATCAAGTCTTGTGGCTAGTTGTCCCTAAATGGTTCTATTCTTCACTTACACGGTGTGATCTGGTAGATTTAACTTGCTTGTCTCTCTGCATTAGCACATGTTTACATTAATTCCTGACCGGGACTTGCATCAATCCTGCACGGTCTGGGAAACCATTCTTTCCTCTTTCCATTAAAAAAATGCTACCTTTTTCTGAATGTTTGTGTTTTGATACTGCTTGTGGGAGTTTAATATTACCTTCCTTTTCTTTTAGCTTAGTGAATGTGTAGAAGGAGTGAGAGTAGAACATAATCCTGAGCTCTCGGTAACTGTCACCACCAAAAAGTCTCACCAGACATGGACATTTGCTCTCACATGTAAGGTAGGACTACTTATTTTTTGAAAGTGAGTCAGTAATAACTAGAATGCAACCCATAACCTTTTGCAATTAAAATTTCAATTGCATCATTCTTAAAATAGAGAAACTTCCTAGCACCATCCCTTCTCTCTCTCTCTTTTCCCAGCAGCTCTGGTGATTATACATCAACTGCCCAGATTTCTGGAAATCAAGCAGGACCTGTACCTGCTCTGAGAAACTGATAGTTCTTACTAACCCTCTTTATCTGATTGAAAATGAAGATATTCCTGGAATAATTTCAGTGTTTCAACCTTTGCATTTCCTTTCCAGCCTGCACGAATGCTGTATCGAGTGGCATTGCTCTATGATGCCCATCGACCACATTTTAGTATCGTTGCAATATCTGCTGGAGACAGCACTACCCAGGTATCACAAGAAGTTCCAGAAAACTGTCAGGAATGGATAGGAGGGAAGATGGTCCAGAATGGAATAGATCACTATATATACAAAGTCAGTATAGCCTTTAACACAGAAATCTTTGGGACTTTTCGCCAAACTGTGGTGTTTGACTTTGGATTAGAACCGGTCCTAATGCAACGAGTGATGATTGATGCTGCTTCAACTGAAGGTAATGTACTAAAACTTTTTTTTTTTTTTTTTGGGAATACTGGAGATCTTTCATGCCATCTCCTTTCTTTTGAGTTTTGGGCTGAACAGCACCTCTGTCAACAGCTCATGAATGTTTCGTACTGGATTTTGTGTTCTTCAGAGATATGAATAGAAATAATGGGCAAAAGCTTCAGAGTGTCTAAATCAGGCAAATTATTGGAATATGACTTACTCTGTGTCAGGATATTGCTCCTAAGTATTATTAAAATGGTGGGAATTTCTAGTTTGTTATGTGTCTCAGTGCAGCACTGGAAGCTCTGCCTTTATAAAAATATGTTTATGTTTTTATAAACATTCTTACATTGATGAAGACATTAAATATGTCAGAAAAGGTCGTTAGAGAAATGAAGTGTTTTTGTGTAAGAACACATGGGGTAATAAACCCAGTATTTTAAACAGACTGTCTGAGAAGCTGGTTTGTATTTTTTTCTTCTCTTGCAATACCTGACTATGATTGTCAAAGGCAAGAGGCTGAGTATAGGCTTGTGACTCAGTAATTTGCTGTTGACATGAATTTTGAAAATGTAAAGGAAGTGTAGCTGTGTTTGTGTTTTCAAGCAAAAAAAAACGAGCTACAAGTTACTGTAAGAGTTTAATCTGTTTCTTAAACTGATCTATGTCTCTCAGTTCAAACCTGAAATAACTCCAGTACAAGAAAAATGTCAGAAAATGGGAAGATGTTTGAAGAGGTGCAAAAAAAGAAGGAAGCACTTTGATTTATGGTGTAAGAGAGCTAAATATAGGTCACTATATCACTTGGCAGTAAGCCATCGGGTGGGATACAGGATCTTAATTTTTAATGAAAATTTGAGGGATAAAAACACCAACGAAACAGAATTGTAGCACTGGGATTTAAGCAGAAAGAAGAAGAAGAGGGAAAAAGAAGGAAAAAACATGAAGCTGAGAAAACAGCAGTTCTCTATTCCTGGCCTTTATTTCCATATAACAGATTAACATTCACAGAAAGAAGCTGTAAATAGCAAATACCAAAGATTATGAACTTTTGAGATGACCCAAGCGCTTGTAGCCAGGAGCACGGGGACTCTGCAGGGTGTAACAACCCTGGGAGCAGAGGGTATGGCTCTGCCAGGGGATGGGAGCTATTCCATGATCTCCATGGAGCTTGTGGGTAATCATGGATTTCCTGAGCCACTGAGCCTGTGGAGAGCAGACCTTGCCTTGTAAAACTGGGTAAGATCAAGGGAACCAAACCACGTTTTACTTGCAGAGTCAGAGTTCCTGTCAAACCAATCTGTGGTCTGGGGCCTGAAACCAAGTCCCAGCCACAGGGATCCCAGGAAGAGCCAATTGAATTCCACACAAAGTGATGGATGAGGTGGAGGTAGCAGTCCCCAGCTTTTGTTACTGCTGTTCCCTTCACTTGTTCCTGTCTGTGAGCATAGGGACACTGAAGTCTCCAGGCAGGTCACCATTAATACTTCAAATGGAAAGGGTGTTAAGAGCTTTACAGATAATTGCAAGAACAGAACCTTGGGCTTTTTGGTGTGTAATAGGCAAGGGAAAGGGTAACTACAGTGGTGTCCTATTCCATAGTTTCCTTTACTTTTTGGTATATATGAACTGAGATCTTGTGGAAATGCTTTTCTAACAGAAAGACACCTGAGGTCTCTATGTTTGCATGTAATTCAGGGTTCTGTATAGATATTCAGGCAGGAGTGAAAGGTCAACATTAAAATATTTTAATGGAGGAGCCTCCGTTCTGCATTTTGAAATCTTTATTTACAGCAGAAAAAGGGAGCTGTAGGAAGTTTTTCTGTGCACTGATTATGTACTAATGCTCTTTAAGAAAGTGTCACTGTGTGTGCAATCTGTGCCAGGAGCTGTTTATGTCAGGCTTCCAGGGAAAACCTCTCCAGTGCTGGGAATTAAATGGCTGTCGTTCCAGCAAGCAAGGAGTCAGTCCCAGCATAATTACTGAGCTTTTGGGATCTGAGGTGTGACTTGTGGCAGAGAAAGCTGCATTTATGGTGTTATTTCAGACACACAAACCACACAAACTTGGATGTTTTCTTGCCATACAACTGTAGCTACTGGTATGGTTCAGGCTTGAGGGATATATTTAAATGTGGCTTCTTAGTGAACACATGAGATCAGTGAGTAAGATAAGCCATGTTCCTGTAGTCATAGCCAAGCTGAACAGAAGTTTCTTTTGCTAAAATGCTGGGATTTTTTTTCTTATTTAGACTAAAGACAGTCAAGATGATGTTAAGCATTTAATTTGAATTTGAAAATGTCTTTTTTGCACATTTTCAGCGTTGGTGTTATATCCTGGATACCTATGTTAAATCTTACTCAGAGATTGTACATTAAGATAGCATAGCTTGGCTATAAATGCCAAATATTTTCAGCTCTGCAATTTAACTGCAATTCTGTTAACTGATTCACTGTTGTCATAGTGGTTTTGTGGTATTAATGGTTATATTTTAGGTGGCTGTAGACAAGTGCTTGGTCTTCTGTTTCTCATCTAAGCTATGTGGTCCCTGAAATCAGGGTATACTGAAAAGTTAATTTCCTTTTAATTTTCTAATTTTGTATCATGTTAGGTTACATCTCCTAAGTTTTGCTTAGTGAAGTAGCTTTAGCTACTTTATGTAACTGTCTGCACCACACACAGATTAGGAGGCTGTAGAATTTTTTAAAAGGCTTTTACAGTGTTCCAAATGTGATGATTCCTTACCAGCTGCTTTATCAACTTGTTTTTATGACCACCTAAATTTTCTAATACACATTGTAGGGTTCCTCACTATTTTATATTTTTGAAACGAGGGGATGTTGCAGTTGGATTTTAAAGCATATTGTGGTGCCAAGTCCGTCAAAGCTGTTGGTGATTATTTAAATAAAAGTGCTTTTTTTGTCTTTATTAATTCTAATTACTATCTATAGAATGTTTTATTTTCTGGTACTCTTGGAGAGCCTGCTTGCTCTCTGTGCACACCTGAAAATTAGGGGTGGTAAATGCCAGCAGTGAACTTCCTAAAGGTGTTGTGGGCAGAGGAGACTCCTGCCTGTGTTTAGGTATCTCTGAGGGGATTGGTTTTAGTAGTGGGTTTTGTTGGCTGATTTTTTTGAAATAAAAACAAACCACTTGGGGTTTGTAAAAACAAACTTCACCTTCCCTGCTCTGTCTGTCCATGCAGACCTTGAATACCTGATGCACGCACGGCAACAACTCCTGACCACAGCCAAGCGTTGGGATTCCACATCCAAGACTATTGTGGAGTTTGAGCCTAATGAAACTACTGAATTGGAGAAGAGCCTTCTCACCAGATACCAAATCCCTCTGTCTGCTGACCAGCTATTCACACAATCTGTCCTGGACAAATCATTGACCAAGACCAACTATCAGTCACGGCTCCACGACCTCCTTTATATTGAGGAAATAGCACAGTATAAGGAAGTTAGCAAGTAAGTGACTCCTTTATAAAAATATTCCTATTAAAATGAGGGTGACAGCTTTTTTCATTAAAGCTACCTGCTTCTTTAAGATACTGAGGCTTCCTGTTTCGTTGAACTGAACGAGTCTGAGCATAGTAATGTTTGGTAAATGTCACTAGCACTTAACAAATATAAATTACTGCTAATTCATTGCAAACAAATAGTGTGTATCAGTTTGTGCTTACAGTTGCAGGCACTAAGCAGGTGTTGGACATGGTTTTGTTAATTATTTTTGTTTCTGGTTTTTTATCTGTCTATACAAAAATATATTAATAATAGTTATATTTTTGTTCCTGTGTGAAAGTAGGTTATAGCAAAGGAATATATAAAATCTTTGTAAAAGGGTTGAATTGTGGGTAGATCAGACTGATCTTGTGATGATGTGGCAGCTGACTTTATTTATTTCCTAAATAGGTTGACACCCAGTTTCTGAATAAAAGTTCCTAATAAAAGGCATCTAATATACATTGTTTGGTTTTTGTGTGTTTAGGTGTTATGTACAAGTTACCCAACTGGTGTAGGTGGTTGAAAAATATGGGTTTAGGGAAAAAATGTGAAATTCTCACTTACGGACCTTTATGTGGACTTTTTTTTCTGTAGTTTAATATTTGTGATCAAAAATTTTTCCTGAATTCATGTGGTACTAAAGAGTTTTAGAATTATGGCAGTACTCAGAATGGAAAGTCTAAAAGATATAACATGATTTTAACCTAATTTGGTAGCAAATTTAGTTTTATCAATTATTTAAAGTTCCAAATTAGGAACTTTAAGATGAAGAACCATTACTAGAGCTACAGAAATTCAGTTGGACCAATCCTGTAGAACTTAGAAAGACAATACCATGAGTAGTTGTATTTCTGTTGCTTTTAAAGCAGAAAAATGGTTCAGTTTCTTTTAAAAATCTCAGCTGAGATTTTAAAAGCAGTATTTGAGCTGTTTCTTATCTGTTATCACTGCACTCAACTCTTGAGCTGGAGTCTAACACATGGAGGAATCATGCTTGAACACTGTTTCCAACATACAGAAATATTCTCCATCATTCATATTTATAAACAGGTTAACTTTTCTAAGGCCAAAAGTGGATTTAAAGTAAATATTATGAAATATCATCAAAATGTGAACAATGTTTTTACTGAGTGAATTTCCACCTTGAGAGTTTCACTCTCATGCCTCATAGGAAACCAAAGAGCAGCAAACCTGGAGAAATGAAAGAAAAATGAGTGTATCCCGTATGTAATGCTTCCCCTTTGAACTATTTGGTGCAGCAATAATTTATTGCTTGATAAGTTATAAGTAAGTGTTAATAATGTTCTTGAAATCTTCTGTTCTGATAGTGTTGATGACAGAAATATTCTTTTGATCTTGTAGCTGACCCACTTTATTGCAACAAGGCTCAAACCAGCAGACATTTCCACTCCTCTGTGGCTAAGATCACACACTTGGTATTCTCTAGTGAAGTGTCAGGGTTGCAAGCCTGGAAATGGGCTGAGAAATCCAGATGCAAGTGGGTTGTAACACCTCTGAAGTGGTGCCACGGGTGACAGTGTTGATGAGCTGTTGCCATTTCAAGGGTTTGTGAATGTACATTGTAAAAGGAGTGGGATTGGCAGCATGGCCTCTTCTGACAACACTGGAGTAACACAAGTGTCAGCAGTTCAGGTTGAAGTGGATCCTTGGGTTTTCAGAATGTTGGTGATTTCTCACTTTCTAGGAAAGCTGTTTCAGACTTCCTGTGGAATCACCTGAGTGGAACTGGGCAGTATTGGGCAGAGGTTGCAATGGCTCTTAAATATCTTGAATTCATTTGTAAGGGAGTTGTGGACAGTCTCAAAGAACTTTACTTTTAAATCATGTTTATTTTAAGATTTCAAGAGATTTATATAGATTTATATAAGCTGCTCCACATGAGTATCACAAAATAGAATAATAAGGGAGTCACTGCTGTAGAATTTCCAAGTGCAAACAAAGTGTTTTTGAGGAAAAGCAAATTAATGTTCTAATCTTGATAGTAGTTGAGTTTTGGAGAGTGTTAGTATCTGTTCATGGTTTTAAAACTCTTCCTTTCTCTCTTGCATATTGAAGAGAAAGGCAATATCTACTTTAGTTAGAGTGCCTAGAACATTTTCTTGTATGAACATTAAAGGGTGTGAGGTGTCAGACAGCTCCTTCCGTGCTCCCAGAATTACGGAGCAGATTTATCCTCAAGGCTGTGAGCATGTCAAGTACTGGCTGTGATGGAAAATAAATTTGCTTTTGTCATGACTGTGTGTTCCATTGATCACTCCCCAGGCAGGTGTCCCACTGCACACCCTGAACCCTGCAGGTGTCAGTGTCAGAGCAAATGCGCTGAATGTGCTTTTGCAAAGTGGCACCTGGGGCTTTGGCCAGGATGGGTTTGTTTGCCTTTGGGGAGTTTATTGTTTGCATTGGTACTGGATGATTAATGATTTATGAAGTCCTTCTTCATAATTATTCTGTGGTTTTAAGTATGAACAACAGGTTTTCTTGTAGCTGCTTTGTGAACACTGCAGGTAGGCTGGCATTTGCAGTGCTTAGGAGAAAGTAAAAGTTTTTGTTAATTTTTTTAAACCTCACTGAAAACCTTATTTTGTCTAACCCTGCAGAGCAAGGGTGAGAAATGGATGTAAGAAGCAACTTCTGATTTTTTAAAAATCAAATCCTGAGAGGATTCTGTAGTTTTGTAGCTTGCCAGAAGGTGTCAGCTTGCTCAATGGAAATTGCTTGATAATCTAAACTTGAGATTCCCTTTAGCACAGCAGATGCAGTTCAGTCATTTATAAAAATACTAACCTGTGCCTTGTATCAGAAATGTAATAAAACAGTTTTGCAGCACGTTTTCTTAAATCTGAATTTGAGCTGATACATATTCAGCAGCACGGGGATCAACTTTAGGGAAGTTTCAACAAAATAAATTCACAGTAAGAAATTATTGTATCTCAGTAAGAACTCCCAGTCCTTGTTACTCAGCTAAATGTTTTACACAGTATTTTAACAAGGAGATATGAGCTGTTTCAGATGTTGCTGGCTTGCTGATAGCTCCTTTGGAATAGGCAGCTCTTCAATAGAAGAAAGCTTGTATTTTGTTATGGGTTTTTATTGGTACATGTGGAAATGGAAAGGATTGGATGAATGCTTTCACTGTAGCTTGTGCAGTAACCTTTGTGGTCACTGATGAACCAAACAGATCCCTGTTAGGTAAAAATCTTCCCTTGCTTTTTGAGAGTGGAGGATTGGGATATTCAGATCTGACAATGCCTTTATTCTGTAAAGAGGCAGCTGTTACCACATGGGGGCAAACTTGCAATTTTTGTGCAAGATTTGTGATTTGCCAGATCTGAAAAAATGTTTGATTGGTTTGCTAGATGTTTAATTACCAAGCTAAAATGTTGGATTTTATTGTTGGAGACTTATGGTTATTGATACTGCAGGGCTTAAATGATCAATTGCCAGTTTATTAGGTTAAAATAGAAATTATAAGAAGAACAGATCAAATAAAACCAGTGTGAGTATGAAAAGTATTACAAGAACGTATCTTTCCAAGAGGTTTTATTTCATTTGTGAATGGATTTTACTTTTTTTCTGTAATTTGTTGCAAATTTAGAAAAAAATTCCTGATGAGAAAAGAACTGAATATTTTTACTGTGTCAGACTTTTTTCTTCCTTTGTTCTTTTTAAAACCAGGTTGAAGCAATCTGTTTAAAAAACCCCAACACAGTAGGAAGAGATTACTTTGTATTGGTGAGAGGTCAATAAAGTGTGCTAATAAGTCACTTTAATGTGTTGTGCATGTGACTTCTGGAAAATGATAACTGCAAAGGATGAATTTGTTACATCTCTGCTTACAGGAGGAAGCTGCTGCTAATAGGAATTCTGTGGATAGATGGTTTATGGGGCTTGAGCCTGTGATGCCATTCCCTCATTTCAAATAAAGTTATATCATTTTAATGCCTACAATCTGATTTGTTTCAGACGCATTTTAATCAATCCCTCTGAATTATAGGCACAATACCATTTACCTTTTAAGATGGAGATTGCCCTCTTTGGTGTGCAACCTGGAGAGACAGATGGGATAAATTGGAATCTTGCTCTGTTCTTTGCCTGCCTGTCTCCCCTTGCATACCTACCATAGGATTACAGACTATTTAAATAGAAATTTTTACTGCTTTGGGACATGTAATTCATTCACTGCAAGCTTTTTTTGGTATCCAGTATTTGTTTCTCTCTTGTGAGGGTACTTTTTCTAAACTTCATAGAAGCTGATTCTTTTAAAAGGAAAAAGTGTGGATATTTAACAGCTATAAACTTATGATGGGCCAGTTTGACTGTACTCATTCATACCTAAAAATCAATTAATGAAGTGAATCTTCACTCTGAACGCCTGAAATTTCAGAATCTGAGAGCATTTTCGTGCACTGACTCGATGCTTTCTCGCTTAGGTTCAACATAAAAGTGCAATTGCAGATTGTAGCAAGCTTCATGCTCACTGGTGTTTCTGGAGGTGCAAAATATGCCCAAAATGGACAACTTTTTGGCCGCTTTAAGCTCACGGAGACGCTTTCTGAAGACACTTTGGCTGGACGGCTGGTGATGACCAAAGTCAATGCTGTTTATTTATTACCTGTCACTAAAGAAAAGTCAGCACAGACCCAAGGAACCAAAGAGAAGGTTTATGAAGCAGCTATCGAGGAGAAGACAAAGGATTATATCTTCTTGAGGGTATCCAGGGAATGCTGCGAGGAGCTGAATCTTCGGGCAGATTGTGAAATGCAGGTAGGTTTGGGTGGAGGTGGTTGTGGTGGCAGAACTCTTTGCCTTTTGTTTGCTTTGGCTCCATAATTGATCTGGTTACCCAACAGAAATAACCTCAGATTAAGGTCACTGGAATTGCCTGGAGTGAATGCATTTCCACCAAAGGTTTATCTTCTCCCATTTATTTTGTTTTGGGGAAACATATGCAAGAATCCTAATGTCTTAATTTAACATGGATAATTGGTCTGGGAAGACTTATGTCGTTCTGAGCTCTTGGTTTTGTGTTTGTTTTCTTAAAACAATAATTAAACTTACTAATTGATTCTGTTGGAAACTTGACTGGAATGCAAAATGAGCTGGGGTTTCAGGAACTGGCTGATTTTTCCTTGAGTGTCTTATAAATCTTGGCCCGAGGCAGCAGATCTATTCTGCATTCAAAATTGGGTCCTAGAGTTGTTTGTAAAATCATTTAGTGCTTCATACATGTACCACTGAACTGGTGGTCAGATTCTTCAAGCATTACCTGTATTTGAATGGATTTTAATTGAGAGGAATTTTTGTATGATTAGGTATTAACTGGAATTTTGGAAAGGGATCCTCAGTTTAGAACTGAGGAGGTTGTAATTTGGATGTACAGAGTTTTTGTTAAAAGTACTGGAGATTTTGCTGCTCTCCTCAGTAGAGTTGATATTCCCTATGTGATTCTCAAACACTGATAAAGCTGCTTTGATTTCTGTGGATTTTGGATAAGCTGAGTACTTTCTTTCCTTTTTCTCTTAAAATTCGTCTCAGAAACCTGGTGGGGCCTAGTTTACTTGCTGCTCTGGCTTAACTCTAATAAATACACAATTCTGCTTTTATCAGGTAAACCATTCATAAATGTGGGGTGGAGTGAACTTTAAAGGACCATGGCTGCTGCCACTCTTTTATTTTTGGAGTGGTTCCTCTGTTGTGTGTGCTACTCTCTGAACCTGGCAATGGATTGGCTTCCTTTCCCACTGTTTCCTGATTGTGGAATGTTTATTAAAGCAGGTTACACGCCTCTCCCTCCCAGATGGCCTCATTCAGTACTCTGCAACAGCAAATAGAACTATTTGATTCCATCCAAGCAGCATTAAAAGCAAAACAAATCACAAGCTGTTAGGGAAGTGGTGAATGCAGGTAGATAATAGGAGGTATTTAATGCCAGGCACCTTGCTTGGACTCCCAGAAGGGGCTGTTAAACTTCACCCAGATGAGCATCACAGTTTTTCTGCATTTAAATCACCCTTGTTAGGTTGTGTGGTCTTTTGTGAGCCTTGGGTCTGTCTGAGCAAAGATATTTTCCCCAGATAGGACAAACCATGAGTTTGGGACCATTGCCATTTGAGTGAGTCTTTTCCAACATCTGCAGGATGTGGCTGGGGGACAAATCAGCACTGGGGAGGGAAGGGTAGGACAGAGCTTGGGCAGGAGCTCGGGGTGCCCCTCGGGCAGGATGAGCTGTGCTGTCACTCCTGACAAGAGGCAGCCCTGCTGTGCATGGGCTCAGGGGCTGGGTGGCACAAACTGCACGGAGGGGGGAAACAGAATTCTTGAATGTTCATGTGTCCTATTTAAAAAAGGCTTCCCTAGCAGCTCCAAACACCTCGGTGAGCTCCATGCTAAACGCTGTCAGATTTGTTACTGCCCTTGTCTTCAGACTTATGGTTGTACATCTTGCTGGAAAATGTGATAGTCAAGATGAATATTTAATGTTTTTATATCTGCCAGAGATGGAAAGTTAATGGCTACACTCTGCAGGGATACAAGCAAACATTGTTTATTTACAGCAAAGCTAGTGTTGATTTTACATGCTACATAATGATAACTGTAATACTGAAATAAGAGTAGGAAAAAGAAAATGCTAATTTACAAAACCTTTTGAAGGAGATGATCTGCAAGTAGTAAACCTTACTGGTGCACCAGTGTGATCCCTGTGGTAGGAAGGGGGTTTGTGGGCAGATAAAAGAGTGTCAGGTACGACAAGCAGTTAAATCTAGAAGCACAGATTATTCCTCTATATGAGGAATTCTCCTCCGTAGGAGAGGGTTCCTGAGAGAAGTTCATGTGGCTTTGAAAGAGAAGTGATCACTTTCCTTTTTCTTCCTTCTGTCCTTCCTTTTTAAGTGACAAGGACTTTCTAAGGTTCATATATGAAGTTGTCAAAAAAAAAATAATTCTAGTATTGCTTTGTGTTTGTTGAACTTTCTAGTTGGTAGCACTAATTACCATAAGATTAAAGTGTGATTAAGTAAAATGGACTAACAGCAGATCAGTGAGTGCTAGAGGAAAAAATTATTAAATCTGAGCTCAGGTTGTTGCTGTGGGCTTGGGGGTGCATTTGGAATGAGTGACACCTCCATGGCTTTTCTCTGGGATGGCATGGGAGGGCTGGACCTTCAGTTAGGATGATGCTGATGGACCACATTCAGCTCGTCTTTGCTCTGGTTCTGTTTTTCTCTCCTAAGTGTTAGGACAGAACCAGCTTCTGTCAGGTGGTTGTGAAATCTCTCGGTACAGATGGCCACAGAAATTGTGAAATAATTGATATTTCCAGGTAAAGGAAGGGTGCTTTTCCAGACAGGTTGCAGTAATGGGGCTGCTGTTTGTAACATGTTCACACTCATTGTAAATCTCAGGACGGGACTTACTTACTCCTATTTAATCAAAAATGCTTATTGAATTGCTAACAAAGTAACTGCATAAATATACAGTGACAGCAGTTCTTTGGAAAGAAACCTAAAAATGTGTAGTAGTCACTTGAAGTTCTTCAGCAGCTTTTGGTGTTTTTATGCTGGTTTTTATTAGTGCAGATCTGTGTCAAGTTTTGTCTAAAGGTTTCTGTTCTGTTGTGAACGTGGAGTTCTTCAGTGTAATACTCTGATCAGATTCACTTGTTTCTGGAGAGATTAATAATTGGAAATTTAAATACATGTAAATGATAATCTGAACGAACTGTTTTTATGAATAATTTCCCTAGGAGCTGCTTTTATCCCTTGTTCAAATTTAGAAAGTATTTTTCTCTTTACCCTTTCAGTGTGTGTGTGTCAACTACTTTCACTATCCATTGTTCTATTCTGAATTGAATCAGGAATGTTAAGTGCTCTGTGTGATGTTTCTGGCTTTGTACCAGAATTTGTGTTGGCAATGTCTTTTATTTACTAGCATTGAAACACCTGTAATTGAGAGAACAAAACCAAGAATGTGTTGGTAAGCAGCTAATTGTTAGAAATTAACTTTTGGGGAGTCCTAATAATAGAACAAAAATGACAAGTTATACCATTCCAGAGTGTTTGACTAGAAATAATGTTTGGGGTTTATCTTTGCTGATTTATGTCATCTGTTCATCTGGTAAAATTTCTGGCCTGACATTTTTTTGAGGTTATTCTTACAATAAGTGATGAAAGCTTATATTTGTAAAAACTGTGTTTTAGGACAATAATATTTTTCAGGAGTGTTTTTTGTATTAAAAAAAACAATTCCAAGAATGCTTTCCCTTTAATTTTTTCTCTGAAAGTACAGTGAAATCTAATCTTAAAAGTCAAACAACAAAATTAAATTAGAGAAAATGCTGCATTTATCTTTGATTCAAAACAAAAAAAATCAGGAAGTTAATTTTATCACAGATCTTTGGATTAAATGCTGCTTGCTGTTTTCTTCTGAGAGCCAGTGGTCTGCAGGAGGATAAAAATGTATCATGTACAGCAAAGTCTAATGAGCATTTTCTAAATGAAGCCTTTTTGTTCACCTCTCTGTTTATTCATTTGTTTGTTGTGCAGGTTGAACTTCAGTTCCAGTTGAACCGCTTACCCCTCTGTGAAATGCATTATGCCTTGGACAGGATTAAGGACAACAGCATTTTGTTTCCAGATGTCAGCATGACTCCCACCATACCCTGGAGTCCCAACAGGTACAGGAACACAAACACTTTAATATCAAAGATGGGGTGGGAATGCAGCACTGAATTTCTCAGAGCAGATGGCTGAAATCTATCCTCAAACAGAAAACAAGCCATGCTCCTCATTAATGGTGAGGGGTTCAGAGGAGGGAGGGAAGCTGCACTAAATAAAACAAGAGGAATGATCCTCCCTGGGCCAGAACCCACTGAGTGGCTCTCCCTGGGGCTGAGCTGGGGCTTTGGAGGCATCACAGTTCTACTGTGGCTGCAGAAAACAAACCTGCTGCTGTTAATTGCTGTGCTGCCATCCTCCTCTGAAAACATGATACTTCAGAGGAATGTCAGTGCCAGTTCCAAGAGTTTGCTGTGCAGGATCCCAAGTGTGCAGAGTCCTGTTTGCAAAGGCTGATCCTTTAGTACTTCCTGAGCTGCAGTGAGCCCAGGTTTGGATGTATCTCACAGGGTGTGGTTATTGAAGGTGTGGCAACGACCCTTGAAGGACCAGCCCTGTGCTTGCAAGCAACCCAGAGATTCTTTCTATACATGTATCACAGTTTCCTTTATGAAATTATAGACTCCTATGTTATATAAATACTTCTAAAGAAACTTAATGCTGATGCTGTGATGCAGTGAAAATAGTTTGTCTGGGAGAGGAAGCTTAGGGGAGAGAAACGTGAGGCTGTGTGGCTCAGGGAATAGGGTCAGTATTCTTGCTCTTGATAAAAGAGGCATGAGGTTTCTGTGCTTGGAGACCAGGGAAATGAGAGGAATGTGGGACTGATGGTCTGTACAGCCTGGGAGGAGTCGTGTGGGGTCTTGAAGGTGAGAATTAGGAGTGTGATTGTGAAGCAGGAGAAATCAGGAGATAGCCCAAGGATTTAAAGGAAAATGATCTGTCAAAAATCTGAGACAGTGAGATATTGTAAGACAAAAAATACTGGAAAAATTGTAGTTTGTCTCTGGAAGTGTAAGAAGAAAGATCCAGTGCAAGGGTGGGATCAGTGTTGTGGGTGGGCTGATCACTGTGTGCATCAGAGCTTTGACAGGACTGAGAGGAAAAAGGGAATAGGTTCTGTTTAAAGTTACACTACAAAGCTAATGGAGGTCAGTGACAATCTGTTCACTGACTTAATTAGGTTTTGAGTGAGTCTTACAAGGAAATGGAGTTTAAGAATAGTTTGGACGTAAGCAGTGATTTCAATAAAAAGGAGGTAAGTCAAATAGGATAAAACTTTTATCTTCTATGTACATACCAGTGGTAGCAGATGTGTTGATAAAATGTTTTGTATTTTTTGTGTACATAAATAATATACATAATGGTTGTAGTTCAGTTTAAGGGAGTTCCATCTGGTGGCTTGATTTGTCCTTCCTTTAGAATCAAACTAACTCCAAACTGTCTTTCCTGTTTTTCTTCTATTTCTGTTTTATGTCCCTGTTCCTTTCCAATATTTCTTAGTCTCTTGCCAGCTTGTTGTTCATAGGCATCTTAAAAGTTAGGAATTCAGTCAATTCCCTCTTGATCTTGCTCCCTGCTGCTAACTACTACTGAACAGAAACTTTCCCAGTCTGTAAGAAGTGTGGTGCTTGTACCAAAGCAGATCACATTACTAAAGTATGGCCATATGTGCAGCAGTGACAGGTGTTTTTTACTATGCATGTCTACTTCTAAATCTGTCAGTGGGAATATTAAAAACTCTGTCTAGAAATCTTGAACCTCTTATGCTCATTGGAATTTTCTGAAAGCATCTTCTTCCCAATGCTTGCATCACTCGCTGCTTACAACAAAAATCCTTTTTTTTAGACTGCTTTCCCATTAGAGGTATGTGCCTGATGATCTTAAAATAAAAAGTAAAGGAAAGTTTGTAGCTAATTGGTAGCCAGTAGTTTTTTAATTTGATTGTAGATAACTTCTGCCAAGCCCTAGGGTTGTGTAACTTGACTTTTAGTTTACAATGTAAATACTGCAGGGAAGAAACATAACTAATGAAACTATTATTTTGCATGATAAGAGTAGAAAATCATTGTTTGTTTACTTGCTTTTGTTATCAGGGGATGGTGCAGTATGCCCTTCTTCTAAAATGTGTGCTCTGCAGGTTAATTATTGTGAGGTGGGATAATGTAAATAGAGAATAGGTTGAAACCCCCCCTCCACAACTGAATTATTGCAAATACCAAATTTTTATGATTGAAGCATGTGATTGTTTTGCTAGATTTGTTGATTTGTTTCATGCCTCAGTGACACAATCCATACAGCAGCTCTGTGAAGGCTCTTCAGTTTCTTTAAGGCTTTTGGAATCATCCCTCATTTAATTTCTGCCTGACAGTGCAGTGTGAGAGCTCCTGTTTTAACCTCTGTGGCCTCCTTTTGCACAGACAATGGGATGAGCAGTTGGACCCTCGGCTGAACGCGAAGCAGAAAGAGGCTGTTCTGGCTATCACCACCCCACTCTCCATACAACTGCCTCCTGTTCTTATCATCGGTCCCTATGGGACAGGAAAAACCTTCACTCTGGCTCAGGCAGTCAAGCACATCCTCCAGCAGCAGGACACCAGGTGAGAGGGGGCACTGAGCACAGAGCAGGGCCCCACTAGCAGAGAGGATGTGATTTTTTGCTTAAATTCGAGCCAAAGGTAGAAATACAGAATTTCCACCCAGTTTAGAAACAAACAAACCCAAGCCATCCCTCATTGTTCGGGACGATAAAGTAACTTTATCATCTTGGCCTGTATTTGCCATTTAGAACAAAATGAATTGAAATGGAAGTTATGTAGAATGGCTGTGATTTGCTTGGCATGGGGAGTTTTGCAGCATGGTGGAAAACAAAAGCTGTTCTTTAAAATCAAGTCAAGATTAATAACTACAAAAGGATTATTGAAAAACTGTTTGATCACTGCTAACTGAAGGGTTTGAGTTGAGGTCAGAATCATGGGAAGAGCAGTAGGGTAGTGAGCAGTTCCATGAAGAGGAATGTGCAGGAAGATGGCCACTGTTTCCTTTTTTTTGTATTCTACTGCTTTGAATTGTTTTCTGTTTCTTCATTGCTTTTTTATTTGCATCCATTTATTCCAGCAGGATTCTCATTTGCACCCATTCTAATAGTGCTGCTGATCTCTACATAAAGGATTATTTACATCCATATGTAGAAGCAGGCAATCCCCAGGCAAGACCTCTCAGGTATTCTTTTAAGGCTTATTCTGTATCTATAAAATACTGTTCTTAAGAAAAGGTGTCTATAAAAAAAAGGTTAAAGAACTTTTAAAACATCAAAGTGTATTGGCATTACCAGCAGTGCTTTTAAAATCAGCCTAAAAGGAATGTGAAATGTTGGAACATAATTTTGGGTCATTTGTTAAATAAAAATAAAGACATCCTTTTTTAAGCTTTTATTATTCTGTTGATAAATGTGTTTTTCCTAATGAGCAAGCTTTTGATATGCTCCTCTAGAAACTACTATGATAAAATCAAATGGACTTCAATTGTATTTTAATTTCTGAAAATTTTGTCTCATAATTACAAGGCTAATTTGGAAATTGGGGCTCTCCACCTGGCTTCTTGGGGAAACATTTTGATATCATAGGAGCTACTTAGAGAATTGTGTGAAAGTAGTTTGGCCTCTTCTGATGAATCAGTTTGAAGTGATTGTTTATGTGTTGAAATGTACTTATCATGGGTGTTTTGGGGAAATCAGTTTAGGAAAAAGAAGTGGAATCTTAAGAGCAAGGAGGGTAAACTTGCATGGAAATAGTTAAGGAGGATTTATTTATGGGCATAAATCAGCTCCTGGGAACATTTTGCCCGGTAATCACAATGTATACTTTATACTGCTAACTTGGTTTATAGATATATTTTAAATTATGGGCATCATTTTCTGAATACCAGTAGGTGAATTTATGATATTACTAAGAAAATGACTCTGTGTTTACTTGCTGCTATTAAAAGCCAACCTGGACTTATATTTTATGCAATGTCAGTAAAGCCAGTGAAGTTATGTGAAAGGGCTGCATTTGCAACAGGTGTAGATTCTCTTAGGTCTGTTGGCTTTGGTTGCCATGTGACATTTTACAGACACTGAGGATCTGGCCAAGGGAGAGCAGGCAGCGTATTTTTGAATAGATGTCTTTGATCTGGTTGTGTTTTAACACAGATTGTCTTAAGGTGATTTGTAAAGCACTTTGGGATGAAAAACATTATGGAGTCTTTAATTTTCTGAAGGGAAAAAATGTGTGCAATTGACACTTTTGGGAATATTGACGTGTGATTTAACACTGCAAGGAGTTAAATACAGTTTTATTGTTGCCAGGTTTTTGCTGCCTTGTTTTCAACTGTGTAGTCCAGTCTCAGAAATATGAAAAATACAAAAAGTGGTATTTTTCTTATGGTTAAAATTTATGTGCATATTTGCCAAGAAAATCATAACACATAATTTAAAACTCACTGAACGTTTGAATTTAAGTTTAATTGTTGTAGTAATTATTATGAAACCTTCAGAAAGTGCTGCTCTAGATTGTCTGATGCTGTTCAAATAGTCTGGATATCTCTATAAAAAATTGAAGTTTTAGAAAATGGAGACACCTCTGGAGTTGTATATAATATATATTAATGGATCCACAAGTATGTATGGTTAAAATAAAAAATCTGACAGATTATTGTTGTTGGAGCACAAAGTGCATTAACCTGCTCTGGCAGGAGTTAAAGGTCAATTTTTCTGAATCAAAAGCTGGAGTTGTGTGAGACTCCCAGTTCAAAATTAATTATGGATGTACCTCCCTTATTGACTGTTGTAAAGCTGTATTTTCAAATTAAAATCATTACTGTTAGATTAAACAGGGGGATCTGAGCCTCTTGTGGTATTTTAAAGGAAACACCAAGTGGAGTGGAAGCAGTTAATTATTCAAGGTGGATGTGCTGCTTGCAGAGTTTGTTGTGTTTCTAAATAGCTGAACACTTGGCTGTGGATTTTATCCCTTTTTACTCTACAAGTGATGAGTTGGCTTAGTGGGGAGCAACATAATATTTTATAATATTTATGTTGTTTTTAAAGAAGGAAAGCTGAATTATTTAACATTTTGTACTGAAAACCGTGTAGATATTTCTGTGGGTAAGATGTACACTAAATAAATTATCCTGTCAGTGATGTGACATAAAAGTTTGAAAAGTAGAGTTTGTGGGTTTTTTGTTTAAATATCATGTTATAAATTTGTATTTTTTCTTAATAAAATAACTTCCTATGCCCTTTGGAAAATGCATAGTCAGAGTGAACAGTGAGAATTTATGTTAAACCTGACTTGTACATCTAAACAAAATACCAGTGAAGCCTGAAGGCCAAATTCTCATAGTCCTGATGACCATAAACAAATTATTACCCAGTAAAAACCTGTGCCCCTGGGTTTGATTAGATGAGTCAACTGTAATAGGGGCACACTCCAAATCCTGCCTTTTACTGGAGAAACTCGACACTGAAACAATTCCATATACTTATGTAAATGAATGCAGAAATGTTTCTGAAGGAATGAAACCCAAGCCCAAGCTACAGCTGGGAGGAGAGAGCCTCGATTAAGTGCTTCTGTTTGATGGTGAGACACTTGATTTTTAGTGTGCAGGAGCAGCCAGGCACCTTTAGATGGTGAGTCAGAGCTGTAAGAGGGAGTAATTGGCTCCTAATTTGTATATTCTTTTTCTCCATGGATGTGCCTGTCTCCATCAGCTGCTGGAACCTTCTGGAGGTGGGTGCTGAGGTAGGAGAGCATTGTAGCAGGAGAATTCAGATTCTCACCCTCTCCTAAGAACTCCAGCAAGCAGGTAGCAGCAATTCCTCTGTATGTTGCTGGGCAGTGGTTGAGGTACTATTGTAATATTAATTTAGTGTTATTTTACTTGCATATTTCAGATTTAGCTGTTTCCATACAGTGGTTTTGTATGGAATACTAAGGGAAAATGAAAGAGGTTGGTACAGCCTTTATCTGTATATTGAGTATTTTTATTGATTGCTAAGCATGTTCTTGCTTAGGAATAAATAAAACTGATATCTTCAGTTCAGCAGTGTCAAAAAATAAGTTGATTCTGTTAGAAATACCTCACTGAAACCCCTTCAGTTCATTTTTTTAGTACTTTGATCATAACATCCATATGTAAGTCCTGCATATATCTTGGAACCAGGTGGCTTCAGTATGTGGCTGCTAACTAAGAATTATCCAGGTTATAAATAATAATCCATAGGAGCCAGAGTTGAATTAAAGAAGAAAGCAAACAGCAACCCAGACCAAAAACCCCCAGCAGGTTTTAAAAGACCGTTGCTCTTTTTTCCAAATGAGTTCTTGTACTGAAAATGGAATTAATTTATCTTATCAAGCTTTAGTTTGTAAAATAAATTACTCTTCTGCCAATTACTTTTTTCCTTTAAACTCTAGCTTCCATCTTACCCATCCTTAAAGGAAAAGGGATTAAAAAAAGTGAACTTTCAAGTTGTAAGACAGGTTCTTCACATGTTTCCTGCATCCCAAGGAATGTACTTGTTTGTGAGAATGAGCCTCTCTTTGGAGATGGAGCTAAAGAAATGAAAGAGGGAAATCAGGTGCTTTTAAAGTTTTCTTTAGGCTTCTTGGGACTAGTTAGATTATTTTTTTAATGGTCTCTTAACAGAGACATGAAATTAGCCTGCTAGTTTCCTTTCCCTCTGGGTTTCTGTGCTCTTTTTACTTGAGGGATTTCAGGTGAGAAGTAACAGCACAAAAGCTGAGGAGGGATGAATCCAAGGAAGGTTTATTGGAGCACAGCCTGAAGGGGAGAGGCCTGGCCCTTTGAGAACTGGGAGGAGCCAGTGCTTTCCAGTTCACAACAGGGAAAAGAAGTTTTGAAGAACTGAAGTTTAGTCCTCACTCTGTTGTAAGGAGTCAAAAGAAGTTGCTGTTGTAGGACAGGAATGCAAGTGAAACTGTTTTTAGTCTCCCTCAGAGGTTCTGACTCCAGACTCCCCATTTATTAATTTTTAGAAGTGTATTTTAAGTGGCTAGAAGCAATCCCAGTCTGGAACTACTCGATTTGACTGACACTTAGTTGAAATAGTTGGGAAATATTTCTTTCTTGTTGTCATGACTGGGAAGGTGATGGAAATCCAGGCAGGTCAGCTGACAGCTTATTGCATTCTTTGGCTCATTGGCTGGAGATGCACAGAAATTAAGGCTTCTGTTGTTGATACCCAGATGCCATACACAGAAATAAAGGTGAGCTAAATTTCCACAAGAAATGCAGATTCCATGCATGTTAACCAAGCATTACGTACAGTGGATATATTTGGTGCCTTTGTTTGCAGAAGATTGAGACCCTAATCTGTAATCTTCTAGGATTTCCATTTTGAGGCAATGCTCCATGTATTTGCCGATAATTTCACTGCCTGTGGTTTGAGTAAGCCTTACTTTGCAAGGTTTTCATTTCTCCAGAATGAAAGTCTTGATATGAGGCACGTGAAGGGAGAAAATCTCTCTTGAGAGCTGTGGCTGGGTTTGGGTTCTGTGGCTGCAGCTTTTGCCTGCTTTGTACCCAAATAATAAAATGTATTGTAGGTACTAATGAGTGCTTTGTTTAGTAACTATCTGACTCTGCTGGAGTTAAGGGACTCTGCTGGTACAGGTTTAAGACTAAACATTTTAGGAGTTTAGTCTTTTGTTTAATCAGAAGTTAAGGGCACATTGCAGGGTGAAATGTTATGATTTGTGTTAAGCTGGTAAATGCCATTTTTGTAATTGGTTCTTCCAGCTTTGAGGGGAAAACACCTAACAGTGAAATTCTAGGTGATTTTATTAGCCCGAATTGCACCTGAGAAAGAAAGTCCTTGTTCAGTGAGCCTTAACTTCTCTCACGACATTTTCGAAGTAGTCACATCTGTCAGGTGTTTTTATGCCAGTGGTGAATAATAGCTCTGGGATACCTTTTTGATCTCACATCAAAATAAAAGAAATTAATGGGTAAGCAGCAATGCAGTTTGAAATGCTGTCAGCCAATCTGTGAGTCACCCACAGTTGAATTTTTGTAATAAAAGACAGTGCATGGTATAATAATGTCTAATAACCATAATATTTTGCATTTCAATAGCACCTTTCATCCAAGAATCTCAAAGTGCTTTACAAACATAAACTCCCAATAAACTCAGTAATGCTCACAGTACTCCTGTGAGGTGAGGGGTGAGTATTACCTCAGTTAAGGTTGGCAAAGTGAGGCACACAAAATCTGAGGATAAAAAAGCAGGGAGAAGTGGAGCAGGGGTTATCCCGCTCCCTTGTTGTAGCTGTTAGACCATGACTTGGTGTAATAACAGTTTATCAAATAAAACTCATCAGTTTGATAGCTGAGAAGAAATAAATACGTGGGGGTAACATTAGAAGCCTCTTGTTCTGAGAATGACTCAGGAGTGTGGGGGTTGCTCCTGCACTGAGCCCAGTTTTACCTGGAGTTACCTTTGGTCTCCAGGTGTGGATTTGGGTTGGTTGTGTTCTCCAATGAAAAGTCATTCAGGATACTGAAGTGCCTTTGCATTTCATTTTGTCCAAAATGGAAATTGTATCTTCACAAAGCACATTTATTCTAATCCTGGTACTGGTTTCTCTCACATTACATGGAGCTCAGCTGTAATTTTCAGACGTGGGTGGACATGTGATATCCAGAGTCCAGCCAGTGCAATCATGTTCTGCAATTAGGTGCATAATTACTCTTTTCCAAACTCTTTATTAATGATTTAGGATTTGAACTATGGGTGCAGGAGAAATAAAATAATGAATAGATAAACCAAATAGCATTAAATCCCATATTTAGACCTGAAATTATTTAATTAATTTCATCTTAATTCGCTTTGAAAATAAATTTAAAAACATTTACTTCCAAACTTTAATATCTGCACAATAATTTCTTGTTGTTTAAAGGTTCTGCTTGAGATTTATAGTTCTTGATAGAGATCATAGTATTGAGGAACACCTGATGGAGGTGTCACAAGGCACCTTTATCCAGCTCCTTTGGATGTGTTTGGGAGTTCTGTTCACCCCTGTGGAGTTACCTGGACTCTGCTTTCTGGGGCACAGCCTTTGTGTCTTCTGTTTCTCCTCCATTTAGCTAAACTGACTGCAACAGCTCGTCCCTTCCTGGGAAAAATCCATCACTGATCCCATGGGATGGTGGTTAAAGTGACCTGATGTGTCATGGAAGGGTGTCTGAAGCCCAGGCAATGTCCTGGTATTTTCGACTCCAGCCAAACTCCAGGCACTGTTTTCTCATTCTTTTATCCAAAGTGTCACAGTTATGGCCCTGTGTGATAAAAAGATGAATTCACCTCGTGTTTGGTTCTTAGAGCAGACAGCACACAGGATGTGTCAAAGGAAGAACAGGATTTGAATGTATTTCATAGAGATCAGCTGCAGTGGCTGAGATGTGCAGACCACTGTCCGTTCCATGCTCTGGGCTGTAGTTACATTTCAGGTCAGGAAATACTGCTTTAAAATGAGTTTATTGTAGGTTCAGAATGAAATAGGCATTGATGTGAGGGTCACAGAACATAAATGTTTGAAGAATTTACAGATTTCTGTATGTGAATTAAAACCTGCTAACTGTTCACGTATGTAATACTGCACAGCAATAATAGAAGGTGAATCCAAGACATTTTAGCATGAAATTCTGCAGAGTTGTGGTGTTCTGCTTCTTGAAGATGACATTGATTTAGCAGCAAACAGAATATTAATATTTGAAATATTTGAAACATTAGGCTGTGGCTGTGTTCAAACCTCATGGAAAATGAACCCCTTTCTCTTTCCTAGGGTATATTTCCGAAATCGCTGGGTAAAGACTGTTCACCCAGTTGTGCATCAGTACTGTTTGATTTCAAGCACACATTCCACCTTCCAGATGCCACAGAAAGAAGACATTCTTAAGCAACGAGTTGTAGTTGTTACTTTAAATACATCACAGTATCTATGTCAGCTGGATCTTGAACCAGGTGAGAGAATTTCTAGACAAGAAGTATCCAGGCTTGAGAAATATCTTCCTCTTACCAGTGTTGGTCCCTTACCCAATTCTTGGAACTGTTAAATAATAAAGTATACAGTGATAATCTTAAAATGCTCTTTTGTTTTTTTATTAATAAATATTTATTACAAAGCTGTAAACTGCTGGCATTCTAATTAACCTTTTGCTTATTCTTTTTTTTTCCTTCTTTAAAAAAATAAATAAAGAAGCAGTGCTATCTATGATCTGTTGTTTCTGAGATGCAAGAGGGAAAATTCTGTTTGAGATTCTGACTTTGAATGTTATGCTCATTAAGGTCATTACTCAGTGGAGCATGTAAGCATAAATAACAGAGAGCTTTTTTCCCTCGTTTTGTGAATTGTTTAGCTTTGCAAATAACTCCCACACAGACAAGCTCTGTCTTTGTTAACATGATACATTTTGGGTTGTTTTCTAAACTGAAAGATATTAGACTGATTTTTTTGGGGCAGAGGCTGCTTAGGGTTTATTATTTTCCTGATCTCCAAATTAAATCCATCTGCTTTTTGGAAAACATGGAATTTCTTTATGTGAGTTGCTAGGGTTACTTTTTTTTTATAGCTTCATTTAAGTATTTGTTGCAACAGAGAAAACTAATATGGAATTTATGGTAAATATTTTTGGGTCTTTGGATAGAAATAGCTGCTTTGTTTGGCAGCAGGCTGTGTACACTCATGCCATAGCAATGTGTGTGCAGCTGTTTGAAATTCATATTTTCCAAAGAAAATTGCTACATTTTTATGTATGTAATCTTAATTGGATGGTGCACTTTGTTTTAAACCTTAATGCAGCACAGACATCAATGTATAAAACCACTTCTATACCTATCCTGAGTTTAGATTTCATAAAATACAAGTCTACAGTGGCCAAGTTTTTTTTCAAGTGCATGTTCTCCAGTTCATAGATTCCCACCAAATCTCTGGTCCAATATTATCATAAGACTGAATTTAAATTTTCCTTCAACTTCTGTTCCTTTTTTCCCCCCCAACATTCCTTTAAGCCCATAACCAGCAAAGTGCTCAGGTATGTGTGCAATTTTAATGGGAAATTAAGTATATAAAATAGTTAATAGGACTCAAGTACATGAGGAATTCCTTGTCATTATCAATGTCCAAAGGGTGAAATGACTTTCAGATTTGAGAAATCTCTTGAGGGATGGTTTGCCAAGAGACATTTCCTCTTGGTGTCAGGAGAGCTCAGATAAAACACGTGTTTAATTTCATGTGTATCACAAGAAAGAGGCAGACCTGGGGGCTCCTGCTAATGTCACTGGGGCTCCTGCTAATGTCACTCACCAGGTGACAACTGGTGGTCATTTGATGGGTTTGAAAATTACTTGTGTGGTTTCCAGTAGTTGCTAAAAATGAATTTGTATAAGCCATACTTTTTTTAAATCTAGTTTTGGTTGCTATCAGAATACAGAATGTTCAGTTCAAGTTCTTGTTTCGTTATCAATATTCATTTTATCATGTTTCAAGTTTCATTTATTTGCTGATGTCTCTGTTTTACAGGGTTTTTTACACACATTCTGTTAGATGAAGCTGCTCAAGCTATGGAATGTGAAACGATTATGCCTCTTGCATTAGCTAATAAAAACACAAGAATTGTCTTGGCTGGAGACCATATGCAGGTATGAGCTGTGCAATTTTTGAGTATGAAGTGCATATGTATTATATTTGTATTTATATATTTAAGTTGTTTATCTGCATCAAATCATGTAATAGATGGGGAAGCCAAGGAGAATTCCAGGGATGTTATTTGAGTAAGATAGGGGGATATTTATAACAGTCAGGAGTTTATGACTGGTATTCCCTGTTGATTTTTAAAAGAATTCAAGAATATGGAGAATTAGAATTTAGAGAACTTTAAATCTTTATTAGGAGCATCTAATCTGGTAAAGATTTGAACAAGTGAGAAATGGGAAACTGAAACTAGCCAGTGCTTTTATGATTCTGCAAAGTGCCTGGGAGCTGCTTGGTGTGGAGGGTTTAAAACACTGATTATTCCTGTCATTTTGCAGCCTGTAGGCATAAGAAAGCATGCTTGGAAAAGTCAGCTTTACTTGCTTTAATGATTTAGGCCAGATTTGTTTGTTTTTATAGATTTGCCTTTTAATTCTCTTCGCATCTCACAGTAGCAGTAGAGTGGATGTTTGCTTTGGTACAGTTACAAACTTAAAATGGTGTTGCCGCCTATGATTTAATACTACTGAATCAGTTCAAGTCATGGTATTAGTAATACCAGGGACTGGGATACTGCTTTTTAAATACTGCTTTTCAGGAGCTTAGAATTCTTACTTCAGGCTTGGTCTCATCAGCCCAGCTGGCTGGATGAAGTTTTGCCTGGGCCTTTGTGTTTCAGGCTGCTCTGGAGCTCAGGGTCTTCCAGAAGAGCCTCTATCACCTGTCCAGTATTGAAATTCCAAAAACTAATATTTAGCTGAAGTGAAATTCAGAATCTGAATCATATGAATTCAGAATGAGGAAATAGATTGCCTTTATTTCTGCACTTGGAAATTGTAGAATTTTAAAAGTCTCTTTTTTATCATCTTTGGTTCTATTTTTCCTGCTGTAGATGGTGGTTTTATTGTTAAACAAGCCCAGTAGGGGTTTAGTGTAACAGTAAATAGGTCACTGGGTTTTTGTTTTTTCAACAACATTTCTATTTAACTTTTGAAATGGTATTCTTTATTTTCTGATCTGCACTATTTGTGGTAATAACTTAATTGTAAAATTGGTTGTCAGAATAATGGTGTAAAGTCATTCTAAACACAGTTTGGAGTGTTAAACTTAGACAGAAGGGCTCTTTGCATAGTTATTGAATGTTTTATTGTTCCTTTAAGACCATGCTGGTCTTTTGTTGCTTTTCTGGTAGGAATGAGCATTTCTGTGGAGTGGCCATGGTCTGTGCCTTCCAATGATGAATATCCAGTAAAAGGGAGGTTTCATTTTTGGTTCGATGCTAATACATGTGTTGGGAGCATGAAATTCCGAGTCCACCCATTTAGTTACATTTTCTTTGTGTGTGTGTGTCTATTACAGCTCAGTCCTTTTGTCTACAGTGAATTTGCCAGGGAGAGAAACCTCCACGTTTCCTTGCTCGACCGGCTCTACGAGCACTACCCTGCAGAGTTCCCGTGCAGGATCCTGCTGTGTGAGAACTATCGCTCCCATGAAGCAATCATCAAGTAGGTGTGAACTTTTTCACTGTATCATGTGCTTCTTCTGGCTGCTGGGAGTGAACCAAAGAGCCAAGCACTGCTGAAGTGTTTCTGTCATGACATCTTAGTTGTTTCGAAGCTAATTTGTAACTTTTTGTGGTAATTTGGTCTCCTAGAGCAGCTGCCGGGGCTGTGGTACAGACCCCTCATGCAGGTGGGGATGCTTTGGCTGCTTGCATGCTAAACCAAAGAGGAGCCAACTTTCCCTTTTTAATCACCCAACAGTCTATTATATAGGCTCTGTGCTTCTCTGAACCATTTCAGAATTTTAGATTTACTGGGGTGGATTATCTTGGAATGGTAAGCTGTGGGCAATGTAAGGAACATATGGATATGCAACTGTGAATGGAAAAAAATAGGTCAAATTTTGAGCATGTTTCTTTACTGTTGACATCTTCTATTACTTCTTTCAAGACACATTAATCAGTGGGTTTGCATTTTTATGCTATGATAAACTAATGGCTGCCAGTGTAATGAGCTCATCCATGAGCTGTGCTGGAAAGAATAAATGCAGTCATGGGGAAAAATGCTAAAGTTTAAATCCTGGCTCAAATATGTACTGAGGAATATTATGTTGGTATCCAGTCATACTAATTAGGTTATCACTGTGTTCAAAGCAAAAGCAGAAATATTTAAGTGCTCTGGGGAATCAAAAGTGAGAATGTAAAATATTTTTTTACATAGCTTGATTTGTCTTCACTTTATGGACTTTGTAATTATAGGCTGAGTGCTGCCAAATTTCTTACACTTTCCTTGAGTTTCTGAGTTTGAAATGAGAGAACATTAAAGTAAAGGAAGGGATCATTTCAGCTTTTCTTTAGAGATCACTTCCATGTCATTTGCCTCAGAAAGATCATGAAAATTCACTTCAGCAGCTGGAGTTCAGACAGGGAGTTGCAAGAAAGATCCACTGTGTTGAACACCGAGGTGAGGATGCAGAAACACCACTGGGGCTGGTTGGCTCTCTGGTCAAAGTCCAGTGTGCCCAATTCCACTGGCAGGTGTTGCTGTGTGAGGTGAAACCAGCTGAGCTCTCTCATGGTGGTCCTTGAGCAGATGTCTCAAGTCTCCTTTTTCATATAATGTGGAACTTCCCCTGACAAATGGGACCATGACACTTAGGGACAGAAGTGTAGAAGATGAAGGGCTCATTAATCATCTCTACCTCACTGAAGCAGAGACACCATGAGAAATTGAGGAAAGAACGAGCCATTAGTTCAGCCTGACTTTGGAGCTGTAATTGGAAAAAACAGCCCATACAGGAAAGTTTTGTTGTTTAATGAGAGCTCATTACTAAAAGTTAATTTGCAGAAGAGATGGTTAGTTTTGCCCCCTGGCTGCTGTGAAGTGACTGCTGCAGCCCAGCCCAGAAAGGAACCCAATGTTTCTTCAGGGTTGCCCAGGGTAAGCCAGTTCAGGTCAGGGGAGGGCTGCAGTGCTCTGATGGTGATTTGGTAGCAGAGAAGTTTCTGTGGCTTTTCCATGAGCAGCTGTTTCCATCTTAAGCTGCAATGGCTGGGATCCTGGAAGAACTCAATGGACCCACAACTGCACAGTCTCTCGCTTTGGTTGTCTTCATGTCAGGCAATACTCTGGATACTGCAGCCTCTGGGTGATCTATCCATCCAGAGAACATTAAAGTTGGAGGCTGAGCATTGAAAAGTGAGATGACAGCAAAGTTCACTAATTACTGGAAGCCAGTGCATTAATTTAGCTCTGCTGTGCAATGGCATACAGGATTTACAGCATTCTGCAGTCTCTCCTTGCTGCCTTTTTGTCTCGTTCCATTCAGTTTGCCTTTTTCCCTTCCTACTTTTCACCATGAAGTAGTACTTGCCTCATTTCTTTTTCAGTCAGCCAGCTGCTGGGATGGCTGCTGCCAGCAGAGGAACTCTGTTCTGGTTGTGTTTCTGGTCTCTGGCAACATAGATCAGCCTGGAGTAGAAGTCACAGAAGAAAAGCTTGGTTGACAGCTGAACGCTTGGCCTGCGTCGTGCTCAGTGCACATGAAATCTGTAGTAAATTTCTCTTCCAAGTTCAATAACTCGTAACTGACATGAGCAAGCTCGTTGTCCAGCCTGGGGAATAACCAGTGCCAGACAACAATTGTTCTTTTTGCCCAGTTTCCAGCCACCAGAACTTCTGAGTGAAACAGCAGTGAGAATGTTCATAACTTTGTCAAGCTTTAGATGAGAAGAAAAAACAGTCTTTGTAGAAAAAGTGTTGGAGAAGCATATTTTTAGTGCCTTCTGCTGTGTCTGTAGTAGAAAAATATCAGTTCAGAGAAATCATTTGAAGATGCTGAATAGTAATCAGTGGTTCTGTTTTCCTTATGAAGTATTTTGTGGTTGCATATTTCATCAGGGAGATTTGCATATTTTATCAGCGAGCTCATGTGTAGACTCCACATTTTACCCTGTTTTGCCTCGTTACAGTTACACATCCGAACTTTTCTATGAAGGCAAATTGATGGCAAGTGGAAAGCAGCCAGCACACAAAGATTTCTACCCTTTGACTTTCTTCACGGCACGTGGAGAAGATGTGCAAGAAAAAAATAGTACAGCTTTTTACAATAATGCAGAGGTAACTCTTCTTTACTTTTACTGTTGATTGTTTTCTTAAAGCTCCACTCCCCCAAATGTACTGGTTTATGCTCAGTGTGGGTGGAAGACATAAATTGTCCTCTGCTAGGAGAGGGGAACATGGAGTTTGCTAAACATGATGTAATGAAAATTGCAATTGTAGTAAACATTTCCACTAATTTACCTTCTTTTTTTCTTTGCACATTATAAGCCGCATCTCATTCTCCCAGGCTCATTCTTCAGGATGTCTTTCCTGATAATTTATGTGACATTCTGATAGATGTATCTTAGCAACTGAGAGTAACTGCAATTTGAAGTAAAACTTAGATTTCTTTGACTGTTGTAGAAATGTTCCCACTCAGATAAGAGTCCTCTGGAGTAACATTTCACATTTCCTTTAATATGTTTAGGATCAGTGTCTAACTGATAATGTGCAGATGAGATTCTTTTAGGTGAGAACTTATTCTCAATCTGTTTGTTTCATGTAGATTTATTGGTATTCTTCAAAAATTACTTTCATTCTCATTCCTTCCCTTGTGTTTAAAAGAACCAAACAACCCAAGCCCACAAAAACAAACAGATGCAGCAGCACCCACCTCCCACCTTCTGACTTGATAAAGCTTTTCATAGTGGAAGGTGCCTTTTTCATCTGGAGTCACCTCCAGTTAGGGGAGGGAGAGAAAATCAAAGAAATAGCAGTAATTTTGGTAATCTTGGGAGGAATTTCTGGTTAGTGCTTGTTCTGAAGCACTGCAGAGCTGTCTTGTTTCCCCTTGTTGATCATGGTGTGGTTCATCTGCTGCACAATTTGAAACCTGTTTGTTGTTGTTGTGCCGCACTTGTTAAACATTCTTTGCTGCGTTAAAACATCTCCTTAAATAAGAAGCTCCAATGACTTCTGGACACCTGACTGCTTTCATTAATCTACTTGGATTACTTTGCCATTTAAAAAAAGTTGTGAAAGACCTAAAAATATCTTCAGTGGCCAAGTAACTATTTGAAAACTGTGAGTCATTAATGGCCACAGGCAGAAATTAAGGACGACAGCTCCTTAAACATCTAATTTCAGGAAAAACTGAAATTAGATGATGAGGGAGATTTTTCTCTTTGACCCTTACTGCATGTTTGCATTGGGACATCTTGTGGTTTATTGATGCCTATATTAAGAATTAATCTGGGAAATACACTTCTCCTTGTTGGTGTTCATTTTAAAATTTCCCTATGTGGTATTAATTCTAAATACATACCCAGAAGCTGTATGCTTTCAGAGAATCATCCCAAAATACCTGCAAAAGATCATTATTTTCATGCTATGGCTTTTTTAGATATCAAAGTTTATTCTAATATCCTTTGCCAGTAGAGCTGGCTTTTAAATGCGGGAATTCATGTCACAAAAATATTCAGGACTTGCTTAAAAACGGTCCCATATTTTCACTGTCCTCTGGAATTGCCAGAAATAAACTATTTGAGACTTTCTAAGGATTAACAGATTTTTTTTTCTTTAAGTGACTGAGCTTGCATTTGTGGAAACTCCGTCATCAATCATCATGCTTTAAATAGCTGGAGAAATACTTATTGAATGTAAATTTAAAAAAAAAGAAAAGGAATCACAAACCATCTATAAAGTTACTCAGAAGTGCCTTGTGCAGTGTGTTGAAATGAGCTGCTCTGGCAGGAGGTTACTTTGAGGCTGTCTCCTCACAGGGGGAGGTTTTCAGGTTTTATTACACATTAGTCTTCTCAGGTAGCACATTTCGTAGTATTTCACAGAGAGGAACTAGCAGTTGATGAATAATCTGAAACTCCCAGTGGTATCCTTCGGAATGGGAGATGATTGTGCTCTGGTATACGGACCCTCTGTCTGGAGTTATCAGGCTCTAAGATGACAGATATCAAATCCAGAATAAAAATTAAAGCTATTTAGGCAGTACCTTTACTTACAGAAACAAGATAAAGTATGGCAAGAAAGATCCTAGTGCACTTGACATTTTCATAAGAGCCTAAGAATGAAAATTAAGATTATTAATGTAATTTTGAAGTTTGTAATTTTAACAGTGGCTTTTGTGGGAAAACTTATCTCAGGGTAAAAAGGGCTCTGTATAGTGAATACATTGTTTTAATCCTTGATACTTTAGAGTATCACTGTGGGATGCAGCAGTATCATTGCTTGTGTAACACTGTGTCATGTAAGTGTTCCAGAGCTTTCAACTTCAAATTCCTTTTCCATATCAAAGAGCCACGCTCGGTGGGGCATAACCTGTAAGAATCTTGCCTTTCTTGCAAGGTGTTTGAAGTGGTGGAGCGTGTGGAGGAGCTGAGGAGGAAGTGGCCCGTGGCCTGGGGCAAGCTGGACGATGGCAGCATCGGGGTGGTGACCCCGTACGCTGACCAGGTGTTCCGCATCCGCGCCGAGCTGCGCAAGAAGCGCCTGTCCGACGTCAGCGTGGAGAGAGTGCTCAACGTGCAGGGTGAGCAGCAGGGCTGGGCTGAGCAAGGGGAAAATGGGGCTGCTGCAGGAATAACTTAATGAAATTACTCTATAACTTAATAAAATTACCTTGTAACTTACTGAAATTATCCTAAAGCCATGGCAGCAAAAAGAGCGCTGTGATGCAGATGTTGGTCCAACATTGACTGTAAACCCAAGGACATGAGATTTATCTTTTCTCAAAAGGATATCTTTATCTTTTCTCAAAACTAAGTTCAACCTTACATAAAAAATAAATTGAGTGAAAACGGTGGAAAGCGATAGATTTTTAACATAATTTTAACATTTTTAACAAACCATAGGTTTTAGAGTTCCAGACACAAATGTAACAGAACTTTAGCCTCAAAATGTTTTACTGATTTCTTTTCCATCTGTGGATTAAACTGTAAGGAGTCTAAAAATTTAGGTGTTTCTTCCTGAAATCACATTGATAACAAGGATTGTGTGTAGGCATAGCCTGTTGCTAGGTTGCAGTTCTAGTCAGTAATAAACAAAGGCAGATGATAAAGTAACTGAGTGACAGTGAGTGGTTTGCTCTGTTTTTTCATGGTGGATATTCATGTATTTGAGAAATTTAAAAATATGAATCAAGAATGTCCGGAACTTATTTTTAAGATAGAATAAATAAATTCAAGATTTGTTATTGACTGAATGGCAACACTGTAATGATAATTAACGTTTCAGAAAGTTCAGGAGTGATTAATACCAAGGTGAAAAAGTAAGTTTTTTAAAGAGGAAATATTCTTGTAATGGAATATGCTATTTATAGCGCGTCTTTTAAAATTTTTAAATCTTATTATTCTTGCATAAAGCTCTTCATGTGAAGGGTAGCTATGAGTTCAGAACATCTAGGTGTGAAATCTGGCTGGCATGGGCAGTGGTCTGGTCGTGGTAGGAGCAGAAATAGCAACAGTTATCTCAGAGATGTGTTTTGTTTCATTTTAGGAAAACAGTTCAGAGTTCTGTTCCTCAGCACAGTACGAACACGACACACGTGCAAACATAAGCAAACTCCCATTAAAAGGAAAGAGCAGTTACTGGAGGATTCAACAGAAGATTTGGATTACGGTTTTCTGTCTAATTACAAACTTCTCAACACTGCCATTACAAGAGCACAATCCTTGGTAGCTGTGGTGGGAGATCCTATTGCTTTGTGTTCCATTGGAAGATGCAGGTACTTTCTTTATGTTCCTTGGCTGATCAGGGCTAAGGGTACTGGAAAATGTGTTTATCTGTGACTGGTGGATTTAGGAAAGTGATGGTTGTCATCATGTATAGCAGGGTAAAATGTGTGACACCTGGCCATTGATAACCTTTCTTTTCATGTATTTATAGTTGCTCAGATTTTCACTTAACAATTGAACATGCTTCATTTTACTTTCTAGTAGAGTTTTTTTGTATACCTCTTACAATTTTATAAACAAAAGTAATGCGTAATTTTGGAGTCTAAAATTGTAATGTAATGTGGTATTTTGAAGTTGAATATTATGGCAGTCGTAGGATGGTAGAAGACTTGAAAAACATTATTTATGTTTTGATAGGTCTTCATGACACTAGGAAAACCTCGTTAAGATTTGAGTGAATTTACATTTTATAGACCTAAATGAAGAAATGTGAAAAATGCTGAGTTATGTAAACACGTTAAAGGTTCCAAGTTCTTGTTCTTCAAAGGGTTTTTTTCCGATGGAAGAGCTGAAATTTTGAGATGATCAGAGATAAACCCTGCAGCTTATTCTCGAAGAGAGGAAACAGTGCACTGACTACATTATTAAAATAAAGCTAAAAATACATGTTAGTTGTTATATCTATGTTGTGTTCTACTTTCCTGAGCAGTTGTTCTTCTACTGTATTGGAAAGGGATGTGGTTTTCAAAGATAAGAGTTGAAAAAGCAAAATGGAGCTTAAACCTTTGTTTACTGTGTTTATGAAGTATAACCTGAATTTCACCACTTCCCTGCTGGGGCCACATCAGGAGTATCTGTACATGAATGCAGTGATCTGCTTTAAATGGCTCCTAACATCTTATTGACAGAGAAATAATTACTGTGGGTTTAGTTCACTTTTCTCTTTGTCTGGTTGGGTTTTTTAGGCATGGGCTGGTTTCTGTAATGAGCTGATGAGAAAGAGCCCCTGTGCCTCCAAAGTGCTCCTTCAAAATATCTGAAATAGGGTGTGCAAAAACTCAATAAAATAAAAATACAGGCTGTCAGCAAGGTAAATAAATCACAGTGCTGGCAGTTAAGGATTGAGTTTGCATTTTGAAGACCAGCAGCTGTTCATAGACATAGAGCTGTTCCAAATTATAAAACTAAAAGATAATTAAGAAGCAAGGAGCACGGAAACTTTATGAAGATGTATCTCGAGCTTTCCCTTTAATACACCATTGTCTTGTTTCACTGAATAATTGAACATTCACTCTTTGAAAATAGTGCTGGAGGGGCTCAGGGAGGCTGCTGGGAAGATGGTTCTTTTTTAGTCCAACAGGAGTAGAGAAGTCTGAAAGAAGTGACATTTCGTTAGCAAAAACAGACCTCAAAAAAGTTTAGAGTGTACTTGAATTTTATAAATATTCTAATACCTGTCAAAATGAGTCAAGACTGTAATGATAGTTGTAGAGAGCTTTGTGAAGTATGCCCAGGGTAATCATTACATTCCTGTGTGCTCCAACTGGACTAGACAGAGCTGTTTTGGCAGACACCCCTTCTAAACTCCTGAGCACACTCAGGCAGAGACAGCAGGGTTTTATTCTCTGTTCTTACACCCCAGAACAAGTGTTCCATGTGTAGAGAGACTGCTTGGGGCATTCTCAGCATTCTCAGCAGCAGTGGATGGGTCTCAGAGGATTTATGGTACTTGACAGTAGGTTTGGTGACTGAATTGATTAATCAGAGGGAATTCCGTCATTAAAGCATCCTGGTGATGCATTTAATTTTGGGTTTTAATTCTCACTTAAAACCTTGCAAGATCTATTTGCCTTAGAGCAAAATGCAGAAGAAGGGCCAGCTTGCATCCTGAATTTTAAAAGAGCATTTCTTGCCTCTATAAAATCACAACAGAAATGGGCTTTTAGGGAAAATGGTTTTGAATTCTTAAAAACATCAGTAGCATCACAGCATTCTTGCAAGACAGACATTTGTTCTTTCACACAAAGTCATCTACTGAGCAAAATGTGACACTGCTGTTACAATTAGTGTGCAGCAATCTCTCATTTTACAGCTTTTGGGGAAAGAACAGTGCTTGCTGATAGGCCAGACCTTATTACTGAAGGGTGAACAAGCAGGAATTGTAGTCAAGCACACCTTTACTCTTGGTATATTTGAAGGAGACAGCTCAGTCAGGTTTGTTGGGTTTTTTTTTAAAGTGATACCTTCAGCCCTTATTTAAATATCTTTTAAACTTCAGTAACTTCACCCAAAAAGTTCCTTTGAGGCGAAAAAAAAATTGTAAGTGTAAAGTTTTATATAAATCCTGCTGTGGATGTTAACCAAAAAAGAAAGACTTTGTTTTATAAAGCAGTAGAAAGACATGTCATGAGAAAGCAGGAGACAGGGAGGAATGTTCTTTTATTACATGGTTGAAATAACCCTCCATCCTCCAAAAAGTTGGAAACAGAATTTTCATAGGCAAGTCATACCTCAGCTGATGGCTGTTTTTCTAGCTCAAAAATACTTCTATATGTTATGGAAAAATCTGACATGCACTAAAATTTATGGTCTTGTTTGTTTTCTACCAGAGGATTTCAAAGAATCTCTAGAAACTCCCAAAAATGCTAATTTTCACGTGCCTCTGAAGTGTTTCACAAGGGTAGTTTTGTGGGTATGTCTCAGCTTTGGTATGTGTTACACTGAAGGATCTGCCTAAATTCAGAGAATGTTCTTGACATCATCTGGGACTGAGAATCTGTATAATTCCTGTGACTATTTGAGCGTCAATAAGTACCTTATATCACATATATTCCAGAATTTTAAGCACTGAGTTTGCTGGTTTTGGTTTTCTAGGAAAAAATTCCAAGTTGGAGCTGTCCATGGCATTAATATTAAATGTGGTAGCCAGCCAGTGCTGTGACCTGATGCACATGGACAGAGCTGTGTGTCCATCTGCAGTGGCTGGGGAGCTTTGCACTGTGCTGTGGGGCTCAGCTGCAGGGAGCAGGTTCAGGGTGGATGGCTTGGTGTGTAAAAGGAGCACACACAAAAATAAAAGTGTCCCACAATTATATTAAACCTGTTTTCACTTTAACAACATCCACTGAGCCTTCCTGACTGTTTGTAAAAATTGTTTCCATAGGAAATTCTGGGAAAGGTTTATTGCCCTGTGTCACGAGAATGAAAGTCTTCATGGCATCACGTTTGAGCAGATCAAAGCTCAGCTGGAAGCTCTGGAGTTAAAGAAAACCTACGTGTTGAACCCTCTGGCCCCCGAGTTCATCCCCCGAGCTCTGCGGCACCAGCACTCAGCCAATCCCACCAAGCAGCAGCAGTCACCTCCCAAGGTAAGTAAAGTGTGACTGGTGATGGGTTCTGTCAGAAGCTGGGAGCAAGTGTAGAGAAAGAACATGAAAGGTTTATGGAACAAGCTGTTTGTTTTAAAATTGCATCAGTGCAATCAGATCTGAATGCAAATTCCAGAGGGGGATCCTCAGCATTTTCAAGTGAAAGCTCTAGACTTGTATTAACATGAAGTTTTTAGCAATATAGCTTGGGGTTGTCCAGGCCTTTCTCCTTACTAAAGCACACCTTGGCTCACTCTGGCATGTTCACTGGTAGTGTTGCAGTGACCCTGAAGAACCTCAGGGTTTAGATAAACCAGATCAAACCCTCTGGGCAAGAGCCAATTCCCATCCCAAGCTGTGCTTTGACTGTACCCCAAGAAACAACAGGTTGATACAGACAGTTACAAGGAATAAAGGAAGCCAACAAAACAATAGCCAAAAGGGATTTGGTTTGATCTAAAATTCACATTTAAAATTGAAGGACTTAAATTACGTAAGATAATTTTTATGTAATTAAAAATATGTTGTAAACTGGTTTATTGCATTGATTAGCTCAGTGATAATGTCCTTCAGAAGCCCAGATTTCATTAGCATCAAGAGGACAGAGAGATAAAATTACCTCTGAGTGGTAATTTCATCAGCTGTTTTTTTTAAAAGCAGGTGAAGAAGTGATGAAAATATATAGCTATCTTAGGATGATAAAGAGCAGCACTAAATTTTAGAGCTTTCTTGGGGGGTGATATATTAGTCATGAATTCTATTTTAATAGTTCTTTGTAGTTTATATCAAAATCATTTGGTTGTAATTTAATGAAATTGTGTTTAGAGATGGAACTGAAATGCAGGTTGTCAGCTTTGTGATGAACTCAGTGTACAGGAAGGAAGAACTGCAATATTTCCCATAGCTTTGCATTTTTGTTCCAGGCTGTGTCATTGAAATGAAATTTTTACGGCAGGTTTTTTTAATACAAAAAGGAAAGCCTTCCCTTTGGCAGCCCTTCCCAAAAGGGACCTTGTAAGTGAGAACATTTGGTTTCTTCATCAAGATGCATTACTTTCTGAAACAACCACCAGATTTCTAAAGCTTCTAGTCATGTGTCAAAACACTGGGCTTACAGAAACCCAGGAATTACTAAATTGTCTTTAAAAGCCACTGCTGCACTCTCACTTTTCATGAGCTCTTCAGTCTTTTCCTTAGTAATAGAACATCATTATTAATACTTTTAGTTTCCTAAATGAAAAAAAAGCAGTACTTGAAAAGGCAGGTGTAGTACATTTAGAAAAAAAAGGGGAGTGAGTGTTGGGGAAAGTGAGAGTCTCGTAAGTAGACAGCTCTGTTTATTTTTCTATAGTTTGTTGTTAAACTTAAGTCCTTGTGCTGTTCAAACTGCCAGCACTGTATTTTCAGCTTAAGATCTGAAGTGTTTAAACCACCTATATCACAATTCTAAATAACATCTTCCTCTGAATGCCATTGACAGGTAGTGAGTATGTGCAGTAACAGCAGAGCAGTGAGCAGGTGATAATCAAATACTCTGAGAATATGGCTGGGATCAGGGATGCATTTCCCTTTGCTCGAGTTGTAAAAGCAGATGGTTGATTTTGCTTACTTTAGACATTCTAAGCACAGTATTTAACATTAAAAATGAAGAATTAAAACCTCGTGCTGCTGTATTTTGTAGCAAAAAAATAAGAACAGTCTCCAATACTATGTTTTGTGGTGAGTTTATGGACATTGTGCAAGTCAGGGCTTGTCTTTCACATGTGGTGAAGAGGGGTTTTGTACAATCAGCACCTTCTTCTTTAGCAGAATTGCTCCTGGATTTATGTAGGGATATTAAAAACCTCTTTGCTGTTTAGATTTTAAAGAAGGAAAAATGTTTCAGTCTTGTCTGTCTGAGAGGCCAACAGCCAGCATGGAGCTGTGAGGGCAGTGCCTTCTCCTGTGTTTGTGTGGCTTGGCTGGGCATGGGAGTGGGGAAGGAATGCTGGAGTTGGATGGGGACAGCCTTTATTGGAGGTGATGATGTGGAAAGGGAAAGTTTCCAGAACTCGGAGCTCCCCTCAGGGTAGTTCACGTACAGTGAATTAAGCTCTGATTTTACAACTTTCCTACCTCCCACTCGCTGCCTGCCAGCTTTTGGTCAGGATTCAGGCTCTTAAATCAGGGTGCATCATCATCCCAGACATTTCCTGCAGTCAGTGAGGACCACAGGTCAGAATAAATCTCCTGAGAACTCCCTCTACTCCTGTTTGTTGACTAAAGGGGGATCCAGGGAATGGTGAGGCTCTTAACTGCCTGCAGTCACCCAAATCTGGGTCTGGGCTTCCTCTGAGAGCCTTTATGTAATGTGGGTTTTTATATTCCAAAGGTGGAGTGAGTTTTTTGAGGAAGCTGAGTGTATTTGTCCTCCAGTGTTGTCAGTCACTATCAGTTCTAGGGTAGGTTTAGGTGTTTTGGACAGGGGTGGGGACATGAGCCTTGGTGTGAAAATCTTTGAGCTATGGTAACAATGGAGTTAATAACAGGCTATTATAAAATCATGAAGCCATCAAAACTGTGAAGAGACAAAGAAAAAAGAAAGGCAGTAACTCCCTTCCCCAGCTTCCAGGTGGCCCCAGTTGATTTTTACTCACCAATCTGATACAGGGACATGCTGAAGCTCCCATGGAGCAGGACAGCTCCTCTTACAAACTTACCTCATTATTTTCTTACAAACTTATGTAATTATTTGGTATTTCAGTTTTAAAAATGTGACACACATAAAATACAGATCTGATAGGTTAGAGCAGAGGTTTGTCAGACTTCTGCACACATTGCTTGCCCTGACATTGTAACAGATACAGAAATGCTGTGTGCTGTCCAGCAGTGATTAAGGCTGTAGCTCCTCCACGTTTTTAGATTGAATCTTTCTCTGTTGAATAAACAGGCTTCCTTTGTTTAAGTGCTGCAATGAAAAGCAATTATTATTTTATTTTTCCATAATTCATTTTTCAAATGAGAGGAAAATTTGGAGACCAGTTCTTTAATCTGGTTTATGCATGAGTCAACATTGTCAAACAACCTGTCTTTGTACCCTGACTAATTTGCTCAGAGTGCTGGAAAACTGCCTAGACTTATCTCCTGGGCAGGAAAAGTTTTGCAGCATCAAAGCGTCTTTAGATTTATTTTAAATTCGCGAGCGTACTTAGGTCCAGATTAAGTAAAGTATTCCTGTGCTGTAGAGGACTTGAGAGCATGCTGGCAATGGAGTATGTGCTCACAGTTTATGAATATTAACTAATTAGCTGATGCTGCAAACTCATGAGAAAGGAGGGATAACTGTTCAAATCCTTTTCTGATGTACAGTTCACCAAGGAAGAACAGCTTCCCTTGAGCACTGGGGTTCTTGACTCTCCTGTATTCACTTTTGGGGAGCAGTCACAGAGGAGCCACAGCCCAGAAGCTGCTAAATGAGATGGGGCAGGGAGACAGTGGCTGATGGGGCTGGGTGAGCAGCTGAGTAAAACTGGGGGCAGCTCCTTTGTCTCCAACATTGTTGAGCTGGAACCTGGAGCAGAAAATGGATCATGCTTCCTCTAGAGCTGCCATGGCAAAGGAGTGCTGAGTGTTACATTGGTCCTGGCTGCTGCTCCTGAAAGGTGTGGGACAGTGGGAAATAAAATGGTGAGACAGGAAACTCAAAATATCTTCTGTAACTCTCTTTGCATCTTAAAACAGGCCTTGGGAGAGAGTTTTCCTAGAGGGAGTCATAATGACCCACTGGTTAATTGAATTCATAGTCAGATGGTGGAACTGGATGGTTGAATCTGTAAGAATAAACTGTTGGGCTGACTCCTTTCAAACCCTGTTTTATGCTGTATTATCATATTCACTTGAAATAAAAAGCTTTGGTTTGTGTAAGGATGCAAAGATCACTGTTATTGTTTTTTTTCCTTTAAAGGGCAAGGTCCATCATCATAACCAGAATGACCATTTCCCACCTGATGGAATTGGTAAGTGCCTCTGCAGTTCCTGGGGGAGTTCCTGAGCCCAGTGCAGGTGACAGGAGCTTGACATACATTGAGTATCTGGTCTCTTCTCTGTTTGAAAGCCATTTACTTGTTTGCATGTGGGAATCAGATCATAGGCTGTTAAGTGGACATTTGATATTTCCAAGGCTCTCCCTTTATAGTTGTTGTGTGCACTGACTTTGGGGCCTTAACACAAACACAGTTGTTGGCCTTTGAAAAATGGCTGTGTTTGAAATCCACCATGTACAGCCCTGTACCAGGGTATTTGCACTAAAAGGCTTTGGACATTATTTTGCATGCACTGTTTTCTGAGCTACTTCGAAGTTAAATTGTGCTGTCATACATCCAGATATTACTGATCATACCTTTGCAAGGTAGCATGCAACAGCTGAATAATTTCATTATTAATTTGAAAAAGCATTAGTTTAGAGCTTGTCTTCCCTGCTGAAGAAAGGAGAGTTATTTTAGTTTTTGATGCAGTGCTTAACAGCCACTCTGACTGTCAGCATATTTAATTGGTTTGGGACGTTCTTTCATTAATGCACTTACCAGCTACCTGTTTCTCTGTATCTCAGCTTGTATTTTCTGCCTCTTGAAATTTTTGAAATGGCATACAGGATTTGATTAATGCTTTCTCTTGGTGTATCAGGCCTATGCTCTTAGAGTGTTGTACACATACTTTATAAAGATAGATGCTGTTAGGATGAAAAAACCAAAGAAATGGTCATCTTCATGGTCTTTTTATGTATATATCTTCTTTTTTTTTGTATGTATATATCTTTTATTTTTATCTTTATTTTCAGTTCAGCCCAATCCTTCTGTTCTAATTGGAAATCCTATCCGAGCATATACTCCTCCCCCTCCTCCTCTGGGACCTCACCCCAATCTGGGGAAATCTCCAAGTCCTGTTCAAAGGATAGATCCACACACTGGGACAAGTATTCTATATGTACCTGCTGTCTATGGAGGAAATATGGTCATGTCTGTGCCTTTGCCTGTAAGAATTCATTTTCTGTTTCTCCCCCCTCCCCACCTCAGTTATTGTGTGCACATAAATGTATGGCAAAATCAGATAGTGAATTTTTTGCAGGTTGTTTTCAGCACTCCAGATCTGTGGGCTTTGCTGGCTTTAGGAGTGGCAGTGCAGAGGACCACCAGGAAATAAGGACCTGAAAGCTTTGCTCCCACAAATAACTCCAGGCAGGCTAAAAGCAATTTCATGTTCATGTAATTTGGTGTGTTTTAGGCACACCAGTGGAATCTGTCTCATCTGACTTGAGACACCTGTCCCTGAATTATTTGCCTGGTTCAGTTCTTAATCATTGGAGAGACCTCAGTGATTCACACCGAGTTTGTTTCTCTTTATTGGCTTCACACAGCCTAAATTACAAGTTTTGGATGTCTGCAGTGCAAGGTGTCTGAAGTGAAGTGATAAGAAAAATAAGCATAATGGGATGTTTTTGCCTTCCAGAACCTCATAGTGAGCCACTTTCCAATCCCTTTCCTTAATGACATTTGGAAACAGAATGAAGATCTTTAATCAGGTGTTTCAGGCTACATTTATGCATGGAATTTTGGATTACAAATAAAACTGCCCCATCAAAATTTATACACGTTAAAGAAGCAGTCTCTGCTTTCTATTTACCCTTCATAGTCAACATATTCCAGGAGGAAAATGCAAGGAAAGAACAAAGGCTGCAGAAGCTTGTGGAGTAACATATCTGTGTTGCACACAGCTCCTGGAGACTGGCAAGGATGTGGAACCCACACATGCAGATGTGTTTAATTCCCTTCATAATGCTAAATGTTGGAATACAGCTAATTTGGTTTTTTTTCAATAATTATGAGTCCTCTGTTGCAATTTGGGTTATGGATGCTGAATAGGGGACTTGCTGTAGTTTCAGTTTTGTGTCTTAGATCAGCTGGCAGCTGTAAATTGGTTTTCTTTGCTAGGCCAAGGAATTTTGCTTTTTCCAAGCTTACTAGAAATCTGCATTTGATGGATAAATTTAAATGCAGTGAGAAGGCCAGCAGCTGTATCTTTGTCATGCTTGCTCACATTATATTAATATCAAACTAAGGTAATTTAAAAAGCTCTGTCTTATTGTTCCAAGGTTAATATATTTTTTATGTGTTTCCAATCAAAAGAAATGTGTTAAAAACAAGTATTTTGAACTCACCTTCCCTGAGGATGGATTTTTAAATAATTAAGTGGGAAGACTGAGGAACTAATGAGACTGCTACTTTTGAAAAGAAGCTTGGAGATGATTTGGGGTTGTACAGTTGCAAAAGTAGCCTAAAGCTGAAGTTCAGAGTGCACATTTCAAGGGCAAATAGTAATTTAAAAAAAGAACTGGATGAAAGTTGTTACACTTGAAACAAGCAGGGACTGAAGTAAAATGTGTTTATGTTCGTGGAAGATAAAATGATGTCTTTGTTTAATGCAGTTTCTGTACCCAAGGTAAAAGCAAGAGGAGCTTGTCTGCTGCTGTCACTAAAGGATGCTTTGGCAGCCTGAGTGTTGGGGATGACTTTCCCTGCACTCTCCTCTTGTTCATATATTTCCCTTCTTTTGATAAATTCCCTACAGGATGAGATTGAACTCGTTTGATGCAGAGCTGTCTTCCTTAGCATTCCTTTTAGGAATAAAATTGAAGCCATTGTAAAAATTCCTGACTTTTCACATGCTTCCAGGAGGTGGATTTTCCTTCGGCTCTGCAGTACTCATGTCACATAGCACAGACACTTTGGAGTGTCATTCCCTGTCCCTGCTCACCTATGGGGCACTCTCTGGGTTCCACCAATAGTCCTGGGAACTTCACTGAGTGTCCTGTGGGTGCAGAGGTGGGCACAGCCCCTCCTCCTGTGGCCCAGAATCCCAGCACTGGTTGCTGCAAGCTCTGGTCCTCACCTTTGAGGTTTCTCTCTCAGTGCCCCCCATCTGAGCCACAGCCCAATGTCTCGTAGCTACCAGGAGAAAGGGCTTCGTATTTGCTTGAACTTCACCCACTTCTATTTAATTAGAGAAGAGATTAATCTGAAGTTTGTTCAACTACAATTTGTCCACCAGTCTTTTCTCTCTGAACTTCAAAACCATTGAAACAAGAATGGGTTTTGATAGGAAATTTTTTGCCCAGGGTTCTCCTCAAAAATCTCTACCCCTTGTTTTGCCTGCCCTCACAGCTCTCCCTTTGCAGCACCAGCTGTAGTTGTGTGTAAGTGTGTCAGGTCATCTGATGCATGAAAAACTCTGGTCACTGACCTAATACCAGTGCACTCATTATCACTGCCTTTAATTTAATGAACCTTAACAGATCACATCTCTCTCCTTTTTTTTGATTTTTATTTTAATTTTGTTCACCATGTAGGTACCATGGACGGGGTATCAGGGTAGGTTTGCAGTCGACCCTCGACTCATTACTCACCAAGCAGCTATGGCATATAACATGAACCTGTTACAGGCACATGGGCGAGGGTCTCCGATCCCGTATGGCCTGGGCCACCACTCCCCTGTTAGCATAGGACAGCAGCAGCTCCCACACCAGGACAAGGAGCAGCACGAACAAACTCGCAATGGTTAGTGCTGGAATGGCTCTGCAAACTGCTCTGCTCTGCTCTGGGGGCAGCTCGTGCTTGAAACAGGGGCTTGTGGAAAGGGCTTTCCTTCCTCCATCCTTTCTATCCTTCCTCCCTGATTGAGGGATCAGCAGACTGGGGAAAAAACCTGGGGTTTGCCATTAGAAATAGAATAACTGAGGTTATTATGTTGTGAGATTCAGAAGGAATGGGAGTTGGGGAGGGGTGTTGAGGGTATGATTGTTACATCTCCTTTCTGCAGTTCTGCAGATGTTATTTGCAATTAAGTTGGAAGAACTATTTAGTGATGATTAATGAACAAAAGGCAAAGATTAAAGGGAAAGTGTTATTTAGGTACATGGTACTAAATGTCTGTGATGCTGTAAATGCCATATTAATAAGTCAATTTTCCTGTGTCTGGGAAAAAAAAATCCCAGAATAATAATTTTTCTAGTGAAACTAAATAATTTTGTAAATGTTTTTAGGTAAAAGTGAAAATACTGCTGGACCTGAAATTAGTAAAATTCGAACACCTGAGAAGAAACCTCTGGAATCCAAGCAGGTGGGGTTTCTCTTGTCTGGTTTTCTGGTTTGTTTTGTTTGTTTATTTTTTGGGCATTTGGGTATTTTTGTTTGTTTGTTATTTCATACTCTCTCTTAATGAATGTAATCATTACTGAAACGTTTTTACATCCATTTTTTAAAATGTGAATTTTCAAAACTTTTTAATTCTCCTTTTACAGGTTGATTTAGAAGCAAACCCTCAGCAGAGAAGCCCAGAGTCCCGTGCTGGTGTTGGTTACCCTAATGCTAAATTCCATCGCAAAGACAACCCCACCCCCAGGCAGCTGAACCTGCACCTGACCCCGCCCCACTCCCAGTTCGCAGTTCCCAGCCGCCACTTCCAGCACCTCTCCCAGCTCCCGAGGCAGCCGTACCCTCTGCAGCAGCAGCAGCAAAACCTGTTAAGTCAACAGCAAAATCACTTGCCTGAACAGCCCAACCAAATGCCACCCCAGCAGAGCCAGGTAGTTCAGCAGCATAATCACTTGAATCAGCAGCCTCCACCACCTTCGCAGCTTTCCCCTGCTTTCCAGGCAGGCCCCAGCCAGTCCTTTTTTAATAATCCCATTCCCCACCGACCACATTCTCCTGCTGTAGATGCTGTGATTTCAGAACAACACCCCCCACCTCTGTTACAAGAAGTCAATAATCCTTTGAGGCCTATTGCACAGCACAACCCAGTTCTGCCAACCCACTTGAACAACTTCATTGAAGAGAATCCGTCAGGAATGCCCTTAGGGGACACTTTAGGTAGGTGACTTTTCTTTATTTAAATTCAGAGTGTGCAATTATAACTACATTGAAGTGAAAATGAAGGAGGTATTTACCTTTTTCAGGCATATTGCTCTGAATTGGGTCATTGTTGGGTTAGTTTCCATAAGTAATGTCATTGAGCATAATTTGCTGCTTGAGGCATGTTTGAATATTCAGCACTTTATTAGAAGATTCATGTTTATATGATTTTCCATATGATTTAAATAACCAGGTTATGCACTGCAATGCAGTTAGTGTATAATAGACCCTGGAATAAACTGTATAAAAAGTATTCTTTTTTTTTTTTTTCTGACATAAAGATCTTTAAAAAGGGGCATTAGATAAAATTTTTTTTTAAAACTATTTTTATAGATCGTATGCATGGAAATGTAGCTTTGGAAACAATAAGGCAGCAACAACAAGCCAGGTTACAGCAATGGAATGAACATAATGCCTATCTCAGTCAAGGCACTATTCCATATCAACACCATCACCATCCTCATCTACCACATCTTCCTCAGCAACCAATTGGATTACATCAACAGCAGCAAGTTAGGGCAAACTGGAAACTTGCCAGTAATACAGAAGATGAAACAGAGGCAACATATTCAAGGTATTTGTTTACTGAGTCATCAGAGCTTGTGTAAAATTGAGCAGTGGGCACCTATCTGTAACACTGTGATCAAGTGCAAGGCACTTCAAGGTATTGCTTTTTGCTGCTGTTATTATGAAGGTTAAAATAGTTGGCAGGCTGACTTACAACTATGCTTTTATTATGTGTTATGCTTTATTCTGTTAGTATATTGGGTAGTAAAGCTGTAGTGGAAAAATATTTTTATGGAGCTTTTCAGTGCTGTATTTATGGAATAAGGAATGGATAGAGAGTAACAACCTTGTGTTTTTATGAAAGAGGTGTCTGAGTGTAGTTAAGGCCTATTTAAGTTGTAAATTCTTCAGTTTGAAGTAGCAGTCTGAGATTTGTGTGCTTGAAAAGAAACAAACCAGCCCCTCCCCAAACACTGCTCCCCAGTGAAACCTAAACTTTTCTTCCTTTTCAAAAAGCCTTTGCTTTTAAAAGCAGGTTTAAAAAAATGCTTGTATTTGAGATGGAGCTTTAGGGGGCAAGAAAGGAAGCTGTTGAACATCAACAGAAAAATGGTTCCAGTGGTCATCAACTTTAATCATGTATATTGTAAAGGCTGGATTTTTAAATTGCCTCTGTTTACTGTCATCTCCCACTGTGCTTTCTTTTCCATCTGGTTTGTTATAGCCATGGTAAAGCATCTAAATGCCCTCTTAGCTGACTCTTCGACGTGCTGAATTGAATATTCTTGACCTTTTGAAGAAGTTTGGAAGTATATTGTGCAAGTGAGGGGAGTCCCTGATTGTTCTGGCTTTTGCCTTGAAAGGGGTTAAAATTTTCTTTTAACTATGTGAACTTTTTACTTTGTGTAGTAAAGCAGGAAATCCTTACCTTTAGTTGTCTCCTAAGAGATAACAAAAAATTGATTCTTCTGACTGGAAAGGAAATCTCAAGAGTTATTAAAACTTTGAGATGATTCAGGTGGGTATTTCATCCAATTAATCCTCTTGTGCCTAATTTCTGATTGCTCAGTCACATCCTTTGAAGTTAGGGTCAGTAAGTGCAAAGATGAGAATATTTAAATTCAGTGTTCTGTTCTCTGGGTTTTCTGCACCTCAAAAAAAACGAGATTTCAGCAAAACTTTTTTTTTTTTTTTTTCCTCTTTCCTTGCTACATTTCTTGTGTCACTGCAGATTCCAGGACTTGCTGCGGGAGCTGTCGCACCGCGATCCGAGCGAGGGCCGGGACGTGGCCGAAATGCCACCCCCCCAGTCGAGACTGTTGCAATACAGACAAGTCCAGCCCCGGAGCCCACCAGCACTCCCTTCTCCTTCCTGCAACTCCAACCACAGCACCCACTTCCCCAACTTCACTGAGAACAGCAGAGACATTGAACTGCCCACTAACCCAGCATTTCAGCAGCATTTACCCCAAATGTACAACCCCCCTTTCTCAATGCCATCCGAACACATAACCCCGTCTCCCTTGAAATACCTGCAACCTGATGGATCCTGGACTTACGCTAACCTACAGCAGAATCACCTCCTGGGGCAGGGCTTTCACTATGGAATACCTCCACTGCCCCACAGGTCGCAGCAAAGCCCTTTTATACAAATCCAGAATCATCAGCACGCAGTCGGTCAGGAGCCATTTCATCCACTCGCATCTCGAGCAGTTTCTGCTTCTTCGCTCCACAGCTTAGAAGAGGTGGGTGTTCTTGTCTGCTCTGCACTTGTCCTGTCGTTTTAATATCAAATTATGTTGTGAAGTGGTCGTGAATGCCAGACAGCTCACGCATTGCAAGCTCACAGTGTGAGTTTCTGTGAGGTGGAATTGTTCTCTGCCTCTCTGCTGTTCACCCTGAGCGGATCCGTGGTTCTCGTCGCTGCAGGTGTAACATTTTCTCTGCTAAAATGGAAGCCTTGGCTTTTGGAATGTTTCTGGGAGTTTTCTTGCAGTCATTGCTCTGTGTCTGCATGTCATTTATCTGCAGTGAAAGTCAACCACAGCCCAGGTGGAAGCTCAGGAGAGGACTCTGGACAGTCAGCTGGAGTGACCCAGCCACTTGACTCAGTGTTGAGCTGGGAATGTGGTTCAATTACTTCTCATAGGAGACCAGAGCTGTACAGTTATTTCAACATGGTCCAAAACCTGATTTCATTAATTCCACTTTGCCTACACTAATTTGATTCAAAGCCATCCTGTGTATTTTAGAGGCTGTGTGTAGGAAATCAGAGACATCCAGCTGTGCTGCCTGAGGCTGGCTCCAGCACACACCCTGCCACACATAGCTGGCTCTGTCCCTCTCATCCTCCCTTGTCCTGGACTCTGAGGGGGTGTGTTGTGGGATGCAGACTGTGCCAGCACATTCAGCCAGGACAGGCCATGTTTTGAACAGGAGATTTTAATCCCTGTTGGAATCTGGAGTGCTAAGGAGTGTATGATGTGTAAACATGGAGTATCCTGGAGCCAAGTTGCATTCCAGGAATGTGAGAATTAATATTCTCACTGACTGTGTGTAATCCAATATTTGTACATAAGAGGCTTGTTCTGTGATGCATTTCTGTTAAGGTTTTTACAGAAGTTGGGGAGGGAGCCTTGCTCATCGCTGTCTCACACAATACATATTTAATTTGTCTTTCAACTTCTGAAAACAGAAAATATTTTGTATATGAGCCTGAGAAAAATAACTAAAATTGAATTCCAGTTCATTTTACAGATTTCTGTCTTACACAGATCCAGAGAGGTTAATGGAGTCCTCAGGCCCAGCCAGAGCTGTAGTAAGGTTTGGGTTTATAGACATTTAGAAATTTGATGTCTCAGTCCATTAAGTCATACCACCCTGCATAAAATCTAATACTTTGTGACAACAGTTAATGCTGTCAGTACAGCAGGATGTAGGAACAATGGCTTTTCAGCAGTAATAAACCAATAAATATTCCTATAGAGCTTGTGACAGCTCCTGCTATCTGAAGACAAATAGAGTGAGCCTTTATGTAATTAGTGCAAATTCGGTTTAGTTCTTATTTCATCTTCCTTTCAAAATATGTGACAGAAATGCCAAATGCAGTAAAAGTGTTACAAGACAGAGACTTGCTTATAAACTTTCCAAAACTGCTGGTCCAGCTGGTAGGTAGGACTGAATGCACAAAGAAATCAAAAAATGGTGATTCAGGTGTATTTTTAACAGACATCACTCAGACAAGGCGCTTGTCAGGGCAGATTCCTTGACTTTTGGTATCCTCACTAAACTGTTTCCTCAATCACTATTTATAAAGCTGTTAATTGACTTGATACTTGAAAGCTTTTGCATGTGTTTAGTCAAACCAGATCTGAACTGCACATCAAAGGGAATACTGGAGTTATTCTGTCTGGTTCTGTACTTGCAAGTGTCCAGAACTTTGATAAATTCCTGATTGCTTACCAAAATAGCCCTTTTAAACTCAAGAAATGTATACTTTTTGGGTTGATTTGGGCAGTAATTTATAAATTTTTTTTTTGTTTGGTTGTTGTTGTGGATTGTCAGGATATCCAAGTGTATATCCCTTAATTGTGGTGACTGAAATAAGATACAAGTTTTCTTTCATGCACTTTCTTCTCCTATTTCTTGTAGATCATATAATAATAATATTGGGACTCTGCAAGCAAGTTATTTGATGTTTGTTTAGCTAATTTCTTGTGACATTTCATTAGGATGTTTTTTTTTTCCCTTTACCAAGTCTAGATTTACCTGTATGACTTTTCTGTTAGTGGTGCTCTTGTTAGTCAGTGCAGATGGGAGTAAATACTCTATTTTTTGTTAAAAATAAACTGTAGTACAGCAGACTTGCTTTGAATCTTGAGAAAGCTTAGAGAGCCCTTAAATCTGAACTCTTGAAGCCCACAGGTTAATTGATGGAGCTCCTGCTGTTTTCATCTACATGATCTACAGGATTTATGGAAGCAAGTAATTTCTGTGCTTTCAGATAAAATTCTCTGCATTATTTCTCCCGAGGGCACTCGCTTCTCCAGAGCATTTGTTTTGTATGTACAAAATCCTGTATACAAATGGATCCTGCTTCCCCAGATCCTGGTGTACAAATTTGTCCTTTGGAAAAGGAAAAGCCATTTTTTTTCCTGACTGCATTGTAAGAACAGTTTTTTCTTGCTCTCGTGTGTTTCTGTGCTTCCTTTGCTTCGTCTGTAAATGCTGGGTGTCTTCCTCCTCACTGTGTGATCCATCGCCCACGTAGGAGTGTAGAATCTAAAGGTTGATAAGAATTAAGAAATCTCAGTTGATGTTCTTTGCACTTCCTTTAAAATTCCCTATTTTGTGGGATCAAAATCAGTTCCCAGTGACAGCAGTATCCAACATATAACTGGAAATGTATTCTTTTATTTCTAAATGCAAAGAACTAAGGGTGTTTTTGGTAAGACATTTCAGGGGAAATATTGAATGGGGAAACGGTATTTGATACATGCAGTTGAATCAAAAGAGCAAAAGGCTATTTTATTGTTTCCTTTTTTTTTGTTCACAGTATGAACCAAGAGGACCAGGCAGGCCGTTGTACCAAAGAAGAATTTCCTCTAGTTCAGTCCAGGCTTGTTCTGAAGAATTAAGCACTCCTCAAGACAGTCTTGGTCAGTGTAAAGAGCTTCAGGACCACAGTAACCAGTCATCGTTCAACTACTCCTCCCCTGAGCTGTGGGTGAACTCCTCCTCCTCTGCCCCGTACCCAAACATTCCATGCAATGGAGCCAGCAGAGCTGTTCCTCCCCGGGAGCTGCTAGGTGGGTACCGCTGCAGCTGCTCCTCCCTGCAGCCACCCAGGCTCAGGGAGAGGCTTACCCTGTGCATTTCTTCCCACCAGATGTTTTCTGCCAGTTCTTTAATTCTCCCCAGACCAATTTAAGCAAAGATTTTTGAAGTGTTCGTTGTTTCAGTAGTTAAAGGTTTGCTTGGAGTAATCCAGTTTCTTGTTAACATCCTGCTCTTCTGCTAAAAAAGCAGTGCTGCTTCTTAGTCTTCTCCAAAAGCTCCAGTAAACCCAGGAAGTCTTCTTAGAGTGGCTTCAAGTGCACCTGAGTGTGTGCTGGAGGGAGCTAAGGTGACTGGTGGGATTTATTTGCAAGATAGATGATTTCTTTCCAGAATGGGTGATATTTTGTGTTGGTATTACAGTCTGGGGGAGCAGCACATAAACTGAATTAGTGCTCTCAGCGTTTCTCTAGTAAATTCTGGTACTTCATCAAAGGAGTGACGAGTTTTAAGTCTCTCTCACTGTGGAAGAATCTCAGTGGAATGTGGCTTCCCTGGTGGTAGCAGCAGTGTTGATTGATTGAGCAGACAGAAACTAAATTAACTTTTCAGAGATGAAAAAAAGCTGCAAGGAGAGAGCTGGAGCAGTGCAACTGCTCTGCTCTTCTCCTGTTCTCTGTATTTCTTGTGTTTATGAAAAAATTACCAGGATAGTACAGTTTCTTCCCTGTGATTTTGCTGTAAGAATCTCCAGTGGTAATTTAAAAACAAAATTAATAAAAATGCAAACAGTATTCCAGTGTGGATATTAAAACCACTCAATAATGTGGAAACATATTTATAAGCTGGTTTTATTGGCCTTGAAAGATTTAATTGCTTTTCACCAAACTTTATAAATGTAAAACATCTTGTAATTTTATAGAAATTCTGAATGCAGTGTAGAATGAATGAAAAAATCTCTTTATATCAGTGACAGCACTCAAGAGTTAAATTCCTAATGTGCCTTTTAATTTTCAGAATGTGAAAATATTATTTTGCAAACCCGTATTTATGGCAGCATCTTTCATGCTAAGTTCAAAGCTTCAGGCTCAGGGCACCTCCTTCAATCTATTTCTGTTTTTACTGAAAATCAAGGAGCTGAATGCACAGTATTATGTGGCATTCATCACTGAGCTGCTCACACAGAGTTGCTCTCCAAACTTCAGGACTGTCTAAGAGGAGCCCAGGAGCTCTGGCATGTTTGTGTTGGGATCAGCCAGTCCCACATTTCTTTGCTTTAAGGAAACGCTTGAGAACCTGTTTGTGAGTAAAGTCCTCAGAGGACAGATGTGTATGTAAAAAGCACCATATACACACATTTGCTGTCAAATACTAAATTCTAAGTGAAAATACCAGGTTCTCACTGGTAACTGCTTTTGCAATGAAATATTTTTTATTGTAGTTAAGCGTGGTTTCTGTTTTGTCAATAATTGTATATGAAACAGAGCCCTGTATCTAATGGTTCATGCAAACACATCTCCATTTTATGGCTGCTGTGCCTCTCCACATTTACAGCTCACTGCCTGTGATCATATTTACAGCCCAAATGTGTTTTATAGAGCTAAGGGTTAATGACCAGTAACTGCACTGTTCTCGTTACTGTTGATTTTTATCCATGAAATAAAACCCCGTGAGAATGCGATGCTGTGAGAGTCCTGTGCCTGACTTTGCTGCTTGGGAGTGACCCTGACTCCAGGCTGTTCAAGGGCTGATCTCTCCTGCACATCAGGGGTGGCTGTGGCACCAGAGTTGGGTTGGATCAGGAGGGATTTATGGAGCACAGGGAGAGCTGCTGTCAATTGCTCAGGGTCGTTCTATGCAGGCACTTCCCAAAATTGCAATTTGCGAGTTTGATATGCATTGCTTTTTCTGTTGATGGAAAGAAAATGATTTAAGTTCTTCTTCAAGATGTATATTTCATATTTTTCCTTCTGTTAGACACCTCTACCACACACAGCTTTCACCTCTGGCCCTGCTTGTCATTACTTGTCTTCTCTTGAGTGCTGTGGTTATTTTGGGAGGTTTTTTGCTCGTGTTCTGGGTTGTTTGTTTTTTGTTGAATCATAGCAACCCTAGCAAAATTGCTTTGCTTGTGTTCTTTCCATATCCATTCTTCTATGGGTTGGTTTTGGGGTTGGTTTTTTTTTGAGTGCTCTATAAAAAGCAGAAGCCTGTGTGTGACCCTTCCAGTGAGAAACTTTGCTTTAGGTTATTCTACTTTTGCACTCATTTGGTGGTACATTTTTGTATGTGCACTTTAAAAATTACCATGATGTGATTAAAGACTGAAATAATTACAGAATGTATCTGTTGCCCAGCTCCTAGGCTATTGCCGATAGAGCATAGAGCTGTTTTTCAGTGTCGTGTCTCTCTAGCTGTGCAAGACAGCAGAATTCTCCAGACAAAATAAGGGACCTCATTAGGATTCAGGAAATTCACTTGAAAGCAGTTTTATACCTATGGTTTAAAGCACCATTTTTCCTGATAGTTACAGGAGTTGTTAAATGTGGAGCAAGAACATATCAATTAGCAGGAACGCATTCAGCCTGAAATACCAATAATTAGTTGGTTGGCATTCAGGACTCTGAATTGCTGTTGGAGAATGAATTATATATGGTGCTGTAAATTTTAATTTTAGCCTATTAAGCTGTAAAGCAAGAAGAATGAAATACTCTTTGTGCTGTCTCAGTGGATAAAGTGCTTAAATTAGAGTAGATCCCATTCGGAAGCAGCTTCCCTTCAGTGCACCCGGAGAATCCGCTGTGCGGAATTGCAGGTTTGGGGTTCCAGCTGCAGGGTACAAACACTTGGAGGATGTGTTTAGTAATGTCAGTCTTGTGCAGCTGCTGCCTGATCCAAGAGTTGGGAATGGAGTTAGAGCACTTCAAGGCCAGGCTGGATGGGGCGTGGAGCAAGCTGATCTGGTGGAACAGGATGAGCTTTAAGGTCCCTTCCAACCCAAACCATCCTGTGATTGTGTCATTCTAGGAACTGAATTTTCAGAGTGACTAAACACGGCAGATGGGAGGTGTGGGAGGAGGTTACCAGAGGGGTGGTGGCGGCTCTGGCTTTGGGCTTGCTGCAGGTGGATTGGCTGAGTCAGAGCCGCTCGTTTGCTCCAACTCTGCTTTCTCCCTCGCAGCTCCACCGAAGGCAGCCAAGCCCCCGGAGGAACACCTGAAGGCTGAGAACATCCAGCTCTCCAACTCCTTCAACTACAACATGCTCCAGCACCTGGGCCAGTTCCCCCCTCTGATGCCCAACAAGCAGCTGGTGGAGTCCAACAGCAGCAGCCCCCAGCCCGCGGGCGGCACCAAACCCGTCATGTCCTACGCCAGCGCTCTGCGGGCTCCCCCCAAGCCCAAACCTCCTCCTGAGCAGACAAAAAAGAACAGCGACCCCCTGTCCTTGTTTCAGGAACTTAGCCTAGGTAGTTCATCAGGTAGCAATGGCTTTTACTCCTATTTTAAATAATCAGATTATTTTTTTTAGAGAGAATTTAATTTTTATTTGTGTCGGTAGATCTAAGATAGTTGGGGCTTCACCTGTAGTTGCAAATATTCCCTTTGTTTATATTAGTAAATATATCCTCACTTAATTGCTTTGCTGCTAGACTTGCAACTAATTTTTTTTTTTTAATTATATTCCATTATTTTGCATTTTTTGATGTGGGTCGGGTTTTTGGAAGCTTTTCTGTAGAAAAACACACACGTGTTATTTTTTAATTTGTGTAATGTTAATGATATGTTGCATTAAACTAGCAGCTGAGAGATTACCTGTACAACTTGAAAAAAAGGAAAAAAAAAGGAAAAAGAAAAAAAAGGAAAAAAAAAAGTTTGTCTAAATTGTATTTAAGAAGATTGTAAGTAGCATTTACATTTATTCAATAACATTAGCATACTATGCTGGGTTTCTGTACCAGAAATGGCCAGTTAATGTAAAAATGTATGTTATTTCTGCTTAAATTCATTTAATTTTTTTTTTAAATAAAGGTGCAGCATCTTCTAAATAATTTCAGTTTTATCAGCTTTTTTGTGAAGGGATGCTGCATTCTCAGACTTTTATAGTTTTAGATTCTGTATGATGTGGTATTGTATTTTCCATCCACTGTAGGGTAAAGTAAAGGCATTCTTTGCAGACACCTATGCCATTGTTTGGAAACATTCAGATGAAAGTATTGGTATACTTTAAAAAAATAATAAAAAAATCGAAAAAAGAAGAAAAAAAAAAACTAACAAAAAACCCAAAAAAACTCTACATTTTATTTTTGGACAAGCTAATAATATAAGCTTGTTTGAAAAGTTAATTTGATAGGTTTTTTAAATGAATCATGAAGCTGAAAATAAATTTTTAGGTATGTTGGTGCTTAGTAGATTTAATAACTATTTTAAAAAAAAAATGCGTGAATTTAGTAAAATACTTTTTTGTTTGTTTGTTTAATTTTTTTTTTTCCACTATGCATGTGTAAATGTTTGTAATCTGGCTTTTTCCTCCCCTCTTCTCCAGTGGTATAAAGAATTGTGCCGCTTTAATTTTTTTTTTTTTTTTTTTCCGGTAAAACTTTTGGTACATTATTTGATGTTTACATTAAAATGTGACATTATACAAGGAAATTCAGATATTTTGCTAACTGTTTTGTTTGAGGAACATCATTAAAGAAGAGATTTAATGTTTGTCAAAGCTGTATCCAAATTAATCTAAATCTTCTGGGGATCAGAGTGGTTGCCAGGTTATTTATCTCCATGAACCTGGCCCTTAAGGAATCCAGACTGAAAAATGAATTATGGGATATTAAAAAAAAAAAAGTTAAAGAAACAAATGTGAATGAAAAATCTAAAGATAAAAACTTTGTGGATAAAGATTTCTGGTCTTGCACACTGTCCCTGCTTTGTGCCTGGGGAGCTCCAGAGGGGGGTTGTAGAGGTTCTCCTTTATTTCTCCTTAATCCTCCTTTTACACTTGAAATATTTTTAAATCTGGGAACTGGTTTACAGGGATGAGTTGGGTGTAGTTCAGAATTCTTCCACTTATTACCTGTGAGAATTGCAATTTTAGAGCTGTGTGGGGGCTATTTCAGATTTTTACAGATGTCCATGGGACACCTTACAGGGGAGCAGTGGCTGCTGCTCTTTTCAATCAGATTTTTGCTCTGGTTACAATCAATCAGGTTTATTTTTTTTTTTTTTTTCATTTGACTTCACGTGTTAAAACAATGGTCATTATGTAATGGGGTTGATTTAAACTCAGTACACTGCAGCGGTTTTCAGATAAATTTTTTATTATAAATCTTTGCTGGGTTATGATCCAGAAACTTATCTGAGAACCTTTTTCCTTCTTTTTGCTGTAAAGCAAGGCCTGTGTAACTCCTTAATTTATTTCCTAATGTTATACCAAACAAATAATGCTGGGGAAGGGGACACCCCCCTGCCAAGTTCTGCTCAGCACTTCAGCACAGGACATCGAACCCAGACGACCCAAAAACGAGGAGAGGCCAAATTCTGCGACCTTAAATCAGGCAAAACTACTGTTAAATGGGTTTTTGCCAAGCTGCTGGCTGCAGGAGTCAGCCCATGGGAAATTCACCTGCAGGGATCCAGTGGAGGGAGGAGCAGGACTGGCAGAGCTGAGGTTGGGATCCAGTGGAGGGAGGAGCAGGACTGGCAGAGCTGAGGTTGGGATCCAGTGGAGGGAGGAGCAGGACTGGCAGAGCTGAGGTTGGGATCCAGTGGAGGGAGGAGCAGGACTGGCAGAGCTGAGGTTGGGATCCAGTGGAGGGAGGAGCAGGACTGGCAGAGCTGAGGCTGGGATCCAGTGGAGGGAGGAGCAGGACTGGCAGAGCTGAGGTTGGGATCCAATGCACTTCATGTCCCCAAGTCAGCATTTTGTAATTTCAGGGGTTTCAAAGTCACTCAGTTCTATGGAGCAGCCTTTTGATTCTGTTCACCGTTTAATATTGAATATTAAACTAATAAACATCACTTGTTAATTTACTGCTATCTGTCAATCAGTTAAGGGGGAGATGGTTGCATCTCACCACATTTTATTCTGTTTTCCACTGACATTTTATCTACACTGAAAATATTACAGATAAAACCATTTTCTCTCTGACTTAGAATTTCAATTCTTTGACTTAATGAAAACCCCAGCTGGTTTTGGTGCTAAATTTTCATAAGTGCTCTCACCCAGGAATTTGAGGATGATATGATAGAGATGATCTGATTTAACAGCCTTGGCATGAATCATTTGGATTTCTTAGGTTTTTTCGAAAAGATTATTTTTTTTAAATGTCTTTTCTGGCCACTGTCTGTCACATATACAGCCCTGAGTGAGATGTTTGGTTTTTGGAGCAAATTATCCAGTGTTTATTGAAGTCACATTTAGAAAACCCCAAAACTGCATTTTTAACTCTCCTAGAGCTCCAATCAAACTCTTATTAAAATGAAATTAAGCCTTACAGATGGCTCCAGTGGGCACTGCTCAGGCTGCACTGTAAATATGGACCTGTTGCAATTATAGGGAAGATTCAAAATTGAGTTTGTGTAAATTATCTCAATTTGTGGGAAATGAGTGGAGGCTGGGGCATATGCACCAACTGGGTATTTAGTGCCTAATTCCATGCTCCTTGTCCAGGAATAAACTCCCCATTGTTGTCCATGGAAAATTTAAATGACAGATCTAAATTTAGTAAGCTTGGATTTAATATCAAGAATGATTTCTCATTTTGTTTCCTTTAATTCCAGTTTTTCATGAGAAAAATCTGGATGCCTCATGGGAGGTTGTCAGTGTAGTGATAAGAACTAATGAAGAACGAAGGGAAGGATTTAAAAAAAAGAAATTATTTGGATTCTAAAAAAAAATATTTTTTTTTACTATGCAAATAGAGCCTCCACCATGTGAAAAGCCACTTAGTGAATGCAGCTGGGAGGTTTTTCTGTGTGTATTTGAAGGCTGAATTCTTAGGAAACTGTGAGCTTTCCACTTGGCCATCCTAGGTCAGGAGCAGCTGGAGGTGATGCTGCTCTGCCACGGGCACAGCCTGACCTGGAGCTGGATTCTGAGGTGACATTCACAGCTCCTGGTGCTGTAGGACCTGCTCATGGTGCCCTGGCTCATCTGGGTCATGCTGTGGGATGTGGCTGTGCTTGTCCCCAGCCTGGATTGCTCCTGGCCCTGGTCCTGCAGTGCCAGCCTGTCCTGAAGCAGGCTTAGACAGGGGTTTTGTGGCACGTCCCTGTCTCTCTGTGTCTCTTGGTCAGTGCTCCAGCTGCTGGGGGCCCCTCTCAGTGTGCTGGTGTCCTCTGAAGCACCCTGCAGTGCAGGGGGTGGCCCCAGGATGTGTCTCAGCAGTGCCAGGCTCCTCAGAGCCCAGAGTGGGTCCCGGAAACAATTCCCCTCCATCCCCCTTCGTGGCCACATGGCAGCTTTCAGTGTTTCCACAAGCAGCTCATAAATTGCTGTTTTGCATAAAGCTGCCTGCTTAGAGCCAAGGCCCCAGCATCCATATTTTCTCCTGGAGGTTGTCATCTAATCCAGTTTGTCCTGGATTTTTAATTGCATGGGCTGTGGCCCTTTGCAGGATGTGAGTCCTGCCACTGACTGCGAACCTTGTGAGTGCCATTCCCTACTTTGATTAATTAATGTTTTGCTCCCAGATTTGTCAAGTTCAGCTGTTTTTTTTGCAGACATCGTGCTCTATAAGCAATTCTTTTGCTATGTATGGAGTACCTCAGTGCTATAAGTAGCACCAAGAGCAGTTTGACCACTCCAGATTTTCATTTTAGACTGAACTCGGGCATATCGGAACCTGCACATTTCCAGGGCAGCGAGCCCACGATGCTTCATGCTCTGTCCATATCATCCTTCAACTCATTTGTTTTGTTAGTTTTTAAAGGTTCTAGTTTTCCTAGAAAAACTGCAGACAATTAGCTTGTCAAGACAGATGGTGATGATCTATGGTGCCTATAAAAATTTGCACATCATATTCCCTGACATGAAATATGGGCTATTTCTGTTGGTGTAGCAATACTTGAGCCAGTCTCCTTTTGCTGGCTGTGTCAGGGAGCAAGGACTGAATCCTTCTAAATTTGTTATTTTCTTCCATTCAAGAGAAGTAAAAGGATTTGCAGCAGCAGCAATGGAAATGTCAGTTCGGTGTGGGGGTTTTTGGCAACTTTAGCTGAGAAATGTTGAGGAGTTTTTACCTCATTAAGGATTAATAGATGCTTCTGACAAATTACAGAAAACGCTCTGTGATATGAATTATCCAAGACTGGTTAAAAGATGTTGTCAGTCCCTTTTCCAGAAGACTTGGCTTGCTGCTGGAGGGTAAATACCTCAACAAGAGCAGCTGTAAAGCCATCGAGGTGCTCCCAGTGAGACTGGTGATACTGGGCACGAAGCTGAGCCACAGCCTGGGGTGCAGCCTTGCTGAACAGAATTGTGCTGCTGGTTCTATTGCATAGAAAATAGTCCAGAACTCCGAGTTTATTCCCTTCTCTGCATTTCTTTGTAGAAAGCAGCAAAGCAGCTCAGTGTCTGATGCAGAGTGGGCATGTGAGATGTCTGCATGCCTTGAATTTATGTTCAATAGCTTCAGTGGAGCCCGAGCATCCATCAAGTGTGACAAAGCAACGACAGTCTCATCCTGTACTTCAGTCAAAACAAAGTTGTGACGCTCTTTTCTTGTCCCTTGGTGACAATGGAAAGGGGAAATAATTGGAATGGATGCTTTTAGAGCAGGTCCCACTGCTGTGTGTGTTTTATGGTACAGAGCAGCCTGATACTGCTGTAGTTAAGTTATAAAGTCAACCAGTGCTCCAAGGGGCACTGTCCCACCGTGGACAGTTGAGGCACATTTTAAATGAAGTTCAGGCTGAGGTTTATTCTCTAACAGTTTCTGCCTGTGTTCAGGTTCTGGGCGTGTGACTGCCCAGCTGCAGCTCTGGCTGGAGCCCAGGGGCTCCATGTGAACCCCCAGGGCCCACCCCAGGGCTGGCAGTGCTGCAAACTTCTCCTGACTTCTGCATCAGTTGTGTTCCTCAAGAGCTGTCAGGCCTAGGTGACAAAGTGTCCCTCTGCAGCAGGGCCAGGGATCTCACTGTAGAGGGGGAAATTCCCAGGTCTTTGGGACTTCCTGGAAATCATTTCCACAGCTGTCAGAGTGAGGAGTAAAAGGTGATGGCCACAAGGAAGTCACAGAGTGGAAAGGGATCAGTGAAAAAGTAAATTAATAAATACCTGTGCCTTTCTGAAGTGCATCAGGGTGATCAAACACCTGAGCATCCTGCACGTGCTGACTCTTTCCAGGTTTGAGCTAAAGGAGGAACAGGGGTGTGTACCAGGATTTCTGGGTGAAATCCTCTCTCATGCACCCATCTGTGCTGCCTTGTGTGCTGAGCTCTACTCTCCCCACCCACTGGTGCTGGGCTGTGCCTGCAGTACCTCGCTGCAGATGAAGGGTGTTCAAGAGCTCAGCTCACTGCTAACAGGCAGTTTTCTTCTTCAGGGTTGCTTGTCTGACACCTTTTCTGCACATTAAATTCACACAACACAGCATTTAAAAACAAGGGAAGCAGATTCTCTCCACACCTCACAGCAAATCTTACATAAACAAAAACCTTCACGTCTTCTGTTGCGTGGACTGTGATTTAACACTTGGGCTTTGGCAGACAGGAGCAGCCCAAATCTCAGCACTGTGGCTTGGGCAGTGCCTGGGGCACCTCTCTGGGTGCCCTGAGGAGGGGACAGGCGCTGGTGTTGGGTTAGAGAGTGGCAAATGCCCAAGGAGCCCGTGACTGAAGGTGTCCGTGGGTCTGGTAGTGGCAGGACCAACATTCAGGATTTCATGGTGGCTGGTGGTTGTTCCTTGTTCTGCAAATTGGTTTCCCTCTCCCTCCTCTGGTGCCTGTTTCCCACTTGGTTCTTTGGCTGTGTCCCAAACCCAGGAGTGCTCCTGTTGGATGTGTAGCAGCTGGGTTCCCATCCCTGTTTGGCTCTGGTGACTCCTGGTTGAGGACATTTCCTTCACATTTTCATGGTACATTCCTGAGATTCTGGTGGCTCTTCCCTGCTATTTGCTCAGCTGAAAGAATGAAAACTGAAACTGGTTACAGCTCCCCCCTCCAACATTATATTCCTTTTCCTTTATGAAAGCAAATTACTTTTATTAACTCTCTTAAAACCCATTATCAGCTCTCTGGCAGAACAAACCTGCTGCAGGAGCAGAGCCCTTCCCTCTGTGAATACCAATGACCAATTTCATGGACAGGTCCCTCTTCAGCACTTCTTAATATCTGGAAGAAGAAAATGAAGTTATCCATGTGCTTCTCAGTCTGGCAGGGACCATACAGAGCAGGGAATGATCACAGAGCCTCAGCCTGGAGCAGAAAGAGAATAAAACTCATTGAGTCTTAAGGGCTTTAGGAGGCATCTGGCTGAGCTGCCTGAGCTCTGGCTGTGGGTGTGGGATCTCAGTGCTGTGAGCTGTGTGTTTTCTCTGCCTCGTGAGTAAAGTGATCCCAGAGAGGCTGTAAAATCTTGGATCCAGGCCAGACCCAGCAGTCACCAGGAATCTTTCCATTGCCCTCTCTGGGGCTTGGATGAAGTGGATCAGGAGTGTGCAGGAGATGAGTGAGACCTTGCAGGTGTTTATGTGAAATGTGCACGTCTTGCTCTTGAGTATCAGGAAGGGGACTGAGCAGCATCCTGGCTGGGCAAAAAGTTGGCCCATCAGGAGAGGAACCCACCTGGAAATTACTTTCTCCTAGGAGAGCTATTGAAAGAGAGAGATGGCATTTCAGGAAAGGTGGGGATGGGTGAAGGGCTTCCCAGGGACACAGGACGTGCCACTGCTCTGTGTGGGGTGATGAACTCAGACCTCTGTCCCCAAACCTTGCTTGTCTCAACCCACAGCATGTCCAAGGTGATGATGATGAGGATGAAGGCTGAGCTGGGAGTGCTGTTGTTCCTGCCAGCTGCTCTGCTTAGGTTAATCTTGGCTGTGTAGGTTTGGATGTCCCAGCCTGGGGTGAGCCACCCCGGCAGTCACACCAACTGCTTTCCTTTCTGTTGTTGCATGTAAAGGATCTCCCTAGAAACTGGCCTCTGTTTTCCTGAACAATAAAAATGCAAATCCAGGATGTCAGCTCTGTACCCAAAAATAAGATTTCAAAACCATTTAGCATTTCAGAGTGGTTCTGTGGCAACGTGAAGACTCGCAGTTGTCTCTCATGATGAGAGACAGGCAGAGCTCCTCAGCTCACACTCAGATCTGAGCACCAATGAGTGCTTTATCCCAAAACTTTATAATGTATGTGTTATTTGTAGTGCTTTTCAACTTCAAAGAGCTTGGAAAACATTAATGCAACTTCACAAAAGGCTTCTGTTCTCGCTGCCACTCTGCTGATGGGGAAAATGGAGATGAGCCTGAGTCTGGCTGGGGCTGCTGGGGCTCAGCCCACCCCGACGACGGGGCCAGGGGCAGCCCCCCGAGCCAGCTCTGAACTGCTCAGGAATTTCTCCAAATGTTTGAAATGCCACGATTTCAGACCTCTTAAAATTGACCAGAGATTTTCTGTTTAGAATTCTGCTTTTCTTTAGGATTGTGGCCAGCTACACAAGGGAAGGGCACTTCAGTTCCCCTTTCTCCTGATTTTTAAATTACCGGGTGAAAAGAGTACACTGCAAGCCACGTGCTTTTTCCTGCCTAGGGGGAAAACGCTGAGCAGATTCTGAAACTTGAACTGTACAAAATAAAAGAAAAAAAAAAGAAGAAACACCCCATCTCTTGGTGCTGGGGGACCGTGAAGGTAAAAAGGGCTGGGTGAGGATGTGGGGCTGGGGGACCCTCAGTGCTGCTGATGGTTGGATTGGGGGACTCCCAGCCCCCCCAGTGCTTCAGGCAGCTGAGGCAGAGCCCTGCAGAGTCTCAGCAACAAAGCAGCGCCTGCAGCATCCTCCAGCACCGCCTGGGGTCCGGGATTCTGCAGCAGCAGCAGCAGCAGCAGCGAGGCACCGGCGGGCGCTCTCAGGGCTGCCCCTCCCGGCTCCTTCAGGCTGAGTCCTTCCCATCTCGGCAGCTGCTTTGAAGGATTCTTCCTGAGCTGTAGCTTTGTGTACACGCGTGCAGTGAGCAAAGCAGAGTATCACAAACATCCCACTCACGGGGAACAGCTGAGAGCTCCGTGCAGCAAACACCGCCCTGCACTGCACTGTTGTCGTCAGCCTGGCAGAATCTGATGGGCCAAGTGATTCATCCATCAAAATAATTTCCCAGAGAATCATGCTACTGGAAGAATATGATTTTTATTAAAGGAAAATATCACTCTTCACGTTCAGTACTTCTTGGCTTCATCACTGAAGTTTAAGCAAAACGAAAGACTCTGTTCTGTGGGGTTTTATGCTTGATTCAAAAGAATGGAACTGCAGGGTGTAAATTTGGAGGGGGAGCTTTTATCCCAATGCTACACAAAGTTCTGTTTTGTTTTTATATCAAATGTTAACAGTTTGATAGAAGAGCATAAGGATCTCCAGCTTACCCTGGAGAAACAAGCTAACCCTTCAGAGGGAAGGAGAGGAGTGTGGCACAAATGGGGACATTGACTCCCCACAGAGTCTCTCTCTGACCAAGTAAGGTATAAAAGCCTGATATCCCTCATGGATCTATGCCCAACTACACCAAACATCTTCTCCATAACAAAGCTGTCTCCTCTGTGGCCCGAGCTGTCTCGGACAAAGATTTCCCCTCAACTGCATCAGCACAGGGCAGCCCCAAATTGGCACAGAGCAGTGCCATTCACACACACCCATGATGGTGTTGAGTGGTCTTTCTGCTTTCTTAAAAAAAAAAAAAAAGAAAAAAAAGAATCAAAAAAGAGAGAAAAAAGAAAGGAAAAAAGAGAGGAAAAAGAAAAGAAAGCAACAATTGCAATCGAACATGCCTTGGTTCAGCAATGACTCACTTGGTGGAGAGCACATTGTGTGGTGAGACCCAGACATTTGAAAAAATACAAATCTTTTCAGAACACTTTCTGGATTTCTTTTCATGGGTGTGGGGAGCATCAGTGCTCTGGCTCTGCATCCATGCAGGTCTCCCAGGGGTTCTGGGGGAAGCGGGGCAGAGCGATGAGGAGGAGGCCGATGCCGCAGACGAAGAGCAGCACGAAGGAGGCGCAGGCACAGGCGAAGGACCAGGAGTAACTGTACTTGATCCAGGCTGTCTCCTTGCTGTCAATCATCCTCTTCACGGACTGTCTCATGACTTCAACAGAGATGATGATGCAGAGACCTGAAGGAAGATGGGAGCAGTGGGTTGAATAACCAGCTGTCAATTTTTCATCCTTAATTAACCGCCTCATCTGTTGTTTTGCATGCAGGAACTGCAGGGAGATTCACAGGTGAGTCACTGACTTCAGTGTTTGAAGGAACCAGTGCTCAGAGCTGCCAGGAGCTCTGCCATAACCCAGGTCAGCCACTGACTTGTTGAGTGTGATCTTTTAGGCAGGCTTGGATGGCAAATTCAAAGTGGGGGAGGAATAATTGCATTCCCTGGGGAGCTTTTTCAGAGGTTGAGGAGGATTTTACATTGAGGTGACAATTTGCATCTCTGTCTTTCACTCATTGTGGCATGTCAAGGTATTCCTGGCTGATGTAGAAGTGCAGTCTGTGTGTGTTTGGGAGGCAGTTGTGTATTCTGGGCCTGGATCAGCTGTTTTGTTGGTTTGAGGCTTAATAAATGAGACAGGATATTGTGTGTCCCTGCTTCAGACTGGGGTTGGCAGTGAATAAACTAGAAGGGAGTGAATGTACTTTTACAGGGGGTTGGAGAAAACACAGAGCAGCTGCTGAACAGGACATTCTCACACAGGGGCCTGGAGTCCGTGGCCAGGAAGAAACAGCTTTCAGGGCATTTTTAGAAGTGTCTCTGTCCCCTCGGAGTCTATCTCAAGTTTCTCTGTGTTGTCCTATGAAGCAAGTGCAGAAATGTGAGCAGCCCTCCTCGTACCTGCGAAGGTGTAGAACATGGATGCTGGCTTCAGCAGATAATCCCTCTTCTTGCCGAAGGACAGGAGGACACAGATCGTCCCGATGATCGCAAAGCCAACGCTGAAGATGGCAATGGCTGCAGCTGAAATGCTGTATTCTGCCAAAGGAAAAAAAACACCAAAAATGACACAGTGTGCACATTTTGAGCCCTCTGCCATCAGCTGTGGGGATGTTGCAGTAGCTCACTCTGAGAAAGATGTGCACTCCTGACGCTGGGGTGAGGTGGCTTTGGTGAATTATTTCCCTCAAGTGAGAACAGGGGCAAGTTTTGGCCAATGTATCTTTTGAATGTGAAGAGTGTAAAAGTAGAGCGGGAAGGGGAAAAGGCTTTCTGAACACTTACTGAGAGAGCCCAGGGCACCTTTGCTCATCAGCCCACCTGTATGGGGCTGGCCTGGAGCTGCTCTGGCTCTGCTGTGTGAATGTTATTGTCAAAGCCTGGCTGGGCCCCATGCTCTGGTCCCTTCCATCACCCCACACTCTGCTCCCAGAGTACACAGACAGCTCTCTGCTGGTTTTATTCCTTGCTTTCTGCAGAGCCCTGGCCCATGCACGGGGCTGGTGCTGTCCCAGTGCATGGAGAGCTGGGTGCTTTGTGGGCACAGCAGGCCAGGGGTGAAGTGTTTGCACAGCTCATTTTTGTTCCTTTGCCTTTACAGCAGTGATTCCCAGCTCTGTGCAAACCCAGCTTCTTCAGGACATGGGATTAAACCCTCCCCAAAACTCCTGGTTTTTGCTAAACCATGCACTGGACACTTACCCAGCCCAGCACTGCTCAGTGCCTGGGTGGAGGGGGAGAGTTGCTAATTGAGTAATTCAGGCCTTCATTTGCATGTTGTGTTCGTTTTCAGATTAGTTTAATATTTAACACATGTAGCCATGCATGAACATCACAGTGCCTGATGATATTTGCCTTTCAAGACATTAAAAAAAATATCTCCCAGGCAAAATCATGAAGAATTTTTTTTCCTGTTACTAATTAGCTCCCATCTCAATGAGCTATTTCTGCAAAGGGGAACAGCAGATCAGTCTTTGTTCTCACTGCTTTTCATATCACTGTTTTATTATAATTTTCTTTTTTCTCTGTGCTGGAACTGCCTGAAAGTGTTCGTTTCATTGTAAAATCTTTTGCTGGGCTTAAGATTTTCTTTTTGCCCCAAAGAAAAGAAATTCTTCCTGATTTATTTTTTTTTCTGAAGAAGAAATTCTTCCTGATTTTTTTCTGTATTGCCTTGAAGGCATTGGATGCATTTTGAAGATCAGGTGGCTGGATCAGATAAGTGAGCAAAAGCAGGTGACTCAGATACATGCTTTTCTATCCAGTTAAAATTCCTGTCTTTCCAGTCTTTGGAAGCTACATTTTTAGGGAACCTGTCTTCAGGGTTTTCCACTATTGCAGTTTCCATTAGAAGCAAAGCAGGTTAATACATGTAATGTATCCAATGGCTCATATTTTCCACAGTAAATATGTTGTGTTGCAAACTGTGAAGGAGTTTGTCCTCAAAGAGAGGATGAGAAAGAGAGAGGAACATGTTAGGGGAGCCCTCAAAATATTTGGACCTATTAAAAATGTGAAATTTGTCCATGAAAGACAATTTTGCTGTAAACACTGACAGTTCATGTCTTTGTAGGATCCCTGCTCCTTCCACCCATCGATCGCTCTAGTTTTCACATCACTTTCATACAAAATCAATGAGAAGCATAAAATTCCTAATGGTTTTCAGAGAGCCTCTGCACTTCTTTTCAGGGTCAGGACTCTGCTTGGGGTATGATTTATTCATTTAGGTTTTATTAATATCTTCCCCTTCGATGGCAAAGGCTGAGTGTCACAGATAATGCCAATGCTGTAAAATCCTTTTTATGCTGAAAGGAGTTTTTGCAGTTTTCCTGGGTATTGACATTGTTATATATTTGTGGGACAACTTATGTAAAATCATGTTTATGGGTGTGATCCTATATAAAAATAATTGTCCCCAGAATGCTGGGATTTGACCTTGTCCAGGGCATTTTCTACATTTTTCCCAGCTGATGGTGCCTGTTAGAAATTCTGCTGCTTTCAGTGGAACCAAGGCTGAACCCTCATTTTGGGGACCCCTTTCCCTTAGTTCTTGTGCCCATCACTTCCTATAATATTAGGAAAATATTCTTTTGGAATCATTCTTACCTTTCTGGGTGGTTACTTCAAATATCTCCGAGGTCTCTCCTGGAGTGAAGTGCTTGAAGTAGGAGCAGTTGTGGTCTGAAAGAGAAAAGAAAATTCAATTTTGTGCACTTGGAAGCCTCTGATAAAATGTAGTAAAACTGAATTAGCTTTTTATTGATGTACCAAACTTGCAGTGATTTTGAGGCTCCCTACCCTTGGTGATACTGAGGAGCTGGAGTTGGATCTGATTTCCTCGGGAGCAGATGAGGACACCAGGCTCCAGCACGGACAAGGCTGAAGCCCCTCTGAAACCTTTTGTATCCCTCTCAGAGCTGATTGCTCTTCTGTTTAAAATATGAATTACAGATGATTTTTCTCATTCTGTCTTTGGCCATCACACGTTTCTGCCTCTCGGTGCTGCAGCATTTCCTGGAGATGGGACCTGCCATGCCCAGAGCTGAGCTGGCAGCTCCCCTTGCTCACCAACCCACCCACAATGGCATCAGCCCATCGGGGTGTGGTGACCTTGGAGTCCCAGCAGGGAGGATGGAGTGTCCTCATCCCCCTCTCCCTCCTGGCTCTTCCCTCCTGCAGCTCCCAGGTCCCTGAGTGGCAGTGGGGGGGTTTTGCAGGAGCTTTGCTGATCTGGGGGTCCCAGAGATGAGGCTGCTGCAGTGCAGCAAAGCACACGGTGTGTGACTAAAATAGGGACTCTGAGGGCTTTTTTTTTCGGCTGTCAGTAAAAAAAGACCAAAGCTTTTTGAAGCCCAAGCAGTTGCCCAGGGAAGGGAAGGCTTTCTGAGCCAAGGGCAAAGAGGCTTTCAGGCTTTATCCAAGTTTGATCCCATCAGAGCAGCCTATTAAATTAATGTGATAAGACAGCAGAGTTAGATAGAAGGAACTTTATGAATTTCCTCTGTCTGGACTTCACATGAGCACAGTGCCAGGTACGGGGAGCTTTAGGGGGGTTGGGAAGCGAGCAGGGATCAGGATTGTGGGCAGGGGGATGTGGGGATGAGAGAAGTTGCTGGCTGAGTCTCACGATGATGCCTTGGAGTGGCTGCCTAGAACAGAGGCTGGACAAGGTTCAGAGAATAAAGTGGGTATTTATTAAAGGCCTTCAATAGATCCACCTTGGGCAGTCAGAGCCTCCCAGAGGCTACACCCAGGATGGGCAATGGTCACGAGCTTTTCTGACAGATATAAATTTGGTCTATTTGCATATCAGGGGTTAATGCTCCAATTACGACTTCAGGTAATGAAGCCACGTTCCCCCAGTTTGCTTTCCCCCAATTCACATTTGTTTATGCTTTTTGGGGCCTGAGGCTGTGGGGTGTCCTTGGATCTCAGGCCCAGAGGGATTGTTGTGTCTGACCAAAATGTGCAGAGATCTCACTGACACTCTGTGTGGAGTTCACAGTTATCCACTAATGCAGTACAGGATTTGAAAATATAAAAGCTAAAATCCTAAGGCATCAATGATGCTTTTTCCTCCTCAACCTGGCCAGGGCCAGCCAGGGGAGCAATGTCACTGCTGTCAGCAGACCCACAGGAGACTTCCAGCCCCGGCCTCTCAGCGGGATGGGAAGGGTCTGGTGAGGACCTGCTGACTCGGAGCCTTGGCAGCAGCAGGGTAAGGGTGGAGGGTGTTCTTGCTATTTATAACTGATTTAATTGAGGGTTTGCAGGGGTGTGGAGCTGGGAGAGCAGTTGCTTGCCAGGAATTTGACTGGAAGGGTGCAGTGGTGGGGACGTGCTGAGCGGCGCCAGCAACGACTGCGCCATCCTGCTGAGCTGGGCTGAGCTGGGCTGAGCTGGGCTGAGCTGAGCTGGGCTGAGCTGGGCTGGGCTGAGCTGGGCTGGGCTGGGGGGGACACACTCAGCACCTGCCCCAGCACCCCTGGGGCACCCAGGGGGCTCCCAATGGCCCAGGAAATGGAGCCAGGGCTGCCCAAAACACAAAAATAGAGGCCCCTTGGTTAATGCCAGCATTGCTTCCATTAAATAAGAGAGTCAGCACCAGCTCCCAGAAGATGCTGGGAGGAAGCCTGGGAGAAGCTGTGGCCCTTCTCCACATCCAGGCTGGGACAGGCTGGGTGCAGGACCATGCAGGGAATGCTGTGGGTTTCTGCCTGTGAGCATTTCAGGGGTTCCTTACAGCATTAATTTCTCTGGCAGAAGATCCCTGTGTTCTACCTGTTGGTTCTTGTGAGTTTTTTCTGTCATGTAAATGGCGGCTGCTGGAGTTAAGTGACTCAGGGAGGATTTATTTTCCCTCTCCCAGGAGATAGGTAATTGCCAAGCAGCGTTTTTGGGCCTGTTAGTGGAAGATTCCTTCGAGACACTCTTATCTACTTAAGTTTATAAGCTGACTTTTATTTCATCTGCAGATTCTCCTTGCTGGAGACGAGGTTAATGTTTAGCTGTGGCATCTCCTGACCTGTTCTTTATTATCCTTGCAAATGACTGGAAGAAATACATTTGATCTCAGCCCTCTGTGACTCTAATTGTGAATTTTGAGCCTCACAGCAGTGGCTGTGTGCTTCCACCAGCAACTCAGTGGTGGCCGAGGCTGAGCATTGTGTCTGGGACACTTTATTTTGGGATTGTTTGGTTTAGCTTTTCATTAATTCTCTAAGAAGCATGAACTCAAAGGACTCCCCAGGCATTCAGTACAAAGGTGGAGGCATCCAGACTTGGTGTGGTGGGAGCACAGCACAGCTCTGTGTCCACTGCAGGGGAGCCAAACCAGCCCAGTCCACTCTCCATCCTCAAAAACCTCCTAAACTTTTAGAGGTGGATTTGTCTGCAGGAGATGGAGCTGCCTCTGCCCCTTGTGGCTCTCAGCAAATCTCTGCCAAGGTATGAGAAAAGGGGTCACCACACAAGTGGGGTTGGTGTTTTTGGAAAATGCATTTGTTGTGGGAAAATATAACTAGATTGGTTTTGGTGAAATGCTGAGTTGTTTTCAGTTTTAAGGTGCTTCCATGCTCTCTTGGGCTGGGGGTATCTGTTCCACCAAGTCTGTTATTCAGCAGAACTGAGGCCCTGCAGTGACTCTGGTGCCATCATGAATAAGAGAAAAGCCCATTTGTGTCACAGCACGTTTACATAATAGATAGGATTTACATTGGGTTGGTAATGGATGAGCTCTGTGTGGCAATCTTTGCTTCTCTCCACCCCAGCTGCATTACCTCTGCCACGAGGTCACCCCAGGCTGCTGATGGGGACAGTCCAGGGGCTCTGTGGTCTCATGAACTTCAGGGTTTAACATGGTTCATCACAGAGTGTCCTCAACCCTCCAAGTCACCCCCTTACAGCCTTGCTGCTCTCTGCCCTTCAGATCCAGCACTCCTGGATGCAGCCATGGGATACAGGAGAAGTGAAATCCCTCTGAATTGTGGTTGAGCCTTGGGGAGCTGCAGTTTGGAGACTTTGTGGGGGAAGAAAGGGTGGAAAGGCCATGAGATGTTTGGACCATGCTGAGTTTTGGGTGGCAGCTGTCCCCTGTGAGCATTGGAGTGACAGGCTGGGAAAGGGCTGGAGCCCACCTTGCTCTGGAACCTCAGATGGACAGAGCATGGGGGGTTTGTGGCAGGGTGAGTGGTTAGAAAATCCTGGGCTTTAGTGTGGGATTTCCACTTGAGAGGAGTTTGGGAGACAGGACCTTAGAGGAGGTGTTAAGGCGAGGGCTGAGCAGAGGAGGGGGCCAGGCCTTGGGCTCTGACCTGGCCAGTGAGGCCTTTGACACACTCAGAGTTTTGCAGGTGGTCTCTCCAAGCAGTTGAGTTTCACACCTGCCTTGCAGAGTGAGCCTCCTGTAACAGGGCACAGCCAGCCCTGCTGACAACCCATTTGCTCAAGCACTTTTCCTCTCCAGTTGCCTGCACTTGGATTCCTGTGTTTACAAGGACCTGTTTAAGCTGTTGAACATCCCTGCTGCTGCTCAGAGCACAGGAGCCACTTTTCAGGACAGCACCAGTGCTGGAGTTACAGGCAGCGACGCTGAACTCCGTTTACAACTGGCAGTAAAATGCCCCAGTGCCCACTGACCACAGTTAAAAATGTCTCAGTATTAATCTGAATTTTCCTGGTTTTAACAACCATCTCCCTGATCTTTTTATTTGTTGCAGCAGGATGCTGAACCCTTTTCAATTTGTCAACACCCTCGGATGGGTGCTGTAAAATTTTAAAGCTCTGCCTAAATCACAGCTCTGCTTTGTGGACTGCGAGCCAAGTCATCCTCTCCACTCTGCACTGTGCTGAGCTCAATACCTAATAAATAACGTTAATCATGCCATCCATTTCCTCCACAGGGAGCGACTGGTAAATGGTTATTAATTCAGTGATAAATTCTGATGCCTCTTTCCCAGTCCTGGCAGTAATGTCTGGTTATGTCTCATGATTTTCAGGAAAAGCAGCGCCTGCATCTGCTCTTTTACTGCGCGTTTGTTCATTCACATTTTCTCGGCTGCTGCAGGTTTCACAACCCTGGTGTTTTCCTGCCGACATCCCTTCCCAGAAGTGTGAAATCAATCTAACAGGAGCCGTGCGGCCGCAGCCTCGCTCATCAGCCCCAGCCCCGGGGCTCTGCTCCCCTCCGCTTGCTCTGATCCTTTCCTGGCTAAAACAGGGATGAAGGTATTTACCTTATAAATGAAGTGCGAATTTCACCCTTTGGAACGTGATTATGACGCAGGCTATCATCCAAATTCCCCAAGTATCTTTAAAACCTGGATGAACCAGCTCTGGTGTGGGGGACAGTCCAGCCCCTCCATAATTCCCAGTCACTCTGTGCCCGGCGGAATGCGGCGCTGGGATGTGATTCAACGCCTGTGCAAGCACATGCTGATGTCTGTCAAAGATAGTGGCTGCTTTCCTGTGCCCTGCCTGCGAATCTGCTTTGTGCAGACAGCTGGATATTTATGAGTTTTATATTTACCCCACGGTTGTGCGGTTTTGCTGTTTATCCACCAATTTCTATTGTTTTTTTCCTTTTGTGGGAGTTCTCCGTGCGCAGGGGAAGGCGTGCGGAGAGGAATACGTCTCTAAGCACGTAAGTACCTTCCTGAGAGACATTAAGCATATGGATGACACACTCCCAAGTTTGGTTAGAGGCAGATCCACGTGCTGAGGCTCAGCTCCCCTCTTCTTAACGTGTAATTTGGCCAAAGAGGTAAAGAATTGCAGTAATACAGGCAATATACAGTCAGTCCAAGCAGGATGATTTTTCACAAGAAATTTTCAAATATGTGCTAACATATATTTCATTTCAAGCAGTGAGTCTAACACGAAGGCAATCCTGTTATTTCTGTTCTGGAAAGCATCCAGTACCCTATAAGCCTTCTAAAAAAGCAGCGTGGCTCAGTCACAGAGGGAGTGTATTAGTGCAAACAGCGCGGATGTTGCTGACTTGGCAATCAGCAAAAACATAATGAGCTCCTTTAGCCATGGGAATGGAGCAGCCTTCCCGGAAAGCCGCCGTGCCCACTGCCCTCCCCATCGATTGAACTGGAGGTGGAGACGTGTGTGGGAGCAGGTGCCTCTGCTGAGAGGTGAGGGGGCTCCCGAAGTCCTTGAGAAATTGATTCGAACTCCGCTTATGACTCTTTTTTTCTGGAAGTTGACAAACCATCCTGCAGGTCCCTCTCCCTCCCTGCCCTGAGGAGTGGCTGCTACTGGAGCAGCTCAGGGACAGCCCAGTGCCCACCTTGGATGGTCTGTTCCTCTGGGATTATGGGGATCTGGAAATCCTAAAGATCCAGCTGTGTTTGGTGGACCCATAAATCCTCTCTCTCGCCTGCTGCTGTCAACGAGCCTGTAGGACCCTTGGCTGGGGTTCAGCAAGATTCCCTCCATCCCAACCTCCCTTAGTGATTCCCACTGTGCCCAATCCTCCTCCCCTCTCCCTGCCGCTGTCGCTGCTGCACGGGAGACTCAAATATGGTCACAAACAGACGTGCAAGGCACCACAGCAAAGCAGCCCCGGCAGGAGGGATGGCAACGAGGTGTGTTTGCAGAGCAGCATGAACACAGCCCCATGCACCCCATCCCGAGCTCAGCGCCTGTTCTCCTTCTGCCACGGGGGACACAGAGCCTGTTTTTCCTTTGCCATGTCCTCCAGCCTCCTGAGCAAAGCCTGCTGTGAGTCCTGGTGCTTTCTCCCGTGCACGCTCACCTACCTCCTGGCAGGCTGATGGGCCCACAGCTCTTCTCTTTGGGACCTTGCTCCTGCATGAAAATCCGCTTGGTGCAGAGCCTCCAGAGCCCGAAATGAGCCGCCTCGCAGGTGGTGGTGTTGTTGTCCACGCTGGGGCTGAGCACGGCCCAGTGGTCAGTCACTACGGCTGCGAAGAGCAGCGAGATGCCCACCAGGATCACGGAGAACGTCAGCCGCACCTTCAGGGGTTTGCTCTCGTCCATCTCGCCCGGCCCGGCGCTCCCGGCGCAGCGCGGGGGGCGATTCGCGAGGGCTCCCGCGGTCCTGGCGCATTTGAGCGCCTGGAAATGTCAGCCCCGGGGCCGCAGGCAGCTGCTGGGCTGTGTCAGGAGGCTCCCAATGCACAGCTCAGCTTTCGGCCCCGTCCCACCCGGGTTGTTTTGGATTCCCACGCCCGGCGCTCGCCGGAGCGGCCGCAGCCGCCGAGCAGGGGCTGAGATCTCTTGACTTGCAGCATGCCCAGAAATAGGCATTAATAGGATGATTAACTTTTCAGCGAGGTTATAAAAACAGCTGTGTTTATAATAGTGCTGGGCCTGAGCTCAGACTGATCCTAAACAGTTTAATAGCCCCGGAGCCTGCTCGCTCCACGCCTGCGGCTCACGGCAGCCCCTGCACGGAGCCCGGGGCTGGACGTGTCTCCAGAGCCCAGAACTGTGGCAGAGAGGGATAAAATAAATCAGCTAGTTTATTTTATTATTTATTTTTATTATAGTTATTTTAAATCTATGTTTTTATTATAGTTATTTTAAATTAACCTGGACTATTCTGAGTAGTTGGGGGTTTTTTGTGAGTTCCGGGGTTTTTTGTTTTGCTTTGCTTTTTTTGGTTGTTCGGTTTATTTGTGTCTCTTTTTTTTTCTTTCTTCTTCTAATGTGATATCTCTAAATACTTGTTTGATTTCCTATCAACCAGGCTCTCCTTGATGCCTGCAGTAACTCCAGCAACCACCCAACACGTCCATTCCTTCCTCCAGAAGTGACTTCTCTTGCCTTAAGCCCAGATTGCTGGGGCTGGGCCAGCCTCTCTCCTTCCCTTTGATATTTCAGCTGATTGTAAAGCCAATTTGATGGTAATGTCAATGCAGAGGCCACTGTGGAGGTGACATTACAATTGTGATGTCAAACTGAGGAGGGTGACAGTACCTGAATGTTAAAAGAATGGTTAAAAAAATGCCAGTGGAAAGCTGCAAATATCATTGTGTCAAGATAATGTCAGAGCTACTCCAGCCCTGCTTTATTAACACCCCAGTTTGATGTCAAAATAAAGGTGCAGAGGTGTCAGCTCAAGTTGATGAGGACAATGTGGAGCAAGAAATTAAAGTGTAGGGAGAGCATAGGAAAGGGAGAGAAAATAAAGAGTAAGTTATAAATGTTGGTCCAAAATAACTCTAATTGAAATGTGCCTTAGAGGGGTTAACATTACCCTGCTTCTTGTGTGACAGGGATGGCTCAGACACCCCTGTGGAGCAGAGGGATGTGTGGGCACCCAGGATGGCATCTGGTGCCCCATTCTTGCTGGGGTGTGGGAACTGTGGGCAGGAGTGAAGGTGCAAAATTGGAGGGGAAGGAACCAGGGAGGGCAGGGGGGACATGGAGCAAGGCAGGGACCAGGGGCCACAGGCACATCCATGCTGGGGCTGGCAGAGATGTCAGAGGCTTCCATTTAAACCAGCATCAAGCGTTCTCATGAAAGCAGAAAGGCCTAAAGGGAGCAGACTTTAAGCCAGAAAAGAAATGCATTAAAGATGTAATGCCTTTTCCTTTGAAGCAGACTCTTGTTAAATTTCACTAGACATCAGTTGATCTAAGGAGCTGCGTCCTGACTTCAATTCCTTGGTGCTACAAGCTCCACAGGTGGAGCAGAGGGAAGGGAATGTGTGTTTGCAAATGTGGGCACAAAGAGAGGCTCTGGTTGCTGAGGCATCAAGTGCTAATGATCCTGCTTTAGACTAATTACAACCTACAAGGACTGCAGGGGTGGGAACTCATTAATTTTTTCACTGGTGTTGGTCTTTGTGCCTCTTCCAGTGTTGGCAAGAACCACACTTTTTGTTCTCAATTAGATCCTTCATTCTGGATAAGTTCTATGGGTTTGGTTTGGCTTTGAGTTCCCTAATTTCCAGGAAACAACTGAAGTGAAATCAGAAGGGAATAATTGATCCTTCCCTGCTGCTGAGTGGAGCTGGTGGTGTGAACAGGCTTTGATGAGCCCCAGCACGGGCAGCAGTGGCTTCCCAAGCTCACATTGCTGCAGTTGAGGTGAAACACCGTCCCCAGCCCCCAGAAATGACCTAGTGCTGCCAGCCCATGGGAAAAAAAGGGATTTTGGCTCACATTGTTGCAGCTGAGGTGAAACACTGTCCCCAGCCTCCAGAAATGACCTAGTGCTGCCAGCCCATGGGAAATGAAGGGGTTTTGTGGGTTATTGTGGGTACCTGACAAATGCAGAAGCAAAGCAGATTTCTGGAGGTGCACAGGGCTAAAGCAAACCCTGGAAGCTTTCTGCACATCCAGGAGACCATAATAACTAATTCTCTGAGAATGGTTCCTCCAGTCTCCCTGTGTCAGCTGGTAAATATTCACATTCAAAAATTGTTATCACATGAAAAACAAACATACTATGAATGAGGACCTGTTGAGAAGCAGGGAGGGCTGCAATTAGTTGCACTTTAGCAGCAGTGAGTGAGGGACACAATTCTGTTTCTCTTCTGGAGAAAATGCCAGAGGAGGTGTCTGGAGCCCAACTACTCTGTTGGTTTTTTTCCCCAGGCAGAGGTGGTGACTTGGCTCTGCTCCCCAGCACATGCACTCTTCTGTATTTCTCCCGGACCAGCCTCAGTATTTACCACAACCAGATTAACCTCACCCTGTGGTCCCCTGCCTGCAGAACGATGCTCTGCAGAAAGCCCTTCCCAGGCCAGAATAACCCAGAGAGGGGGAGACGGCCCCTGCTCTGCTCTCAGCTCAGATGTGAGTTCAGCAAAGAACTTTCTTCTAACAGGGGTTCCTCAGTGATATTTGGGCATTGCCCAGTGTGGTGACACCGCTGGGATCGGGGTGGGCTCTTCACAGCCAGGACCTGGGATGGCACCAACAGCTCCCTCCGAAAGCTCTGGGGTGGAAATCATGGAAGGGAAGAGCTCAATGTGTGCGCGTGTGTATTTTGACTGGCTATTTTATTTTCAATAGATTCTCACCGCTCTGTGTGTAGCTGCCCATCCCTGCTGCCCCTGTGACTGCCCCACAGCTCCGTGCTCCCAAAATACCGGCGGCCGTGCGGGCGGTGCCGCCGGGGAAAGCGATCCCCCGGCTCCGAGAGCACGGCAGCACGGCTGAAAGCCGAGCTGCATTGCAGACAGGTGCACAGCCTCTCCTTTCCCTTTTAGTTTCGGCACTGCCCATGCCTGTTTAGTTTTCTCATTCCAAAGAAATGCCACATCCCCTTTTTTCCACTTTCCGAAGCCTTAAGAACTCTGTCTCTGCTTCTCCCACCTCAAACATCACCACTTTTCCCAGCACCCCTGTTCACAGCGGGGCGGCCACAGCTCCTGGGGCACCATTTACCCACGGACTTGCTCATAAATGTGGGGAAAACATTTATTTATTTATTTATTTCAGTCCAAGGGAAGCAGCTTTGGGCCTGAGCTTTAAATGGCTTCACTGCCTGGTGTCAGAGGCGTTTGAAAAGATGAATCCTCTGCCTCCCTCCAGACGTGCCAATTCATCATGAGCCTGGGAGAGGTGGGCAGAGACAGGCAGCCAGTCCTCATCTTTGTAGACAGTGCGGAGGCTGAGGAGCTGGGAGGTGAAGTTAAAAGAAGTATTTGAAGAAGAAATATTGTCTGTGATTCGGGGATGGCTGGGGCTGTCTGGGAGTGGGGAGAGGCTGCTCAGCTGCTGACCCCGCTGGGATTTTGTGGTGCTGATCAGAGCAAGGCTGTGGGGAGCTGCAGCACAGGGGGTCAGGCTTCCTTCGGGCAAAATGGGCAAGATCAGGGAGAGGAGGATGCTCGAGGTGAGTTCAGAAGAAACCTCAAAAGCTGGAGGAAAGCACAGGCTCGGGGAGGACACTTCAGAACACTCTGGGTTGTTCTCCTCCAGGGTGGTTTGCAGTGGCCTCTGGCCACCACACCAGGCTCAAACTGGACACTGAGGCCACAGTGTGACTCTTATGGGACAAGTTTAAGCTGAAAACGAGAAGGTGTTTTCTTAATTTCCAACCAAATAACTGGAAATATTGTGAAGATAGCTTATCTTGGAGATTTTGTGGTCTGTGGGACCACAAGAATAATTTTATCTCCTCCTGCAATATTGGCTCCCAGTAACACGGCCAGCTGCAATCAAACAGTGAAAAATGTGAAAAAATAAACAGAAATCTCAGCTCAGAGAATTTGGAAATTAAAAATCTGTATACCTTTTTCCACACAAAACCAAATACATTTAAAATGGTTTATTTAAAAAGTAAGGATTAAGTACATTATACATGGTTGTGATTATACCAGTAGAACTGAAGCACAGTGGAAATAACACTTTAGAACTGCAGACAGAAACGTAGCCTCAAGGGACGTGATATATTAGCCCTTGTGGATATGTGATCCATACAGAGAGAAAAGGAAATAGAAAAATAGTTTATTGTTAGATGTCTGGGCAGCTGAAGTGATTTCTCCTTTCACTCCTATTGTGTATGAGAAACGAGGAAGAGAGAGCTCATGGTATACCTGAAACTTTGTTTCTTGGAAAATCAAGTCTGATCCAATAGCATTTATTTTATTTTTTTAGTTCTGCTGCTACAGTATGTTATATACCAAAAGACTGATTATTGTTAATGATAGGGTTTTATGGTATCTGCAGGCCCTGCTGGGCAATGGGGCTCATTGTTCAATGCTGCCCAGGGAAACCAGAGAGATGTGGAAGAACAGATGGGTTTTTTTTTAAACTATCACTGAGTGGTTTCAAAGTCTGAGCACAATCTAACTGTTCAGATAGATCAGCCATGGAGCAAGACTGCTCATGGGCAGGAATGCTGCAAATTTTTCAGTTTTGACAGAATCAAAGTTTTCCATGGGAAAGGACTGGGGTTTTGTGGGATTTTTTTTTTTCTGGAATTGTCAAATGAATTTTTTTGGTTTTGGCTTTGGTTGAACAATTTACTGCGCTGCAACTTTACTGCTGAGTTTTCAGTCGCAGCCCTTGCTGTCCCACAGGACAGAAGCTCAGGTCCCTGTTATCTCCCTGTGCCTTGTTCCCTGTCCAGACCCCATGAGCAGCCCCTGATCCCCACTCCAGCCCCATTTGTTGAAGGTGCCTGCTGGAGAAGGAGCAGAAGCTCCAGCTTGGACTGAAACAGGGCATCACTTCTGGAGAGCTGCTGGACCCAGCCCTGCCCCGGGGGAGGAGGCTCTGGCAAACAGCAACATCCCAAAACACTCAGCAAGACTTCTTTTTTTTTTTGCCAAAAAATACTGCACGTGGCTCTGAAGGTCTGAGCTGGGCTGAAGGAAAACCTTGGACTTGGTGTGGGATCAGATGGGTGGTTTGAAGCACATTCACTGGAGAACGACGACTAAAAGAACAAAACCCACGCGCGGGGCAAACCTCACACGGTCAACTTCCAGTTCAAGGTACATGAGTTCAGAGAAACAGCCTATATCTAACTCCTGGTTTTAAAGGGAATGGTTTTATTCTTAATTACAGTAAACACGGATGAGGACTTAGTTCTAACTATTAGTTTATTAACACAGTGGGAAACAAATAGTTCTGGGAAATTGCACTTGAAAAATACATTGACTATAATTAGATGTAAATTAATTAGCACTTAGTATGACACACTAATGAGACAGAAGGTTGGTTTTTTTCATTGCAAACTTCTACTTCTATCATAGCTAATCAAAGTATTTTAATATTACGAAGTCTCAAAAAGTAGGAAATAATTTATTGTTTGAAAGCATAAAGATTCTTGTAAAAAAAACCTTTCATCAAGAACTTTAATAATTTTAGAACCCTTTTATGTTGTCCTAGCCGAAAAGTAGGTAAAAAAGTTTTCTTTTCTGCCTCTGTTTGAATTTTTTTTAAAAAGCTTGTGTAACATCTTTCTCCATAGTGTGTTGATACAGAAAGTAGCACAACATTTTCTACTTTTAAATCGTTCCCATCGCTCCATTCGCTTTAGCTCTCAGAGTTCAGAGGTTTGAAAAAAGAATCCCAGCAGAGTTTTAACCTGAATGGAAACTCTTAATGAGCAGGGATGAAGGCTTCAACCACCTCTGCCAAAATAACGATGTGGCTGTGCCAGGCTGAGGGCCAGGCAGAGCTTAACAGTGACTAGGGGAAGACTCTCGTTTAAAACTGAGAATTGTGTCTTGGTTCTTGCAAGGAGAGAGGATTGAACAGGGTTTCTCCCGGGGGGAGAGGGGGCTCAACTTGCTTTTTGGGATGTTAAGGCAGCTTCTCCGGGATTTCCCTGGAGGACTTGGTTCCACTAGCTGAAAGCCTCGTATCCAAACCACCACCGAGTCTCTGGCCCTGGGGCCATCATAGGATAAATTAAGACTAAAGAGGTTTTAATAGTTTGGCTGAGATCTCCCACTACCAGTGACCCAAACTTTCCAAATGATGGATTTTTTCTTGTCATCACTTGTCTAGTCTTCTGCTAGCAAAGATTTACTGGGCAAAGGATTATATATATATATAATCAAAGGAATCTACAGGAATTAGATGCTCCTCTCTCACTGCATCTAATTCATCTGAGGGGAATTGGGCACCTCAATCTCATATGGCTTGGTCGAGTGGTCACTAAAATCAGCATGAGTACTATTAAATTAAATTACCTTTGAGTCAGGCCCTCGAGCTTTGAAATCCAAGCCTAAGTGTAAAAACTGAAAGCAGGAATTTATAAGAAAAAAAAATTTCAGACTCTTTTAGAAACATACAGAAGCAAAGGGTACAAATTAGTTCCCTCCTTACGTGATGCATAGAGTTTGCTGTGGGCTCTCTGCACGTAAGTAACTGCATCATTACAAAATAAATTAAATTAGGTCGAACCACCATTTCCATCTAAAAGCAACTATACCTTGCACCATGCGGCACTTAATTCATAATAAAAAGAGTTTAATAAATATCTCATAAACGGTGATTATTTTTTTCTTTTTTTTTTCTTTTTTTTTTTGTTGTTTTGTTCTGTTTTAAAAAATACAAAGTTGTCATCTGCTCTGTTAACACTCGGCTCCCGTTGCCGCGGGAGGTTTCGCCAGTCCGGGCGCGTTGTCTTCTCTCGTTGCTCAGAGATCTCTGTTTCCAGTAGCGTTAGTGTTGCACTTGTGAAGCAGTAAGGAAATCAGGAGCGCGGCGGCGGCCCTGCGGCCGCCCCGGCTCAGCCCCTGCTCCCCGCCACGCTCTGGGAAGTGTCCAGGGGCTCCTGACAGCCAGCACTCAGCACCTCGCCGGATCAGGCACTAGGGCTCGTCGGAATGAGAATTCAAGTTTTCTAAACGTTAGGCAAGAAATGATGTTTGCAAATATGCTCAGGTCCCACCTACTTTAATCTTTTTTTCCCTTTCTAAGGTGTTTCAAGACGCACCCACCCTCTGCTCCTTGGCCTGCGTTGCCCCAAGGGATGCCTTACCCCAGGACTGGGAGAAGCCCTTCCCACTCCATCAGGGAGTCTGTAATGCTCAGTACGTGGGTGCTCTACGGTTCAGTGGCACAGGTCAGTTTTAGAAAGTGTTGCCTTCAAAAATACTTTCTTTTTTTTCTTTTTTTTTTTTTTTTTTGTTGAAAGAGGCAAAGCTTACGCTGTGTCAAAGGAAAGTGGCTCACTTGATGAGTAGTTCGTATTTATCCTTGGGCTCGGTTATAAATTATATTTGCAAGTTTGTATTAAGGGATCTCAATATTAGAAAAAAAAAAAGTCGTACAACAATTTTTCTGTAATCCTTTAAAACACACTGGTGGCCAGTCCTTTGCAGTTTCTCCAAGACTGTGTACACACTACAAAAGTGCAGGAACACAAACTGCCTTCATCTTGTGACACCAAGAACGGAAATAAACGAACTCCAAATAGCTTCAAAAAAAGCTACGAGCGTGTAAATATCTTTATGTTGGTCCAGAGGATCTCCACTTGCTACCTCAACACATGCCACAATTAAAGAGGTGAGAGGGTATTTTAACATCGCTCCTGACAGATCCATTCTGTTTGGACATCTCTTCAAAAAGCTCGAGGAAGGAAGGTGCTTCAAACAGGCGTCGTTCTCCTGTTGACCATGTTGACGTGGAGTCCTTCCTTAAATTCCTTCTGGAGGAAGTTGTGGACCTGCAGGAAACTGGCTTCTTGGTCTGCGTTGTAGCTGGCAGCCGTGGTGACCTTCAGAGGCTCCCTGGACAGGGTGTACATGGAGATTTCATTCATGGGGATGGTGCCTGCTATCTTCATGCCAACCGGAGAAATGTCCCTGGATGGAGAAGGCTCCGTGGATCGGGAGCTGGATCTGGACCTCCGCCTCCTGTACCTATAGCTTGGCATCCTGGCATAAGGAGAACTGGAAGAAGTCTTAAGGAATTCCCTCTTGGTCTTAAACCTCAGCTCTTTGTTCTTCTCAATATAAATGTTCACAGCCAGGACACCTATGGTTTCGGCCACAATGAAAGACAAGGCTCCAAAATAAAAAGACCAACCATAGTTGTAGTGGTTCTTTTTGTCCTCGTCTCGCTTGTCACTTGGGTCACCTGCATTGCTTGAAATGTAGACAATGATCCCTATGATATTACTTAGACCTAGAGGAAGAAAAACATAAATCAGTGGTTATGTGGCTGGGGAGATAAAATTCAAGCCATGTTATTTTCTGGACCTGAATGGTTCTAAGACTGGGACAAGGAAGTTTTATTACATTTATTTACTCTTATATTTACCTGAAGGTTTCATTTATTCCTGAAAAACAACCAAGAGATCAACATATGGGTCACGTGTGCTCACATGGATCCCAACGTACTCAGCAGGACTTTTTCCCATCTCTTCATTGCCACAGTGGGAAAGGAAAGCAGTAGCATGTGGGAGCTCACTGATATTGTTAGTGGGAGTCTAACATCCAGAGGAAGGATAAAAATACATTTGGAGCTCAGGGCTATGGCTGTTCACCTTGATCAAGATAAGTTCCCTTCCACCTTGCTGAATTTTCATCTAAATGCAGCATGCTTAATCCAGGCTGCAGGGAGAGCTATTAACAATGGGGCTGACTCTCTCAGATGTTTCTAGTGAGAAAAATGGGCTCACCTCTCAGAGGTGAATGTTTTCTGCCTTCATATTAAAAAAGAAGGCCCTAGGTATAAGAGATGACTGATTCATCTAATGTGTAATACATTTTAAATAGTGTAAAACATGCTTGTTACTGAATTTCACTTCCTTCTGCAGGAAAACCGAAAGCTTTTCTAGAATATACTTATCGAAGGGCTTCAAGAGCATAATTTTGTCTTGAGAAATTTGCCTGATGTGGTGTTGTTAATGCCCTCAGTCCAGGAAAGGGGTGCAGGGAAAGCACTGCCAAGGAGCTTATCCATAGTCTTTTCCAGCTGAAAAAGGCAGCACTTCTTAAAAACTCAATTTAAACAGAACATACCTGCTGCAACAAAGAGAATCCCAGCGCTGAGAATGATGTTGTTTTTGCTGTTGTAAATCCTCCCTGCTCCGACACAGAGCCCTCCCAGCAACAGCAAAATTGTGCTTAGGATGGGGAACACGCTGGAGGCACGGACGATGCCTGGAGGAAGACAGGTGGGAAAGGAAGACAGACAGGAATCATTCCGGGTGCCTCCTTGGGTGCAAGTGTGGAGATTAGAGTCTTGAAACTGCTGCTTTTTTTCCCCTAAAATCCTTAAGAAGAATGATTTAATAGAACAAAAACTTGTTAAGGTTGAAAAAGAGCTTTAAGATCATCAAATCCAACTGAAACTGGCACCTCCACATTGTTCACCACTAAACCATGTCCTTGAGTGCCATATCCACACATTTTTTGAACATACACAGGGATGCCTCTTCCAATGCTTTGTAACCCTTTCAGTGCAGAAATTTTTCCTAATATCTAACTTATTTTCATTTTTTATTCCTTTTTGCTGGAATTATCACTGATTCTGCATTTCTGGGCATGTTTTTGGGACTATGAGGCCATGAGGTGGCCAGTGTGACACAGACCCTCAACTGAGTGGCTTCAATCTTTTGAGCTTTCTCCCAGGAAGTCCAGCATTATGGGCATTTTCTGATGCCATCGTGTGCAGAGTATTTCTGGCAAAGCATGAGATAAGCGACAGTAAGACCCAGCATCATGCAGGGAGCAGCAGTGAAAAATTCATGAGCTGGCTATGAACCCTACAACGTTTGGGACAGCTGGAGCAGACGGATCTGTTCCATGGTGCACACACAAGGTGAGCAAATTACAGCTCTTCAAGTCAGCAGCATCCATGTTGCCAGCAAGCACAGCTAATAACCCCTTTTTCTTTTGCTGGATATTAAGGACATTGAAACCTTTCGTATTTCTAAGGGAGGAATTTTAACAAGTGCGTCTTAGATGTTTGTGTCTAGTTTCCTGACAGCAAAGTAGTCATTTAAAATTCTGCATGCTTGAGTCCATTCACCAGTGTATAAAATCCCCCAGAAAAATATTAAAACACCACTTCAAGCCAGCTTTCAAAGTCGGGTCACAACAAGACAGAGCAGCAATCGACAGGGAAGCGGCAGGGAGGGAACAAAAGGGCTAAGAAAAAATAAACAAGCATGAGAAGAGAGATGTCTGTATTGTAAAAACCAAAGGGGTAAAAGCTGGCAGGGGTTCCTGAAAGGCAGAGTGAGGAACAGAGTTTTATTGCTGCAGAGAGAGGTTTGTTTTTTTTTTTTTTGAGAAGAGGAGATAAGGTGCTGAACACTGCTGTGCAAAACAGGATCACCCTGAAGCTGGGGAAAGGCGAGGGCATGGAGGGGAGCCCTGGCAGGGCGAGCGGTGCCAGGCTGGGGGGATCCCAAGGCGAGTGAGAGCCAGAGGCTGCTGCCACAGCGGCATGGAAACCCCACAGCAGACAGGGAGGCCACGGGCACCCCAGGGCTGAGTGAGTGGAGAGGAGAAATCGCCATCTGGGCCGTGGCGGTGCCGTGAGCACCGCGGTCTCTCCGGGTGCATCCTCCTGGCTGACACGCACGGCGAGCGGCGCCCGCTTCCCCGGGAGCAATGGGCAGATGTTACAGCTGCTGCTTCCTCCTTTTGCTGTCGATGGCCGTGGCGCTCCCGACTCGGTGAATCGCTTCCTGACGATTCCCCTGGTAACTGGTGGCCGAGTTCCCAGTGGCTGCGGGAGGGACAGGGCTGGGGTTCACCCCAGAGCCGCTCCGTGCACCCCGCACGGCCCCGCAGCCCCGCTCCGCCCGCGCCTTGGAGGGACGGTGCAGACACAAACCCAAAAAGACAGTCCCTGCCTGGGAAGCTTCTGCCTGTATCGATCTGCAACAGCGAGAAAAGTCCATCCCTTCCCAAACTGGCAGCGTCGCTGCACGTGTCCTTCACAGATGGGGCATTTTCCAGCCGGATCTGAACCCGGGCCAGGCGGGAGCATTGCTATTCAGACAGCGTCCTGCAGGAACTGCCAAATCCCAGTGATGTGGGTGGGTGTAAGGTCTTTGGTCAAAGTCTGTTGAGAGGTGAGAGCCTGTTCCCGTGTCCTGGGTGTATCCCCACATGTGTGGTATGAATTAACAGCACTTTGGATTTTAGGTCGGTTTTTACAGTCAATTATTAGAAAAGGATTCAAAGTCAGTCTCTGCTGCTGGGCATTAAGGCACCCCAAATCTCTGACTGTTCGTGTCCTGGCTAAAGGCTTAAAATCTCCCGTGGCCCACCCTTTCTGGATGTTGTTTCCTGTGCTTTATGTTCATGCTGTTTATAATGATTTCAGTTAAATCAAAGAGCTTTCCCAAAACGCTTCAATGATGTCATTGAAAGGAACTTGTCAGACGTGCCAAATATAGAGGGTGGGTTGTTCTATTTGTACTAATAATCTCCAGAGACCATTTTTCTATAGTAGGTAATTAATCCGAAGAGAAACAAAACACACGGTGTCCTCTTCCTGAAAAACTCCACAGTATATTTTTTCTAACAATGTGTACTTTTAGCTCTGAAATTTCAAAGGAAGCTCATAAGGTACCGCGTAGAATTTACATATGTCTCCTGATACTGGTAATAAAATGACAGCACATCAAAAAACATTAAGGCAATCTGGTTTTTGCTTTCTCCCTGGCTTTCTTCCCCCCCTTGTTTACCGTCCTGTCGGTTCCCATCGCCTGCTGTGCACCGCTATGTGCGGTGACACCTCCTGTGCTGGAGCCGCGCCGCTGCTCCTCCCCATGGGGCTGCAAACCCTGCTCGGCTCGGGCTTTTAATCTCCAGCAAGGCAAGAGCCGAGGGAATGGCTTTGAAAAGAGGATGCTCTGACATGCGGGGAGGAAGGGCATGAAAGTGTAGAGATGGCCCTGAAGCGGGGTCCCCCTGCTCAGAGCTGCAGAGCCCCGATATCCCCAAACACAGCGAGGATGAGATCCCCCTTCTGCAAAGGGAGAGGTGCCTGTGCTCCGGGAGGGGCTGGGAGGGAGCAGCTCGGGTTTTGTGTGCCCAGAGGAGTGCGGGAGAGGAGAGAAGCAGGAGAGGAGGGAAGCAGGAGATGGGGGAAGCAGGAGAGGAGGGAAGCAGGAGATGGGGGAAGCAGGAGATGGGGGAAGCCGGGGCGCGTTTGCCGCCGGGGATGCGGTGGCAGCCCGGGGACCGCGCGGGCTCCCAGTGCTGGCACTGGGACATCTGCTGCTCGCTGGGGCCCTGCTCAGGCATGTGAGGGGGATTTTTTTAGACACACAGATGGGCGTGTGTTGCCACGGGGAAGGTTCAATAGGAAGGGTCTTGCCTGAGCTCCTCTGCCCGTGTCAGTTGTCGCCGCGCTGTCGTTTGCTTGGTTTCGCAGGGAGCAGCTTGAACACCAAAGGGCAAAATCCAAACTCCTGCCTACACCCACACACTGGACCAAAGTCTCCTAAAATCAGTCATTTTTGTAATTGATTTTCATGGGGTTTTGAACCGGGGATCGATCCCGCTAGCCCTACAATGTTTGCATTTCCCTGAAGCCCAAATTAAACTGGGGACTGTGGAAGAGGCTGAGAGCCCTCATGCTGCTCTTTCAGGATCACGAAATACATGAGTGTGGGTGCCTTTGTCTAAGCCAGGCAGGAAAAATAAGGATTAGTCCCAACATGTCCCTCTGAGAAACTGTGCCAAGAAATGGCCAGAAATAGTGGAGAATGATAGGGAGCCAGTAGACTGCAAAGGTGTTGCAGAGGGCAAAAACAGGACGGAAGCCCTCAGGTCCCATTGAAACAGGATGCAAATATCCTCCTGTCTTAGACAATGATTTGGTCCCTATTACATATAGGTATGAGCTCATCTCCTCTGGATTTAGACACGTAACCTTTCAGTAATCTCTAAATCAACTGTATGCATGGGAAACTGCAGCTCTTCTTATGAAAGTTAAAGCCAAGGAGTCTTGTCTCCCTGCAGACTCTGAGTCTGCTCTGCGGGGGAGACACTGGAGACTGATTTTGCAGAAGACATAAAGGGTTGGACCGACTTGTTTTTAAGATCTGCACTTAGTCACTTTTGCAAACAGCTTTTAGGAACACCCGTCACAAGCACACTTACAAACAATTTACCAGTCTCAACTCTCAACGTGGAGCTGGAGACTGTTTTTCCCAGTTCTCACTTTTCTCCATATAAAGAAGGCATAATGTGCTTTTATCAGGATTCTACTTAATTCTCTTTCCTTTTACTAATGATGTTTGTTTCCTAAAGCTGACTTGGCATCAATTTAACTTTAGTTCCAAGGCTTTGTATGAAAGATAAATGCAGCTGTGCTCACACTCTGCCTTTGCCTGAGCTCTGAAATTGTGTCACTTGGATGCTGTGACTGATCTAAATCGACAGGAGCAAAGAGGGAAAAAACATCTGGCTTTTCTGGTGAAGCAAACTTTTCGGAGATTTTTTGTCCTTCTTCATGTCTTAGCAACAAGAAGTTGTTGCCCAGAAGTGAGCAGAAGGGCAGAGTGGTTCTCTAAGTGGTGTTTCAGGTAATTTATATTGTAATTGAGGAGTTTCCTGCCTTGCCAGCAGCGTTGTTCTCCGCTCCCTGATTTCCCAACACCTTGTGAGCTGCAGCTCCTCTCCCTGCTAAAAGGCACTGCTTTCAGCTTGGCTGCTCAGCTCTTCTGTTCAGAAGGAACAACAAGAGAAGGAGTCCTCTGGGGAAGGGGAATTGAACTCCAACTTTGCAGGTTTTGTGGTTGGGTTCCGAGACTTCCTTGGATCAGCTGAGAGAATGGCCATGTGGAGGGGATGAAACAATTGCCCTTATTTCAAGCACCAGGGTGGTGGGTGAAGTCCCTTCTGGGGGAATTATGTGCCAGCACAGAGCAGCAGTGGCTGGCTGGCCAGGCAGGGAAGCCACGGCCCCTGCTCATGCTGGGATTTTGCTGTTAGCTGCAGAAATTTCAGCTTCCTTCCTACAGTGCAGTAATTTCACTGTAGGGGGAGGTGGCTCAGCAGCTGCAAAGGCTGAGGCTTGAGCGAGGGCTGGGTTTAAGCATTAGGTAAAGGTTCCTAATAGGCTGGAAGCCACTCCTCAAACCTGTTTTGTTACCCTAACCCTATAAATACTCCCTGTGTAAAATATCCTCACCAATCTGGGCAAAATATCTGTAGTTTTCATTTGCCATATGATTTTTAGAGAATGGACACCAAAATCATGAGCATTCCCCTGGCAGAAAGAAACCCTTGGAAAAAATCCTTGAAACCCCATGGCAAGAGTGTTGGAACTAGATGATCTTTAAGGCCCCTTGCAACACAAACCATTCCATGATTCGATGGCTCCACAAAGTGGGGGTCCCCAAGGGTGGAGGTTGTGTCAGCTGCAGCATGAACTGGACATGTTCTGTGCAGCCCAGTTTGGGCCAGTCTGGCAGAGAGTGAAACTGGGGCTGCTCTGTGCAGAAGAGAAGCCCAGGGAAGCCCCTCTGGCGTCATCTGTGCATCAGGTATCACTGTTCACTTACGGAGAAGGTACTCTGAGCTGTCGTGGTCATAGTCATTGTCCTCAGGGAAGTGGTTGATCCGGAAACAATGTCCTTTGTAGATTCCTAAATGCAAACAAAGCAAACAGAACCCATAAGGAACAGAATCAGGTAAATGTGCTTTTTTTTAACCTGTCAAGAAACCATCTCTAAAGTCACGAATTTTTGGCTGAAGGAAGGGACAGCCAGGATTCCTGGGCTCTTTTCTTCAGGCACTTATATTGTTCTCTTGAGTTTTTTAATCTCTAAGTGCTTCACTTTATCAGCGCCGCTCTTATCTTACAAGCATAGTGAGTTTGCAAAGCTTCTTTCTGTTCCCAGAGTGGCTGTCAGGCTGGGTCCCTGCTCCATGGCTGGGGCTCCCAGTGCCAATCTCGCTCCCATCACCCTTCCCATCTCATGCCAGTGAAGTGCAGCCTGCCCTTATCAGAGCCTGTAAACGCTGAATTGTCTGAGGCTTCTTCAATTACTCTCTGGGCTGTGAAAACAAGTCCATAAATCTCTTCCCGCTGCAGTTTAAGCCTGTATGTCCCACTCAGGGTTGGCTCAGCTTTTAATGGCATATTTGTTTAGCTAACTGGGAAGCTGTGCAGCAAGTCTGGTCACAGTGTGCACTCCTGATGCCTGCAGAGACCCTGCTGGAGCTGGCAGGACAAACCCCTCACTCGACTGGACACCTCAGCACTTTGTCCATGTAGGTAAAGCTTTCCATGAGCATTTTGTGTTTTTTTCCATCAAGTTATCCATAGTCTGAGCTGCAGTTGGGTCGCTGTGGCACAGGGAGCTACACGGGGACGTCTCCCCAGAGAGCTTCCTGCAGGAGTGAGCCCTGGGCTGTGATTGTGCCGTGGTGCTTTCATTATTCATTAACCAGAGCTCTCCTGCTCAGAACACATCACCCAGGCTGAGCTATCCCTGCACAGGAGTCTCTGCTTACAGCTCGAGCTGGCAGAAGGATTTAAAACCCATCAGTTAATACTACTTTAACAGAAGCACAGCTGCAGTCTGTAGGATATAAATGTGGATTTATTTCACTACCTATTACCAATGATTACAAAGATCTCAAAAGAATTACTAATCCGGAGGATTTAAATTGCACCCTGTGAGTGTCAACCGCAGGTTTGCTACTACAGCGTATTTAATTCTCCCAGTAAATGATGTATTGGCTCTAATTGCAGCAGCAGCTCAGGCTTCCTCTGCACAGCACTTCAAAGGCTGGGAACAAGATGTAAGTGGCTCATGTCACATCTGGAAGTGACACACCTGTCCTGGCTGCCAGGTGGGGAGAGCACATCAGCTGGGCCTGCTCCTGCTGAGCCTGTGTGCCCAGGCATCCCTGTGCTGCCCAGCACAGGGGCTGCTCCTCCTCATGGCCCTCGGGAAAGGCCATCCAAAGCTCAGGTTTTAAGGATCCCAGTGCTTGTTTTCATGGCAGCTCACACCATGGAACTGAATCACACCCAGCATTACAGAACTTCTGAGACTGGATGCTCATTTCATCAAGTCCCTCCATTAAGGTGTGCAATTTACAGGAAATACATTCAGAGTGTGATTTTTATCCTCTCAATTAAGGAAAAAAAATCTAAATAATGTTCCCATCCTAATTTCCTGTGGAAATAGGCTTTTCAATGACTGTGCTTGTGTGTGTATTGGTGGGGCCGTCTCTGAGTCTGTTCACACTTCTCTGTCTGTAGGTTTTGTACTCAGTGTCTTCCTCACACTGACAGAAGGAAGGGTTAGATGGGATATTAGGATGAAATTCCTCCCTGTGAGGGTTATGCCCAGAGAAGCTGTGGCTGCCCCATCCCTGGCAGTGTCCAAGGCCAGGCTGGACAGAGTTTGGAGCACCCTGGGACAGTGGCAGGTGTCCCTGCCCATGGCAGGGGGTGGAATGAGATGGGCTTTAAGATCCCTTTGAACCCAAACCATTCCATGATTCCATGATTCTTCAATAAACGTTAAGGTAATTGGTTGAATTTCTCCAGAGCTGATATAAAAGCGGAAGGATCCCAGGTCACTGAGCTGTGCTGCAGACAGGGACATGCCTGGAGGAGAGAGCTCTGTGCACCCACCACAGGCTCCTTTTGCACCTTCACAGGGTGTGGACATGGCAACAGCACAAACAAACACCTCAGTTCCAGAAACTCACTCAACAGACAAGGAGTCTGCAAGACTGAAACGTTCCCCAAGCCTCTTGTGTGGCAGCACTGATGGAGGGGTTTGGGCTCTGTAAAATGGCCCAACATAATTAAACTGCTGAGTGAAATGGGCCCCTCAGCAGAACTTTCACTTTCACAGAGCCCATGAAGCCTTTCCTTCCACTGCAGGGCTGGAATGCACCAGCAGGACAGCACTGATGAGTCCTTCATTTCCTGGCTCTTATATTTAGACCCTTTCACATGAAAGAGGTTTAGCAAGACCAGCAGAGGTAAAAAACAGGAGAATCACTCTCCCACCCCCCTCCAAAAAATCTGGATGAGCTTGAAAGTTCCTTTTCATTTTCAGTTTTTAGGAAAATTTGGATTGGTCATTATTTATTCATCATTATTTATCTGGCTAAATTATAGAAATAGCAAATGACTGCACAATTTGGACTTGTGTCAAAGCCTAGGAATCCAAAATGTTCTCCCCAGTATTTTTTGTGTAGTACAGACCACAGGTGCTGGTTCAGGGTCCTCTCTAATGTCTGTGATGTTTGATAGATAATAACAGCAGCAGACTGGATAACTTTTTCCTATAAACTTAACAACTGCAATGTAATTCAGCAGCAGCTTATTAAACTCTCAGTGAGGCTTGAAGCTGCTATCAAGAACTCCGGTGATCTACAGGGTATTGAGGCCTCATTCAAGCCACAAAGTATCTGAAATAAAGGCTTGCTAGGAAAAGTAACAATACCTCTTTTCTTCATAAAGATGGAGTTTGAAACTCAGATTTGGCAAAAATTAAAACTAGCTGGAGAAGCTACTGAAGCAGTGCTCAGCTCTAAAAGCACAACAGCAGAGTCTGAGTTGTATTTATACAAAAAAAATAAGAACAAAGCAAAGCTGGGATTTGGTGGAATACTCATCTCCATGCCTGGCATGTAAAGCAATGCAAAAAGATTAAAAGTCATGGAATGGCAGAGGTGGCAGAAAAGGAAATGCCTGAATTAAACTCAGTAGCAACCATTCTGCAGCATCTGCATAGAGCTGAGCTCCTCAAACTCCTCTCAAAGGTCTCTCAGGAGCTGCCTTGAAGAAATGTGCAGGCAAATGTGGCCACTGGTCCACACTCACTGAGGAACACAAAGCCATTTCCCACTCCAGGAGGGAATGTGGGAGAGAGATTTTCTCCCTTGCTTGGGTTTGGGGATACAGTCCCTTATATCCTTGGGAGAGGAATATTTAACTCCTACTGCTGTACCCACTAGAGAGAGATAAATAAACCGCAATCACTGCCTAACAGATACTAAAATATTGAGAAGCACTTCTGGATACCTCTTGAGAGTGAGATATAATATCCACTGAGATGCTGTAAGTGTTACTCCTTTCTTTGAATGATTACTGATATGTTTTTAATGATGCTTTTAGAAATACAAATATTAGAATGCATTTTCCCCCTCATAATAACAACGATTTTGTTCTGAATTTTGAGCCAGGACTTCAGGATCTGCGTTAATGATAATGAAGAGGTAGATTTTCTGAAGTGTTGTTGATGGTGTAAGAACAATTTTTTCCCCACTGGTTGCAGTATACTTAGCTGGCATTTAAGAACGAAAAAGCATTTCTGACTTGGTTCTACTCTGTGTTCAAGGGCTTCTCTGGCAAGGTTAGTACTTCCCAATCTCACTAAGTGTTGTTCAGACAACTATAATTAGAGTGTGATGTACTCGGATAACGTGATAAGGGAGGGAACTGTAGTGCCTAAGTGGAGATTAAGCTTTGTTTTGGGGTTTGAGATCTCAAAATACACAGAGGTTTCAACAGCAAATCAAAGTAGTGATCCCAAATTCTGCCTTCTCCTTGCTCTTTCTCAAATAATCCTTTAATAATCCTGCCTCTACCACTGCAGATTGTTCACTGGGTTTTTATTCTTTGATGACTGAGAGTGAAGGTTAATGCTTAGGATGCAAATGCTTATTAATTACATGATCCTGTTATTGTCCATAGCACCAGCCATGTCTTTGAGAACAGCCATTTCCTGTGCTTAGTGTTTATCAATGACAACATTCCCCGATGCCCTGGAAGTGTTTGCACAAATCAGCACTGGAAAACAGAGCCCTCAAATGTCTGACAATATTTGTCAACACAAGCCTGTACTTTTGTTTTCTCCCTGCCCTCATCCTGAAAACTCTACCCAACAAGATTTTCCCGTAGCACTACTGCCCTGTTGTCATTTAAAATAGGTTTCCACCATTCCAGACCGGAGCAGCTCTGCAGCAGAGGGCCCTGTCTGCGGGGGACTTCTGTCAATAGCAATTTCTGTCTCCCTGTGCTGAGCAGGCTCTTAGGGCAGCGATATCCGATAGCAGCGGGAGACACCCGAGGAGGGACGGGCTGAGCTCCCTCCCTCTCCATCCTCTTCTGCAGAGCCACTGCCCCATTAACTGTTTCACCTGCCAGCCCTCCTTTATGCAGTAAAACATTAGGTTTGGGTCCAGGTAGAGAAGCCTTTCTTGTTTTCTCATGGGGCACCAGGCATTTGGGATGTCTTGGATCAAGCCCTGCCACATTCCTGCAGCTTGAGCGGCTGGGATACTTGGAGCACACACGTGCACACTATTAATAGTGTGAAGCAGGGGGTTCTCCCAAAGGGGTTGCACCGGTGGGGTGAGGGCTGTGAATGTCAGCTGCAGAAGTGGTCACTTGGCCACAGCAGCCACCTGCAGGCAGGTAAATACACCCACAGTCATCCACCCCAAAATCCCACCAACCAGCTGATTTCTTTCTGGCAAATGTGGGACTTCTGGGATGGTTTGGAGACATGGAAAGAAATTATTTTCAGCATCATTTGACAGCAAGCGCTTGCGGAAACAGGGAATACGAGTTGCAAGGAGCTGACTGTATATTAAAAATAAGGCAATTAGTAAGGTACCATGGGAAATTTGGACCGATGGCTCAGCTTGTTGCATCTATTCTGTGATTAAATACTGTGCCTCAGTTCCAGAGCCGACTGTCAGCCTGATTTACTGCAACACATGAATATCTGAATGTTTAAATGACAAGTTTTCTGAATATATCAGCACAGGGAAGGCTGACTGACAGATAGCACCACAGACCACGAGAAAGGCGTGACATGTAGAGCGTGGTTGCTGTAACAGAAGTTGCCTGAACACAGTGTCCATCTGAGCACGTCGTGCAGGACTGGCTCTCCTTAATGGCATGGCTTTACACTTCCCTTGGACATCAGTGGAGAGCCTCTATTTATAGTGAGTGAGAGTGTCTCAGTGCTGGACTCTGCCAGGAGAGAGGAGAAACAGTTGTGTATTTTTTCCTTGGGAGGATTTCTCTGCTGACAGGTTCTGAAGCCCTTTGCCGAGTGATTTGAGCAATAGTGAGCAAAGGAGCTCAGACATGCCAAAAAATGTTCATCTCCACAAAAATATCTATCTGTGCACTGTGTTCATTTGTTTGATTTTTCCACCAGTGCAGCTCCCCTGTCTCACTGGGCTGACACCACAGCACACACAGCTGCTGCCTTCGCTTTCTTCTCATTCCTTTTGGCATAAAATAACCCTGGAGAAGAGGAATCAAGGATGCACCTCATTTTACTTCCAAAACCTGCTTTGCGGTGCTGGTGGTCAAACAGGGGCTATTCTAGTCCTCAGCTCTCCCCCCCAGACCACAAGGAACAGATATTTTCCTGTAGCTTGGAACTTTCTATGTTAAACTGTCCCAAGTTTGATTATTTGTCTCCTGCTGGCTGCTGAGAGTTTCACAAGCCTGTCCTTAAGTTACTCCAATGAGAACAGATCCCATGAGCCTCTGCCTGGAGATGTTTAATGCTGTCATTAGAAAAGAAATCATGGACTATTGATGCAGGTCATGTGCAAAACACACCTCATGTGAATTTGCTACTCCACAATGCTGCTGTGAGCCGCCTTCATCACCGCGGACGATGGAGCCAGCAGAGGAAGGAGCCTCAGGAGGTTAAATACACATTTATTGGGTGTCTGCCTTTGAAAAAAGTTTGGCTGTTGTGAGAACTGGAAACTTCAAAGCCTAGCCTGTTTTTGAGACAGATTCTGTCTGACACCCCCGGAGTCCTGCCAGTCCTGGAAATTTGTCCATATGACAGTTTGTATTTTTGTTTCATCCTGAAGATGAATTTGATGAAGAGCACTGCTCATACCTGGGGTTATTGTCATACTTTTGCCAGGGTAGGTTCTGTTTTCAGAAAATGCTCAGGACATAAAGAGATCAGGATTTATTCCCATAACTGGGGGCTACCCTCGTGCCATGAACCAGCTGGGCAGGACGAGCTGCCTGTGTGTGTCATGGTCAGGCCAAAGCCAATTCAGCCCAGCTGAGTCTTTAAAAGGAGCTCGTCCTTATTCCTGACCATGTTTCTCTACAGACCTTGAGACTGTGAAAAAAAAAAAATCTTTTATTTCACTTATAGAAGTCCTTTTCTTCTTTCTCTGTCTTTTGTTCCCAAACTCAGAACTCACTGTTTGTCATTGCAGGGAGCAGAACTGCCTGATGCTGATGGGCCAGATGCTGATTTCACTGCAGTGGACTCAAATCTGTCTCACCAAGTGATATCAGAATCTGGCCTACTCCGTTTTGTTTGCTTCCCATCTACTTCCTGGGCAGAAAGAAAATTATTTTAAAATGTATGAAATTCGCCCCACTTTCTTCCTTAGGAGCTGTCATCTCAAACAAACCCTTTGGGTTCTTCTTTTGATCTATTTTCAATTGTCTGGTGGGCAAAGCAAAACTCCTCCTCGAGTCTCTTATTCTCTTATCTTCTGCTGTGACATGAATTTCCCCTTTCTCCAGTCCTCCCCCTCCACTTCCTACAGCCCTTCCGCTGCTCAGAGCTTCCCGGCAGTCCCCTCGCTGTCAGGTGAGGAGCAACCACTCAGGATCTGCTGCCTGCTCCATTTTGCTCCTCTTCAAGGCTTTTAAAGGCAGAACACCTTCCCCGTGTGCTCAGCACCTCGGGAGGGCTCTGGGGAGCTGGAGGAGACGCCGGAGCAGCTGCTGCTGCCCACGCACTGCAGAGGAGCTGGGGCTGGCAGGGAGCTCTCTCCTGGCCTTTATTTAGTGCTCCCCATTCCCCTCCAGTCTGGCAGGAGCACGTTTTCTCCAGGAACAGCTCTTGGTTTATCTTGTCATTTGATGTGCTGACTCCATTCTCTTACCTTTGTGTAGTAAATGCTCCCTCCTGTATTAATGGTAGACTTTCTGGGAGAGAAGAGACTGTCTTACACCACCTCTCCCGTATTTAGAATATTCTAATCTGCTTTCCCCAACTTGTAGTGCTTGATCTGATTCCCTTTCACCACCTGCAGCCTCTCCCTGGTGCTCCTCCACAAAGCCCTCTCTGTTGGAGGCAGAGGCAGCTCACATCCCCTTCTTTCAGCACAGTCCCACAGAGGGAAGGCTGTGCTGCTCTGTTCCTTGCCTTGCTTTTTTTTACAATGGTCTCAGGCTGCAGTGGAGCTCATGCCTGGCGTGGCCCAGGAGCCTCCTCCAGTGGTCTGAGTGCCAATTCCAGAGCTGCAAATAGCGACTGGCGAGGCTCCTGCTCGGGCAGCTCGACCTTCATGTCACACCCACCCCTTTTGGAACACCCCTGAGTTTCCTGTGACCCAGATGTGAAGCCTTAGCTGATCTCCTCCAGATGCCAGGGGGTGCTCACCATTTCCCAAAGAAGTTGGCCCCATAGCAGGGGATGTACCTTGCTTAGGTGGTAAAGAAATCCACTGTTCATGGAATGACAGAATGGTTCGGGTTGGAAGGGACCTTAAAGCTCATCTTGTTCTACCCCCTGCCATGGACAGGGATACCTTCCACTAGACCAGGCTGCGCCAAGCCCTGTCCAACCTGGCAGTGAACACTTCAAGGGATGGGGCACCTCTGCTGTTGGGGGGTGACTTCTAATTCTGGCAGGAAAAATTTACTGTCTGAGCAAAATACTCTTCGTTATTTTTGTTCTGCAATCCAGGATGAAGCAAAGACTATTTTATACAGCCTGGTGAAGCATCTCCAGATTCTGGATCACCTACACCAGAAGATATCCCAGGAAACGCCTACAGAGGCTCAGGCACTTATAATTCATGTGGAAAACACACAGCCTCAGCAGCTGACCTCCCGTTTTCAGCTGGGCAAATATCATCAAAGATGTTGTGCATTTGTATTTCTGTGTAAGAAATGAACAGATTCAGAAAAGATGCTTTGCCAAAGATGACTTTCAAATTCCATGACAGCCTTTTGTTCCATTATAAGATTTCGAGACCTTGAGTGATGTTAGAAAACCCGTGGCAGCAAAACTCATTTCCCAAAGATTCACCTCACCTGCACATCTGGGAGCTAATAAAACACATCACAGTGTCTGGCTGCTGTCCTCTGAAATCTCTTCAGTCATTACAAAACTGCTGCCAAAAGTACTAAGTGTCCTTGTGCTACCACAGTGAATACCAATGGTACCAGGGAAACGCAGGGCAGCGGCAGAGCAGGGGAGAGTTGGATGTTATGTGTTGGTTTAGGCTGCTCAGTTTCCAGTTTCTTCAAATGTTTGTCTCATAAAGCAGCATTTTAGCCACGGAATTCACGACTGAGGTTATGGAGGAGTGCTCCTGTCCCTTCCCAGCTGCCTTTCCTTGGCCAAGCAGCAGAAAATGGAGTGTGCTGTGCAATTCCACGAGCGCTGCTGATGGGTCTTCCTACTACAGTTTGCAATTTTCTCCTTATCAGCCACATCCTCTCATGCTGCTGCTTAGGTGGCAAAACGAGGCAAATTTCTGGGGCTTCTGTTTTAGCTTTTTGTTGCTTCTTTTTACGGAACTTATTGAGGGGATGACTGTGTTTTCTCGGGAGAAAGACTGACAAATTTCCAGCCCTGATGATGAGTTTGCATTTTGTAAATCAACTGTGCAGGGAAGCAGGGGCAGTTCCTCAGCCTGGGTGTGACGTGGTTGTTTTGGGGCAGCACTGGTGATGCTGTTTGAGGAGCATTTTCAAGTCAGAGACGAGTCAGCCCTGCCACGGTGAGTGTTCTCACGCCTGGCTCGGTCCCAAGAAACTGTCAACATTTCTAGTTTGTCGTGGGGTTGTTAACTCACTTCTCTGTGTCTGCTTTTCTCTCCACCACCACGGCCCACACTCGCTGTGTTCTGCCTTCACACCTCGTCTCGTCCTGCCTCTCCTGCCACAGTCCTTTATCCCAGCAGCCCAGGAGTTTGTCTCACCACTCACTTCCATACTGAGGCTGTTTCTGGGTGGCTGATATAATCCTCCTCGTCCTTTTAAGGTGAATTTGGAGCTTGGATAGAAACCTCCATTAGAGTTCTGTAGTTGGCTTTTCTACCTTAGCTAAAATTAGCCTAACACTTGAGGAGCTGGAGTTGGCTTCTTAGGTGAGAGCCTTCATCCATCAGAGCTCTGAGCTGAGAGTCATCCTCCAATGAGTTTCCAGCTCTTACTTACATTCTGGCTCCAAATACCTTAATTTAAAGAGGTACTTTAGTAACTGGCAGTGCTTTTGGCACAATATGTCAGAGGCTGTCTTGCTTTTCACAACTGTGAATGGCCCCACAGTGCCCATCACCGCTCCAACACCTCAGTGCGGGAAATAAGCGGTGCTGGCCTGAATGCTGGCCAGGATTTGGACCTAAATCTGTTCTTTCCCCCCAGTATTCTTGACCCTGACATGGATTCAATGGTACAAAGACTGCTCATGCAGGGAGGCTGCTGCCAGTCCATCAGCCATTGTGAGAGGGCTCAAGAGCCAAACTGTACTGGGTGCAGTTCTGAGAACAGGCCCCTGTCTTGCCTGGTTCATATGCTGCAAAATGACAAATTGTGTTTATTTTCACAATGTCAAACTGTGCCTTTTCCCTGCATTTGCACAATTGGAATCAAGTTTCCCTTAAGGGGTAGTTTGGTTTTTATCCATATGGTTTCCCTTTCCTTCACTAAGTCATCAGTTCTCCCTCATTAACGTGGTGATCCACCGGATGGCTTCACCTTTTAGGATCACAGCACGTCTACAAACCCTGGCTCATGGCTCAGCACTTCCTGGGAGGGTGAATTTAAGGAAATGGACATTCATGTCTCTTCAGAGTCTCTGCTGAGTTAATAATTTGAGTCACCGTCACGGTCACCTCTGGGGTGCTTCCTGAACTGCCTGAAACACACCCAGAGCCATGTGTGATGCTTAATCCCCTGCATTTTCTGCCACTTCCAACTTTCACACACACACACAGCCTCCAGCTATTGCCTTCCTATTCTTAATTTCTACTTCCAGACCCTCTTAAACTGCCATTTCCCCCCCATTTTCTGAAATGTTTTCGTTTCACACCAGGCAAAGTTTGCATCTGGCATACAGCAGTCTGAAATTTAAGAAGCAGCTCTCCAGAACGAGGACCTGGGTAATCCTTGGGGATGTTTGGGTAACATGCACAGGGTGCACCTGGGTGTCTTCTCTAATAAAAAACCTTCCAGATCTAGTCAGTAGAAAAATTATTCATATTATTAATGGTTAATATTATTGATATTTTATTAATAAGGTTCATGTTAGTGATGCAATAAATACTGAGAATTGATTACTGATGGTTCTGATTGTTGATGGTGAGATCTCTTGGTGTAGCAGAAGCTTGCAAGGCACTAAATAATTACTTCTCTGCATTAAATGAGTTATTATCAGCTCCAATAGCAGGGAATGTCTCTAACCCGACATCTAGAGCTGAACTTTCTTTACAAACTTTCTTTTGGCTCATTCATACATTGCAAAGTTGTTTTTTTTCAAATGAAAAAAGCATGAAGGCTACACTGGAAAGAATTGCCAGGACCCTGCTAGGGAACTGATTAGGAATATGCAGGATATTTGGACACTCCTGGAGTCTTGTAGTGATTCCACATCACTCCACAGAGATTCATCATAAGATGATGGCAGTCAGAAAAATAGCTGGATATTGAAGAAGCAATAGGGAAATAACACTCCATAAATCATTTTAGTTGAAAGGAATGCTTGTAATGTGTCTGTCTTTGGAATGCAGTGACCTTGACTTGGATCCCCACTCATTTTGGAGCACACAAATGAGTCTTCCTGGTTCCTCTGCCAGCTTGTTGAGTTAAACATAGAAGCAAAGCCTCTAGAGATTGATCATGCACAGTCAGTGATGCGGGACAGAAACAAGGCAGATGACAACAGGGAATCTAAAGGTTGGGAGAAAGGGGTGGAACTGCCAAACCCTGCTGATGGCTGGATTTGGGAAATGCAAGGCAAAGGTTTCAGTAATCATCTGCATGATATGAAAGACACTCCACCAGGAGAGATCAGTGCTGTGAGTGCTGTCGGGCTGAATACCCAGGGCTAACGCCTAACCTTGGGAACAAATAGCAGAGCTCCAGGACAGACTGAGCAGCTTCCAGTGGGAAAAAATGAAAGGAACAAAAATATTTTGCCATTGTTGAATCCTGGAAGGGAATATAAAGACAGCATGTAGGATTTAAGCTTGAATTAGAGTTACTACAGACTTGGTTATCCCTGATACCCAGCAGTGCATGCAACCTGCAAGGTGCTGCACCTTCATGGAGGAAGGCTGAGAGCAATGTGAAATAAGAGCAAAGGAGAAGAAAAAGAGCAAAGGAGCACTTTGGTGCAGAATGTGGAGGAATGGGAGGCAGTTCACAGAGGAGGAGGAAAAGAAGCTTGGGAGAAAGTGGGAGGGAGAGAAGGTTGAGGAGAAGATGGGAAGGGTGGGCAGGGGGTGGCTGGAGGTGATCAGGGGGCCTGGGAGGAGAGCAGGGGCTTGGCTGATTGGAGGGGCTTGTGGAGATGGGGACCAGATGGTGACCCAGGTCCTTCCTGAGCAGCCCTGCCTGCATCCCTGCCCCTCCTGCATCCCAGCCCTGCCTGCATCCCAGCCCTGTCTGAATCCCAGCCCTGTCTGAATCCCAGCCCTTTCTGCATCCCTGCCCTGCCTGCATCCCTGCCCCTCCTGCATCCCAGCCCTGCCTGCATCCCAGCCCCTCCTGCATCCCAGCCCTGCCTGCATCCCAGCCCTGCCTGCATCCCAGCCCCTCCTGCATCCCAGCCCCTCCTGCATCCCAGCCCTGCCTGCATCCCAGCCCCTCCTGCATCCCAGCCCCTCCTGCATCCCAGCCCTTTCTGCATCCCTGCCCCTCCTGCATCCCTGCCCTTTCTGCATCCCTGCCCCTCCTGCATCCCTGCCCCTCCTGCATCCCTGCCCTGCCTGCATCCCTGCCCTGCCTGCATCCCTGCCCTGCCTGCATCCCAGCCCTGCCTGCATCCCTGCCCTGCCTGCATCCCAGACCTGCCTGCATCCCATCCCCTGCCTGCATCCCAGCCCTGCCTGCTGCATCCCAGCCCTGCCTGCATCCCAGCCCTTTCTGCATCCCAGCCCTGCCTGCATCCCAGCCCTGCCTGCATCCCTGCCCCTCCTGCATCCCAGCCCTGCCTGCATCCCTGCCCTGCCTGCATCCCAGACCTGCCTGCATCCCTGCCCTCCTGCATCCCTCCCCTGCCTGCATCCCAGCCCTTTCTGCATCCCAGCCCTGCCTGTGCCCTAGCCCTGTCCAGCTGAGGAGCTGATGCTCCTTCCTGCCAGAAGGCAAAGGGATGCACAGCCACTGCCTGATGAAAATTAAAAGCCTTAAACTTCTAATTCCCAGGACTGATTTAAATTATTACAGCTAACAAATGACTTAATACATAAAAATGGAGATGGCTACCAAATAGATCTGTTTAAATGAACACATGGAGAAGAGATTCCATTTGCCTCCTGCACCTGAAACTTCCTATTTCCTAATGCAAACTAAGCAGTGACAAATAAAAATGAGGCTGCAAAACCAGCATGACCTCTTTAAGCTTTAATTATTCATGAGAACTGTTTTCTTCTCTGCTGAGATTCAGAGCAACACATTTAAGCAGGTTCCTCTCAGGTTTATGGAAGATGTAAGTTCCTTGTTACACCAGCTAATAAATGCAACTAAACACAATGACCCAACAATATTTGTAGAAACAGCATTTGGGAAAATGTGTTTAATGAATCAGAAGAGCCTTAATCTAGTCAGTCTTGAAAAGCAAAACATATCATGCAAAATTACAATGCACCAAAGCACAGACTCATAAATATTTTATTGTCGAGATTTCTGAGTTTACTTTCAGTATTTCAGGATTGTGTTTTACTATGAAATGTCTCTACCTGCACTGGGGAAGGATAGTGGTGGTGGGAGCTTTGAGCAATCCAATTTAGAATCCCAGAATTTGTTTTAAATAATGTATCAGAGAGTCCCAGCCCTTACCATCAGCAGGCACATCTGCCATTGTAACCAGAAATGCTCATTGCCTTCTGCTGTCCTAGGATGGCATGGAAGCAGCTGGCAATTTTTACAGCTGGGAGGAGAAAATCAAAACATTTTCCTTTTGCTGGGAAGACTGGACAAAGGGCAGGTCCCCCGTGCCTGGCTGTGGTGGCTGCTGTGCCACTGACTCCTGCCCCCTCAGCCCTTCATGTTTCCCCCTGCCCTTGGATAACAACATCCTGGGGACCAGATTTCCCCCCTAGTTTTGAAAGCAGGGGAGGACCAGTCTGTCACCTCCTTGGTGACACCTCCTGCCAGGTCCACATCAGGAGTCAGGCAGCAGCTCCGACTGCCTGGGAACGCTGCCATGCCCAGGGGGAGATTTGCAGCTCCTCTCCCCTTCAGACACCTCGTCTGGCGTGCTGCAGAGCTGACAGCTCCTCATTTCCACCTCCTCTTCCTCCTCAGGAGCCCGGGTGGGCTGTTTGGGGTCCCTCAGGCTGAGTCTCCCCAGGGCAGTGTCCCTGCTGTGGTCCTGGCAGACCAGAGGCAGCCAAAGGGCAGCTTTCCAAAACCTGCTTAACAGGGCCATGCTCTGGTCCTTACTCAATCTTTACAACTCACTGATATGATGCCAATGTATTTTTGCCAAGGAGACAAAAATACGTCTCTTCTTCCTACTCCCTCAGCCTATGAAAAATCTCAGTTGTGTGCACGAAGAGACGCTCTGTGTGTGTGTGTGCACGGGTGTATATTTAGAGGGGGGAAAAATAGAGTTTCTGTTAACTTATTTTGCAGTTGAAAGTCTGCCTTGTAGCCAGGGAAGCACTGTTTTCTTTGGTTGTAACTTTGGGCAAAAAAGCCTTACTTTGTGCTGAGCAGAAATGGCAGTGAGGGCAGTGGGAACTGGGAGTGAATCCTTTGACTTCTCCATGGTGTTCCCTGCTCGAGGATGGATGAGGGATGGCTTATAAATAATTTGGGGGTTTGTGGGTCAAACAGCCCTGTATGAACAAAGTTACCTAATAATGGGCAAAGAAGAGAGGCACAATCTTTGCAAGGTGATGGGGTTCAACTCCCCAAGGGCCAGAGAGACTCCAGGAATTTCACATGTTAATTAAGCCTCTTCCACCCAGCCATGGTTTGGAATTCTGGCTTTGCTTTCTGAATGCTTGGGGTCCTTTAAAACCACCTGGCACAAAAAGGAGGGATTGGAGGCTTTTTCTAAGCTTCCCAGTAACTTCACAAACTTCACAAACTTCACATTCCAAAAAGGTGCATTCCTTTTTCCTCCTTCCCCTCCTTTTCCCCCCAGACCTTGCATGACTTCAAGGCATCAAATGTTAATGAAAGTTTGCCAGGCTTCAAGGGCTGCGAAATGGAAGTTAAAAATCCTGCACTATGGGATGGCTCTAAAAATACCCAGTGATGTTGAAACATCACCCAGCTCCAGCAGCTTCCCTGCACCCAGCATGGCCCATGCAGCAGGGCTTTCTCTCCCAGATCAGCTCTGGACAAAGTTTGCCCAGTGACTGTGGATTACTTCTGCTCTACAGACTGGAATCACCGGGTTATGGCCAGCAAATACCTACTGGAGAGTGAGGAGCTGCCGCATCCCTGAGCTCGGGTGGTGCTGCCAAGGGAGGGATGTGCCCTGCACTCCTGCACTGCTGCCTCCATCCAGAGGGCTCAGAGAGGTGATGTCCATCCCTCAGGAAGAGCACAGCCCCAAATACCAGCTCTGTGGGCTGTAAAGGGAAGGTCTGATGTCAGCCTGCTCACCATGAGGGCCCAGCCCCTGAGCTCTGCTCTTCAGTGTCATTTATTGTCCAGGGTGCTGGGGTTTGTAGGCTGAGCTTTGGCTTTTTAGGCACAGCGTCACCTAAACCCCTCTGCAGACCTGCTGCTGTAGGCTCTGGAGTAGGAGGGCTGTGCCCTCATGAGACATCAGTGTTTTCCTGCAGCAGCTCCCCACAATCCTACCTGACACATCCTGCAGCCTGCAAATGCTGGATACACCAGGGGTTCTGGGAAGCTCCAGCAGGGATAGTGCCATCCCCTTGTGCTTCAAATGTGTTTTTTCTGGCATTTCTTTTTCCAGCAGTGCTCTCATGAGTGAGAACCTGGGAACTGCTTTTCCCACACCACAGCCTCCTTTTTCTTCTCAGAGAAGTACAAAGTCCTTTCTCCCCGTGAAGCAAACAAGGAGCCCAAGCACCATGAGCTGGATGGTGAATTGGAGCCCAATCCCAACACGGTGCCTGAGCCATTCCCATCACAGGCAGAGCCACACAGGCTGTGACAGCTGCACCTCTGAGTCACACAGCTCCCCCTGCTCCCAGGGGACAGCACTTTGCTTTTGGCCTCCAGTGACTCCAAACCACAACTCAGACCTCAGTGAGATGTCTGGAGCCCAAACTCTGGCTGTTCACTCTTGCCCCATGCCCAGGAAGGGACAAGGGACACACAGAGCATGTCCCCAGCCCACAGTGCCAGACCCAAGGCAGGGTAGGTGGTCCAGGTGTGTGCAGAAAGTTTCATATCCCCAGGCTGCCTGACCATGCTCCAGCTCTGTGTGAACACATTGCACAGGCTCAAATCGCTATTTTTGAGACAGGCACTAGAAATAATTCATGTATGTGCAAGTGAAAATTCTGCTTAAAAATTACTCTCTGCCTCAGAAACTTAAAACCTGAGACATCTAAAGAGGCAGATCTTGAATTTTGTTTTACAAGGTTCTTTCCAGCTGTTATGATAAGCTTAGAAAACCTCATCCTGCATTTCTTCACTTTAAGGATCTTTTTCCATTCAAATATCTCCAATTTTAGTGCTGGCAGGAGCAGGGGCAGGTGCAACTGTTGTGAAGAATCTGCCCCTTTTGCTGGACTAAATAAAGTCTTGCACCAATCACTGAGATCCATGATATTTCTTACAGCAAAAGTTCATGTAACATTCAACTTTAAAGGACTTAAAAATAAATTTCTAAATATGTAACTAATTTATTTGATATGAATCAAGGTTTTGGAAAGCTCAAGGTTTAGGTTTGTGTGCGTTAACTGTGAGCAACAGTGCAAAAGGAAAATGCTTTTTCATCCATGTGAGCTTCTGTAAAGTATGTTCTATTCTTAGGAGAGTAAACATAACATAAAAAAATATGTAATCATTTAAACCTTGCAGGAAAAGAGGCAGGAGTGATGGGAACCTCTGAAATGATAAATGAATGAATTTATTCCACTGTCGCTGTGGGGTTTTAAATTAGTTTTATTTTTCTTTTATTTCTTCTTGTTGACAAGCAGGGCTGCACTGCTCTACAGATCTAATGTTTACAGATAAGGAAATACTGAAGGTCAAAAACTCTATTCTTAGTTATTCTTGTATAAGGTAATCTCCCTGTGCTGGTGACAATGCAGAGTGATCTCATGTCTCCATGGGTACCTGAATCATGCCTGTCTAACAGCAACATTCTCCATTCCCTCCCTGAAGTTCTTACGTAGAAAACCCAAAGATATCTCCAAGAAAAGCTTCATGAGTGATGCAAATGATGGACTGGAGCAAACACTTCCCTTTGAGACCGTGCACTGTGCCAGTACCTCCCTCATGCACAGTTGGGGTGATGAATTAGTTTGCACTTGACTGGGACCAGGAAGAATTTTGCCAGGAATTCAGGCTGAACCCAATGTGCTACTAGTGTTCATTTAATCCCTGCAAATAGGCATCAAAACTGATAAATTCAGAAGTGTAGCTTTGGGTGACAGTCCCCATGGCAGCCTCACCCAGGGGGAAGCACAGCAAACTGAGCTGAAATCCTGATTATGGGGGGAGAAGTGAGACCAGCTCCTCCCCACAGCAGACCATGGCAGGGAAGCACAGAAATGTAGTGGAAAGAAGGTGAAAAAAACCCAGAGAAACATTAATTATGTCTTCCCATGTCTCTGTAGGTTCAGCTCAGTGCTCTAATACCCCCTGGATGGAGCTTTCCTTGATGGTTTCGTAACATCTAAAGGGAAGAAAAGAAACCAAAGAGGAAGCAAAATGTGGGGGCCTTGTGGTGACAGGGCTACAGCTCTTTGAATGCCAGCTCCTGTCCCTGCTGCAGCATGGAAGCTTTTGGTCTCTGCTAAACCCAGCTTTGAGCTGATGTGGATGGATCAGGCACATGAAAGACCAGCAGCAACAGATCCTAGAGGATGACAGCAAGGCTGTGGCTCAGGACTTCTGTCTTTTCCTATAGCAATGGAAGGGACTGAAGTCTAAATCTGGGTCTTTGTGTTCAAAGCCTTGCCATAAACTCATTTTAAAGGGAAAAAAGAAACCCACAACAAGAAGAAAAAGAATACTCTCTGGGAAGGGGGATTGAGCTGTGTGAGCTGCAAATTCTTCTTAATATCAGGATTCCCTTTTTACTAAACCATTCCTGGCCTCTGCAGTGTGCAGCAGGCAGGAAAACCAGGTTGGACTTGCAGTTCCTGGTGACAGGATAGAGGAAATCAGATAAACCAGCTTGTACCAACCACCTTGCTGTGAATTAGGGCTGTCCTTGTGCTTCACTTTTGTACAATCAATTCTCAGAATAAGAGCCTTTCTTCTGCACGGCCAAGGGGTTTAATTCAACCCTGTAATAAATGGCCAGCTAACAATGGGCCAAACTCAGCTTGGATGTTGCTCTAGTTAATTAAGAAGAGTAGCATCGGGGCTAAATTTGGCAAGGAGTGTGAAGTGACTGCCTTCAGAGGCAGGGAAGAAAAACCCTTGCTTAGCTCACTGCATGCAGCCCTTCAAATGCAAATTAACCTGTCAACATCTGCATGCAGCCACCCAGGACAGCTGCAAAAAGGAGCTCCCTGCACCCAAAAGAAGGGCTGGAAATGTTTAGTTCCAAACAGCTATTTTCTAAAATAATTTCTAGTAAATAAGAATACATTTAAAGTGGTAAACTGAGCATCTGCTGCATGAAATGAATGGAGGACAGCATGCGAAAAGAAACATATGTCAAGTATGCACTTCAGATGCATTGACTACTTGCCTCCAAAACAGAGAGAATTTAAACATATTTGCAGCAAACAAAAAAAAAAAAAAAAATAAAAACAACAAAAAAAATTGGCCCTGCAACCCAAAGAAAAGCCTCGAATAACAGCACAAGTTCAGCTTGCCCATACCTTGCCTTTCCCATGGTGGAAGGGAGCAGTTTGTTGGATTTCAGCTGCTGCCTGGCTCCTTTTCCTCAGGCACCATCGGGAATGCCAAGCCCAGGCGGCTTTTGTTTGGAGCAAACAATGTCCCTTTACCAGCACATCTAAAAACCCAGAGACCAAGTCACTGCAGCAGCCAAACCCTACCAGATTTGCTTCATTGGAGGGAGGACAGAAAAGCACCCCTGTGCCTTTTGCAAAGTGCTTTATCTGCAGTGTAGGAGCTGGTGACATCCTGCCTGGGACCGACTCGCGTTCCGCGGAGCCGCTCCGGCGCTGGAAGGGCACTGCTGGTGACTCAAGCTCTGCCTGCAATACCCTGCAACTCAGGGAAATTGCATTTCAGTATTTCGTTGAGCCCATTATCCTCAGACAAAATCTCTGCTGACTTAACTGAAGCTCTTACTTACAAAACAAGTACAGGGTAGGGCCCCTTTGGAGGAGGAGAGGTTGGATTCCAGCTCTAAAGGGCAAAACTCTTCTTTGAGGACCAGCGTGTGGGAATATTTTTCTGTGTAACAGGGCATAGGATAAACTCTGATGTCCCTTTTTCTCCGTCAGGGGAATAATCTCCCTTCCAAAGCTGGGAGAGGTGTGCTGTCTTTCTGTCTGTCTGTCTGTCTGTCTGTTTGCTGAGGCTTTGCTAAGGGCTTGGTTCTGCAGCCGTGATCTCACGGTGCAGCCATCTCCTGTGGTCCCCTTGGGAGGGAGGGGAAACAAGCCACGAGCAGCCTCTGCAGAAACTGCTTTGCTATGATAATGTGGTGTAATTAAACAGGACTCGAAAATCCCAGAGTTATAAAAACCCATGGCTTGTACCAACACTTTTACTCATCTGTGGGTTTTCAGGCTGAATCAGGGCTGAGCAAAGAGATCATGAGAAAAAGATCTTTGACTCAGTTGATGGCATTGGTCCTGTCCACCTTGGCATGTTGGAGCATCTTAGCAACACAATTAAGGAGAAAAAAAAAGAGGAAAACCTCTGGAAAAATCCAGAAACCTACTGGTTCTCCAGGATGACCTCAAAATGGAGACATCTCTTCCTGTCCCTTCTTTGCTTGGGTTTTCTTCAATATTTTCTCCCCCTGATGCTGGGAGTTACATTTCCAGGAGTGAGGAGCTGCCTCTGTACTGGCACTGAACTGCCAGGGCCCAGCAGTGGGGCTGGGGCTGCATCCCCTCGGCAGCACAGAGTTGCTATTGAGTGTGTGTCCACATGGCAACAGCAGTGGTGCTCCAAGAATTCTATTTCCACGGTGCCCCTGGGCCTTGCCTTGACATCTTCATTGTTCCACGGAGAAATAAAAAAATAAAAATCCACGGGTAGTGTAAATGCAGTGCAAAACACAGAACACTACAGGACAGGGCTACCTAATGGTTAATTTAGAAAGGAACATATCATTAAAAACATATGAAGGTGGCTACATATTGATGCTCTATAAATATTTAAAGGGATGCCTCTCGTAAGGGCAGAGTTCCAAGCTACACCTAAAATAACGTGTGTGAAAGAAAATTAAAAGAATATTTCACCATTTGGACTTGTTTAATCTGCCTTGGAAAGGCTTTTTATGCCCAGCTACTGAACATTAGTATGGGAAAGGATATCAAACAGAACTCATTTTTGGTGTAATTCTACCAAAGTCAGCAGAGTTAAACTGAAGATGATTTTTCTGGCCTTTTAAATAGAGTGTAATTTTCTCCATGGGTAGTTATTAAATGCTATTGAGAGAGACTGCGGCTGCTGTTGGAAGGGTTTTCTGGAGAGGTCACTCTGTCCCATGTGAACAGCACCAGTGAAAAACCAGGAGCTTTGTAGTTTTTACAACTTGAAGAGTTCCTGGAGGCTCTAACTCCACCACACGTGACTGCCTGACCCAAAGCTAAGAGCACACATCTATTCTGAGTTGAGATACCCTGGTTTGACATCCACTCCTACATCACAAGAATTCTGCCCGTAGAAATTGCTTAAAATATTGGAGGGGGCATTGCAAAGGATATCTGTGTGGACATTTGGTCCAACTCTGTCAGAGAGGACATATTCCTTAAATACACTTTCTGAGGCTCAGCTGCTCAGTGTTGACATTTTGGGGCTGTTGGGGATTGTGTGCTTTTCACCAGCTCTCCTAAGCACTGGCTGAGGTGGCCATTCCCTATCCTTGTTATTTGGGACCCAGATTCCTGCAGCCTTCTCTGCACGTGGCAAATGTGTAAGAATGCCCAATAAAGGGTGCTCAAATCCCCAGTAAGGTCCCTCCTGCATGGACACAAGGCTGAATAAAGATTAGACTGAAAGGTTCCTATTCTGGAGGAAATTGGGAAGATGTCAGGATCTCTCAAAAGGCAGCTCAAGGATCTGGCTCTCCCGTGGAAGGCTCTGCCCCTCGCATGGAGCACTGAGCCAGGTACCCAAAGCGTGGGGTTGGGCAGGAGCCAAGATGGGTTTTCTTCCTGCCTGCACAGCCAAGGACTCTGCCCTCTCTTGCAGACATTAAGCTCAATCCTCAGGCAGAGCAGCAACAAAATTTGGATCATAAATCAAGCTAAATCTTGGTTTTAATGGGGGGCAGAACCCAGAGAATTATTTAGCCATTTTACAAAAAGCCTAACATCCTCTTGGGATGAAATGGGAACACATGAGACCTCATAATTTATATATGTATTAACTTCCCACTGGTGAAATTAAAATGCAAAATAGTGTCTCTAAACAAAACTGTGAAGCTCTGTCCCTTGAGGGAGTTAAAAAAGAAATGGGCAAAGCATCTCCCACAGGATCTATTCTTACCCTTGTAGGACTTTGGGCTGGATCGTAGGTATTTTCTTTCTCACAGCCACAATGCTGAGCTCCAAGAAAGGATTTGTCTGTGCAACACAGTGAAGCTCAGCAATAATTACCCATTGTGCTCTGTGATGAGCCATCCCTTTGGTTCTTCAGTAACCCGTGCACCTGGACTTTAACTAAAACCAAATAATATGCACAGAAAACATTTTTATGTAAGAGGAGGTGAACATCACTAAAAATCAGAGAGCCTTTGTATGGCATGCCAAACTGCTGAAGCGAAAAAATGTCTTCAGTGAAAGGGCTCAGATGTGAGCATGTTTCAGTGCACAGCTCCAGGAAAAACTCTGATAATAAATGTGAGCTTGTTATCGTTGCTTTTCAGTGGGAAGTAAAGCCGGAAGCAGGGTCGTGCTGGCTAATTGAAGCTTGCATTTTCATTCAAGCACTGCATTTTAATTATAAACTGGTGACACAAGTGTCACTTAGTTCCTACCCTGTTTTAAGTGTGCACACGTATAAAAAATATTTTCGGTTATTAATTTATTCTTGTGATCATATTCATTATCCTGCATTATGTCTACCAGGCACGTGGCTAATGACATGTTTGATACACGCTAATTCTTATGCCTCTTTTAATACAGAGCTTACACAGACATTTTAGGCTGAGCATGGTGCCAGTTGGCCACCAAAACAGGTGCACATTAATGCTATAAAATCAGCATTAGGAGCTGTGTACCCATATTCTGGCCAGCTGCAAGCACTTGCTCAGCCCTCCCGGGGCACAGCAGTCATGCCAGAAAATGGGATAACCTGTGGGAGCAGCTGAATCCAGTGCTGATGCCTGGAGATGCTGATGGTGAAGTCCTGCTGCCCAGGTCTGGCCCTGCTCCTGGACCAGGATCCAGCTCCAGCGTGCGAGCTGAGCGTGCTGGCTCTTTGTGTGGCCAAAGCCCTGGCTTAACGCTTAAAATTCAGGTGGAAAATTTCTGGCCTGTTTTTCCTTCCCTATGGGGTTTTTGTGCTATGCCCAAAGAATGTCTCCAGCTAGAATGCTGCCATTTATACACAGAAATTAAAATAAAATGAGCAAAAAGGTCACTAGGAAATGGCTACCAAGAGACACCGAGTAAGTCATTAAAAAATCAGACCAGGAGTGCAAGTGAAAACAAGGGAAATATCCCTAGAAAGCAAGTTATAAAGGTAAGGCTCTTTCAAAGGCATGGGATGGAACAGGATAGCTGTGTTTTTCCCCTCTTAATTTGCTACCAAACTATAAAGAGAATTCTGTGTTAATAAGCACAACCGTAGCGGGACACTGCAAATGAATTGTTGGAATGGCTATAATTAGAAGTGGTGCTGTGAACATCATTCCTAAATGCTACATGGTTTATTTCAAGTCTTGCATCTTTAAGGATCCCAAAGCACCTCGGAACCGTCTGCATTTGTCAGTGCTAAAGGCAAGGACAAGAGCACAGCAAAACGTGCAGAGCAAAGGAGAAACACTTCCCATCCTCTGGAGCAAACCACGGGATGTTTAATCTCACACTGAGCAGATATTGGCATAGGCTTGGATAAATATCTTTTGAAACACCCAAGTAACTTAAAAAATGAAATTTGGTTGACTCTCAGTGCAATGTAAGCTTGGATAGACGTCGGAAACCTCACCCTTTGGAGAGTCTGCTCACTGTCTTGGAGCATCTTTGGCCGACAGACAAAAACGTGTTTTCACAGTGGGCAGGGCTGGGGGGACATGGAGCAGCTCTGATCCAAACACAAGGTGGGAACATCCACGAAGCTCCAAGCACGAGCCAAGAAACTCAGCCTCTTGCTACGTTCGTTGGCTTGGGTTCTGTGTGTGCAGAGGGGCTTTTGGACTGGAGCTGTCTGTGTCCTGCTGCTCCATCTGGAAGGGGTCAGTCTGTCTGCAAAGAGCACTCTGGTGACCCCCAAACCGCTGTCATGGCAAATAACTGAGCCCCTGCTGGCTGGCAGAAGGATGAGGGTAAGGACCCAACTGGTTTGGGTTAGCAACTGGGTTTTAAGAAACCATTTCCAAACTGTTACTGAACTCCTAGATTTATTAACTGATGTTTTATCATGTCTAGGAAAGATCTGCTTGATAGGTTTCCCAGCAGTTCCCCTAATAAAACCCAGCTGAAATGGTTAATAATGTTCCTGAGCTCCAACTGTACAGAATAAACTGCCTTCAGTCAGGTGTACATCAGGTGCCAGAGTGGGAACAGGAGATGTTCAGTCCGGGAGGAGCAGAGTCTGGGGCTCTCCCTCTGCAATGGAAATCAAGTTCCTGAAGTTTTAGTAGTTTGCAGTTGCCTGCAAATCACCTTTCCACATTCAGCAGAGTCATATCTGGAGTTTAACAATCCATTTTGGGCTATTGGCTTCACTGGCTCCAGTAAAAGGGAATTTTCAGTGAATTTGAGGGATTCAACCATGTTCACAATCCCCGTGGATGAAAATGTGATGTGACACAATGCAACTTGCTGTTTCATCATCTGGCTAAAACCAAACTAACACACAAAGAAACCAAGTCTAGTGAATTTTGCATTAAAATATAGGCATTATGTAAAGGAGCACTGCTATGGTTTACTTGAATTTAGAATATCCACTGGACAAAGATGATTAAAGCCCACCACTGCCATTAGTGAGTCATACACGGAGGAGTATCACAAACTTTCATATCTGGATACCTTTGAAAGCTCAGCCTAAATAGTCACAAGGTCCTCCAGCATCGAGAGTTTGTTATTTCATTTGCTTGCAGGCAGTTGAATGCTGGGGGCTGAACTCTAAAAAACCCCAACAGCATGACAATTCTTCCAATAAAATCATCCAGTGCCTTGCTATCAGCTACCACTGATAGCCAGCGAGCTGTGAGATAGGTGTGCACAGCTCTGATAGGTATTTGCAATAAGTTATAGTTTAGATTTGATTACATTTAGGCAATGTTCCTCTGGCAAGATCTTATTTCAAGTCATAATTGCGACATGTCATGGTTCCTTTTTAATGCCTTGCAGCACCAACAGATAAACTGTGCCTCTGGGATGCGAGGAAGACAATAACAACCCCAGTGTTATTGAATGCTATATATTTGGACAGGAGAAAATATCCAGTCATCCATATTCCACACAAAACTGCATCATTTAAAAAGTATAAATGGGAGACAACTGATCTGAAACCCCCGGTAGAGAATTGGCAGTGACTTAAAAATGGTTATTAACTTAATCTGAAAAAAATTGGCAGCTAAACAAGGGTGGTAATTCCTGTCTGAGCTGGGTCCCTCTCCCACTCGAGCAGGGGATGTTCAGTGCTCCTGAATATCTCAGAAACATTTGGCATTATCAAGCTAACAGGACTGGCTAAGTGAGAAACATTCAAAGGGCACAACTAAGTGGCACAATTCCAAAACAGCAATTAAAAGGCGGAATGCTTGAAAAAGAACAATAAAAGAGGTTAATTCGTATCAGGCCTTGGCAATTGGTACAGGAAATACTGTAATTCCATAACGTGCTCTCCTTCACCCATCTCTTCATACCGTGTGTTTATAATCTATCATTCCTTCATGGATAACATTTGACAAGAAATGACTCAATTCTACTGAAGAAGAACTTACAGGGTTATCTGTAAAATAGGCAGAAGCCTGGATAAATCCTGGGGAACAAATAAAACAGGTAGAGAATAGAGAGCCCAAATGATACCTTTGGGCAAGTAAGGGATTAAACATTTTTCACCAGCAGGATGGCACAGAGATGGTCAAGAGTTAAGAAGAGAAATTAAAAATCTTAAATTTCTACCTGGGGCAGTATCTACTTGTTTTCTAGAGAAGGAGTGGTGCACTCTCATAGAAAAGCTAATTTCAAAGGTATCTCTTTAGCAGAAGGAAGGTTACAACATTTTGGCAAGAGGAGGCAAAAAGAGGAAGAGAACAAAGATATTGAGATGAAAGGATGCCACAGGAAGGAGGAGAAAGAGGGGCTGGACTATCTGCCAGGCTAAATCAAGAACTGCTTCAAGGCTTCCACTGCATTTGACTCACAGCATGCAACAACTGGCAAAAATGCCCCCGGATCTGAAGGGAGATCTAGCTAAAGTCTGTCCAGGCTGGGCTATCCATCCTGCAGGCAGCTTGCCCGGAGGCTTGCTATTTTGAGATAGTAGAAAGGCCACTTGTCATTAATATTATGTTAAATCTCAGTATGGAGAGAGCCTCCAACATTGCTGTTGTCCCCAGCACCTCTGTGTGCCCCTCAGAAGAGCCACACTGAAAGAAAAAATACGAGCTGAAGCCCAGGAAAGAGCCACCTTCCACGTTAAAATGTTGAAGATAAAATGAACTGATGTACTTTGGAAGTGGAGACAAATAACTAAGGGAAAGAACTATCTGGGAGCAGAAGAGGGAGGACAAAATATATTGCAACTGATCAAAATACACTGAAGAAGTGAGAGGCTTTAGAACAAGGCAGAAAAAACCACGAAGTCCTGCCCAGCACTGGTGCTGTCTGCTGCAAACACCCTTTTGTTCTGAAGTCATAAATGTGTATCAGCCTCTCAGACATATGGGCAGTTGTGCATTTATCCTGTTTATTTTACTACTCCTGTGCATCCTGCCTTGCCATCTGTTGGGAAGAATTTGGATGCTGAACCATAAGTCTGAGACATAATAAATACCAGTAAACAGAAATCCAAAAGGAAGATAAGCACCAAGTAATGTTTGGAAGCAGGACCAGTTTTTCAGTTTGATAGTTTGATTTATTTCCTGAGATGAGTCTTGGCTCAGAAAAGAAGGACCAGCAGGAAAAGGTCCAATTGAAGGGACAAATCTGCGATCCCTTCTCCTATATTGGCTTCATATTGGCATAATTCCACTGCCTTCCTAGAAAGCAGTTAACTTTACGTAGGTGGAGAATCAGACTTAATCCTGTCCCTCAAGGAAGACATGCTTAAACACCAAATATTGCATGTATAAAACATAAGTTGCAAGCAGAAGGCTCCAAACCCAGCTAAAGCAGTGCTCATGCATCTTCCCCGGGCTGGGCAGCCCTCTCGCCGTGTCCCAGTTTCTCCACATCTTCGTTTCCATTTTATTATTAGAATGAGAGGGAAGTGGGTGGAAAGGAAGCACAGTTATCCCTCCTAGTCAGGGCCAGGAAGATAAAGCAACTGGCCCCAGATCAAGCAGGAAACCTACCAAAGCCCGGAACTACAACCCATCCTCCTCCTCCTCCTCCTCCTCCTCCTTCCTCTCCATTTTCAGTTTGGGGATACAGAAATTCTACAGAAATTGCTGCTCTTTAACACATAAACCACAGAGACACCAACTAAATATCTGGGAGCTGAGAGGTGTTAATAACAGACTTCAGATTACACTCAGTACCTAAGCACTCTTACCTCCTCAAAGGAATTAGAGATGAGATGAGATGAGATGAAAGCACTTGCTTCCTTTCCTAACATTTGTTCTTTTTTTCCTCTGTTCCTGGAAAAATACACAAGACTACAGGACAGAGACAGCAGGTACACTCCCCTCCTCCCTGAGTTTTTACAAGGTGTTTTGCACCTGGCAAGACTGACTAAAACTACAGGTGGGACAGCACGACCTGAGCAGAGGTGACATTGTGTGGCATAGTGAATGGGACAGGGTGTACTGGAGGAATAATCACTGAGGTGAAACTTCACAAGAGCAAAAAAACCACATTGTTGTATTGACTTGTTTAACGAGTTTATACTGGTGAGGGTCAGCAGAGCTGCCAGAAGGCAGGGCAAGCCCTGGCAGCATCTAAAAAGAGCAATAAAAGCCCATGGGTCAGTTAAAGGTAACAGCTGCTGGACAAAGCCCAGAGACTGCATCACATCATTGCAAAGGTCCCCACAAACCCCAAAATGAGTTACTATGGCTCTGACAGATCCTACCACAAATGCCATCTGTCAAGTCCTCAGAACACACAGAGTAACTATATACAGAATAAAACAGTAACTGCAGCACAACACAGCCATGAGGATCCTGTTTGTACAACCCAACTCCTCCTTGACTCCTCACTAAACATTTCTGAAACCTGCCCAGAACAATCCTGACACTGAGGTGAGATTAATATTCTCCACATTGCATACTGCACAGTAGAAGGAGCTTTAGAGCTGGATTACAAATGTGCTTTCATTGGTTTGCAGCCTTTGGGGAGCATCACTAATGCACACAGAGTCTTTGGGATCTAAGTTTTGCACTGGGATATCTGACATGCTGAGAGCCACGCAGAAAAAACCAAAACCTTCGTGTAGCCTGATAGCTCCCTACTGGCTGTAGAGGAGATAGAGTTCAAGAAAGCAAATTAATTCGTTAAAGTGACATATATTCAGTCAATTAGCTTCAGATCCCTGTTCCATAGAGCAGGGAAGAATGGATGTTTTGTGAGATCAATACGATCATTTGAGAGCCTCTGTACAAATGTTCAAAGAGGTGCATTGAGGAGACACATGCTTTTTATTTTTTCATTTGAGAATAGATAATACCTTAACCCATCTTCTGCTGACAAGTCCTCCAGCACCAAATTTCTCAGTATTTTGAAGTATTTTATACTATGGACAATATTTCAAAGGGATTGAACTCTGTGTCCATAAAGGCAGCTCTAAATTCAAAAAGCCTAACAAATGGAGTGCTCCTAAAAAAAATTAACCTAAAAAGGCTGTTAAAAAAAAAATCACTCCATCAGCTGTTGGCAAAACCGCGGTGCTTCAGCCAGGGCTGCAAAGCTGCCATTGAAGTGCTAAGAATTGCTCTTAAAAACAGTGAGTAAAGGACAGGGACCTTCTCAAGAGCGTGTGTTTTACCAAGGAAACGGAGATGGTATGAGCATGACGTATGGAATGAAAGAGTGCAAACATGGTCTGAATCTCAGCAAAGTCCTTCACTGATGGCTTTATGTTTGTGTTGAAAATTCATGGGTGAAAGTCCACTCTTGAGGAGTGCAATAACACATAGATATTGTGCCAGAAACTGGCTACAGCATCACAAAACAGGTTTCACAGCAGAGACACCCATTTCTGTATTCTCCATTTGCAACCACTTTTCTTTCACGGTGTGAGCACAGGCTCAGATGCCTGCAAAGGCTGAGAAGAGCAACCACCTCTTAATGTGCCTGTGGACACAACCTCCAAGGCAGCTCATGGCTGATCTTCGAGAGGTTTAACATTTGCTCCACACTAAACAACGCTTTGGCCCCAGCGTTGGAATAAAAAGTCTGCATTGTATTCAGTTTGTTACAAACAGTGGTGGTGCTCGAGCTTCATAGCTGTGCTTGGAGAATACTAAGGAATATTCATTCTTTTCGGATGAGCCATGAATTTGCAGTATTGATGGATAGCAGCCTGCCTTTATTTGCTCGCCTCAAACATTGGTTATAAGCATTTTTATTTTGTTTTCAGGAGTATCCATGGAAGCAGCGCATGCGGGCGCTGCAGTTCCCGTGTTTGTGAGCATTCATCCGAGCTGGAAGACTTGCAAATAATTGTGCAAATGTGCGTTTGTGCAAGTTTTCAAAACCATAAATGGTTTACTCCATCCTTCCTCCCCATTATGAATGTTCCAGCCACGCAGCCAGGGAGGACACGTGGGCCCACGTGAACGAAATAGCCAATTGCACCACTTGGAAAGTAAATGGCAAACAGGGAATACTAAAAGCAGTAGACACAATGGGCTCAAAGAGATTCATACGCTGAAGTGCTTAATAAAATACTCTTTGAATAAATTTAAATTACAAGTACATTACTTGATTTCCTATCTTGATGTCACAGGGCCTGCAGAGCGCTCTATTGTGAGCTGTCCTATTAACTTCAGCACGATTGTTCCCCAAGATAAGCAGTTTCAGTGGGTAAAGTGGTGTTTTTAACATTGTTTTTTCCTAGGCAAATACTTTAATCAGATCCTCCTCGTGAGTAAGACTGTGCGAGGCTTACAAAGCTGTGCTGCACATTTCCCATAGGGATAGGGGCTGCTGGGAAATGAGAGTGGTTTAATCTCCCTTTCTTGGGCTAGGCTGACCACAGAATGGTTATTCACAGGACACAGCATCTGCTGTGATTGCAAGACCCTGCTCTACACCCAGGGACCCACGGCTTGTGACAGCCACCACAGCTCCAGTGTGCACACAGGACAGAACAGCAGCCACCCCAAATGGGGCTGGTTTGCTCTTGTTTTTAATTTGTGGGCTATGTGCAGGTTTCAGGTTGGTTGGCTGCATGGGAGCTCCATCACGAACTCCCCACTCTGGTGACATTTTAGCTTCAGCTGCCAAGGCTGCAGCTCTTGTGGTTGTCTTGGGCCCAGAAAAGCAAACCCCAGCTTTGCCAGGGAGCCCTGGGCCATCTTCAGAGGCTCAGCCACTTCTGTTCTGCACGTCCACACCAGGAATTATTTCAGTTTCCGACCGAAGGCAATTACCTTGGATATAACTTCTAAAAATCCACGCAGGAACAGTACAATTATTTAAAATCCACTCAATGAACCTCCTACCTCCACCTTTGACAAACACACTAAAAGAACAAAATTGGGATTAGACAGACAAGAGTTTGACTGATGTATCATTAACGCTGCCTCTTGAGTGACTAAGCTCCATAGTAGTATCAACTACTAGCACTGAAACATGATTTCATCCCTGCAGCTCCAAACAAAGATAATTTGCTTGATGCCTAAGCTGTATCACTCCAATTATGATGCCAATTTGTTGTAAAATATTGTTTCAAAGAAAAACAGGAAAACATTGAGGAGCACCCGGTAATTGAATTATAAGGTCATCCTTTTGCATCCTGTTTCAGCAATTTTGTTTGAAGTCTTGGAACTGGGGCTACTGAACAGGTGATTGCTCAAAATGCAGCACACAGGTTGTTACATGGATAGAGTTGAGAAACATTTTACTGGGAAATTTCAGTTGTCCCGAAATTTGCTCAGTGAAATGCTTTATGTATGTCAAAAGCAATTTCAGAGGCTATTTAAGGCATTTTCAGCTCTTGCACTTTTGTGTCTCAGATTTGTCTTTTTGACATAGGAGTGAAATGGCAATAAAACCATTAAAATAAATTAAGGAGGTTTTAGCAATTATTTCTCCAAAACACCAGAAGATTTCTAAAAATAGGTTTGAAGCCAGACCATTTAATCACATATAAAAAATCCATAACTGAAGTTATTTTCTTGGTATGTATCTCCTCAGAATTGCAATATTACCTTTAGATTGCTAAAAGACTCAGCCACTTCAAATGAGCGAGGCTCTGAAATGGTCAAGGGAGTGTTGTTTAAAATCAGCTTCTAGAAATGGTTTTATTATTTTATAAAACAAAGGAATGGTTCCATGTTGAAATCCAAGTCCCATGGTATGGTTTAAAACATGAATAATTTACTGTATCTATGGATTTTATCTTACAAAACAGAACATACTGAAAAAGGAGGAGAGAATGTAGTCTCTGCTCCTCAGCTCTGTGAACAGATGACAGCTTTCTCAAATTGGGCATTCTTAGCACATATTTGACAACTTTAAAAATTGTAACTTTATAATTTGATTATGAGCATTTGAATTTTGAGCAGAACAGCTCCCTCACTGTCGGATTGATGTGTCCCATGAAACGCCTTTTTAATCCCCCAAACTGGTGGGGGTTTGAGCTTCTCTTGCACACAGCTCCTGGGTGCAGCTGTTCAGTAAAAACCCTGGAGAGGGCCAGGAGGGCACCAGAGCTGCCCAGTGATGCAGCAAGGCTGGAGCTCGGCCACGTTACTGGGAGCTGCTTCAACACTGCCCACTCCTCACAGCTCCCCTGGCTGCTGCTCTCCTAAATAAAGCTCTGACCAGGTGAAACCAAGGCAGAAATTCCACCAGCTTCGCTGCACTTTGCTTCTATGAATGGTGTTAGTGGGAGACCACACAGAAACCCTGACTTTGGGAAGCTCAGGGATTTTTCCCAGAGGTGACAGGTCCAGCCTGGCTGAGCAAGCTCAGCAACTCCTGCAAGATGCAAACAAACTTATGTTCCATGAAAAACGCAGGCTGAAGACACTTAGGACAAGCTCAGTGAAGATCACAAGATTCAGTTCAAGAGGAGGGTGCTCAGCATCTCTCAAGCAAACTCAGGAGCTCTCAGATGCAAGCCCTCATTTTCCAGGTGCCATAAAAGCCCATGCTGAGAGTTAGATTTCCTTTAAGAGTCATAAAGCCAAGCATTGCTATTACCCATAAACCTTCACATTTCAATAATTCTTTCTCTCTTTAGCATCTAAAAATATTTCCTTTTCCTACAGCTCTTCTATGTATGCCTACTATTAGTCGGTAGCAAATCTGGTATTTTAAAAGAAAAATCATGTTACACTGTAGCCTTAAATCATTAGCAAATGGAGAAGATGAGAACAGACGTGAGAATGAGGTGTTTTCAAGCACGCCACAGCCTTTTCTGGGGGGGAAAAAACCCATCTGAGCACAGCTGCGACTCTGAACCGGAGCTGGGCTCGCCTGGGCTGAGCCGTCTGTCAGTTGGAATAAAGCACAAAGCCAGGTTTGCAAAGTTCCCGTGTGCTGAGCCTTGCTGATGGAATGAGGTGCTCTCAGCAGCCCGCCCGCCCAGCGCATCCCCGTGGGGAGAAGGGCTCCGCTGCCCCCATCCCCAGGAGCCACAGAGCAGCTCGGCACAAGCCACCAGCGTCCCTCTGCTCTCCCTTTGCCCCACACTCTCCCTTTCCTCCACACTCTCCCTTTCCTCCAGACTGCGGAGGCTCTGCTGGCCGTTCCCAGAGAGAATGGACCAGCAGGTGAGGGGCTCCAGAGCCACCGCGGCCACGGCCCCTGCTGCCAGCGCACGGCTCTTTGCCGGGGATGTGCCGCTTTCCCACGGTCACAGCCCCGCGCTCTCGGCTGACAGATGTGGTTTCCCATCTGGGCTTTGCGACCTGCTCTGTCAAATCCTCGCAACACCCATGTGCTTCTTTGTCCCGGCAGCTACCGCCGCGCCTTCTCCACAACTCCATTTTCAGAGCGGGAGCCACATGTTCGGCCTCTGCGGGGAGCGGGGTCCTGCTGCCCAGCCCAGCCGCTGAAACACCCATCCTTTTATTGTTCCAGTCCTTCAGCCTGACCCTCGGGCTGTATTGGGTAACCCCGAGTCCACACTGAAACACCTGAGTGGTGGAAACACCCCCTTCACTCGGGCTCCCCGTGTCTCTGAGGGCAGACTGGGAGGAACTGGAGTTCCCGCTGTCCTGCCCGAGAGCTGTGGTTGAGCGCCAAAGCTCCTAAAGCCAAAGTCCCGGAGGGGGGAGGGGGGAACCCAGACCCGAAGCCTACAGGACTCAGGCGCGCCCCAAAGCACCCAAAGCCCCGACCCCGCCAGGAGCCCCCCAAAGCCCCGAAGCCCCGGCGGAGCGAGGTCGCCCCCCTGGGCAGCGCTCCCCTGGGCAGCGCTCCGCATCCCGCCGCCGGTTCCCATGGCAATGTCGGAGATGCCGGTTGCCACGGTAACGCCATCCTCCTCCTCGGCCGTGTCCGAGGCAGCGGCGCGGCTCCGGCCCCGGCTACGGCTCCGGCTCCGGCGGGGCTCAGCCCGGCAGCTCCGGCTCCAGCTCCGGCTGGGCTCTGCCCGGGCTCTGCCCGGCGGCTCCGGGCGCGCAGCCGGGTCCCCCCGGGAAGTTGCTCCCCCCCTCCCTGACGCGGCCCCGGTACCTTCGAGGCAGCAGATCCTCCAGAGCCCCGAGTGCGTGAGATCGCCCCGCGCCTTCCGCGGCGGCCCCTGCGCCTCGTCCGTCGTGATGTTGGTGCCGTTGCAGATGTGGGCGCTGGAGTAGAGCCAGTAGTCGGTGCCGATGGCGATGGCCATGAGGCTGAAGGCGGCGAAGGCGCCCACCGTGGTCAGCAGCATCTGGACGCCACGGTCACACCACACCATGGTGCTTCATAGTCCCCGCACGGGCGCGGGGGGCCGCACGACACCGCCCGGCAGCCGCCGCGCCCGCGGGAGGCTCCGAGTCACGGGGCGGGGGGCGGAGGCGGCGGCGGGGGCGCGGCGGGGGGGGCCGGGCGGGGGGAGCCGCTGCCGCCGCCGCGGGGCCGGGCTCCGCCGCCGGCCGCGCCCCCGCGCACCGCCCCGGCCGCGCAGGCACCGGGGACGGGCGGAGGGAGGCAGGCGGGGAGGGAGGGGCGGCTCGGCAGCGGGCACCGGCGGCACGGAGCCTCCCGACCCCCGACGTGACGCCGCCCCGCCGGGGAGAGCCCGGCCCCGGCCCCCGGTGCGCGCCCGCCGAGCATCGCTCCGGTCCTGGCTCTGCCACATCTGACGTGCTCCATCTCGGGAAGTGTTCGAGGAGGGTTGGACGGGGCTTGGAGCTACCTGGTCTAATGGAACGAGATGGGCTTTAAGGTCCCTTCCAACACAAACCATTCCATGATTCTGTGAAATTCACGGGGGATGAAGGTGTGAGTGTGAACCAGGTTGGCTCTCAACCCCGCAGCACACCAGGGTCTGTCTGGAGAGCAGGGAGCTCTTGCCCACTCCAGAGGTGCAAAGCTGTGCACCTTCACTGTTCTTTCTTGGGTTGGTTCTGCACACCTTCCTTCTGCTGCATGGGCTGCCCTGGAAATCACCGTGGAAACGGTGCCAAACACAGTGGGGATGAGGCGTCGCAGTTCCGAGAAGATGCCCACATTGCCAGGGAGCTGCAGCAGAGCCAACAAGGGGGTTTAGCCATGATTTCCTCCTGCAGCCTAGCTCTGCAATTAATTACGCAAGGAGGTTGTAGGCAAGTATTTGGGTTGCTGGTTTGCTCCTGTTGGGAAGGGTATGGAGACAATCCAGCACCTGAAAATATTTTCCCTTGGAAAACCAAGGGGAGAAATATCTACACCATTTTTGTCGCGCTATCCTGTCTTCCACCCCTCACTCTCATCACCGCCAGTTGACAAGTCGGTCCTGCCTCCACCTCATCCAAGTGACAAGCCAGATGAATGGGAAGGCTTCCTGATCAGCTAATGCATTTGTGTGGAGGGAACGTGGCAGCACACCAGTTTTATGTATATGAATTAGGGAGTGGGAGGACAAGAGCTACAAACCTCGAGAAATACAGTGCTCTTGCCGAGCAGTGCGTGGATGGCTGCAGGTGCTTGTGTGACTCCAATGCTCAGCAAACCAACGCAGAGAGGCTTTTCAGCTGCTCGTCCTTTTCAGAAAAAAACCTGGGAGAACAAAAAGCAGATACAAATTCAAAACTGGTCTTTATTTCGCAGAGACCTCGGTGAATTGCTCAGACATGAAGCCTATAAACATAGAACAGCTCTGAAGTCAGATGCTTGGTTTAAAAATGTAAATTATGCTTTTCTTTTCAGTTTGTAGGTGTATCAGTGCCTTTGCAAAAATCGCCTTCTAAATGAATGTCTCCATTAGGGATGGAAGAATGAAATCAGGTAAACTCAAAAGCAGAGTGAAACCTCGTTCAGAAAAACTGGATCGAGCATTTGAGTTTAATGAGGTTCAACAAACTTCTCATTTGAAATATATGTTTGTACCTCTGGGCTTTGGGGGTTTGGACAGAGTGAGGAAATGAGATACTGAAACAGCAGGAGAGAAGCTATTTCCATAGCTTTTTAAACCTATCAAGCCTTAATTAATATTATTTATTTGTATTATGGTATTGCTGGGAGAGATGCTCATGGCTCTCTCTCCACAGTGAGGAGCAGAGGGAGGGGCAGGGCTGTACCCAGAGCAGGGATTCCACATGGCACTGAAACCTCCTCCTCCCAGTCCAGACATTCCACAGGACACAGGGAGGGTGGTGGCTGTTCTGGTGGGTTCTCAGCAGCCTCCACCAGCAGAGAGGGGACACACAACACCGGGGTTTCCACGGGCTCAGAGCCCTGCAGCAATGCTCCTACTGACTGGGCAAGGTAATAGCACATTAACAGAATTTATTAGTAAAATATCTCTCTCCTCTTCCTCCCCCTCCCACTTCTGCAAAGAAGACATCTGTTTCTGTTTCTCCTGCCCCGAGAGGAATAACTCAGGCTCCTGAAGGGTTACAGAGCAGCATCCAAGGCAGGCAATCATTTTTTGCCCAAGCTATCTTCTTTAGTTTAAAAATGTTCTCTATTCTTTTGAAATGCATGAAGTAGATTGTGGGAGAGCTAATATTATATTCCACTACAGAAAGCTGGTGGAGTATTTTACATTGATGTCTGGCTCTAGTGATTTTCTAAGGATTTTGAATTCATTAAATCCAACCATTGAATAATCTCCATTCGTGGCGGAAGGAAGGCAAAAGTGCTTACGCTCTTCAACAGCAGAAAAGCGTGTAGTCTTTTCTTAAACACGAGATCTCTCTGACCCACTGCATGCAGCAAAGGTTGCCCGCCGTGTCACCTTTGATTTGCAGGCTTTGCTTATGACACAGCCTTACAAAACTGCCATTGAATGTAGCAGCAGCGAGCCTTGGCAGGGTGTTTTGCACTGCAGCAGCCTCCTCCGTCCTCAATCAGAATTAAGACCCAATTGTTCCAAGCTCAGACCAGAGAGAGAAGCTCAGGACAATGAGAAGAGAAAGCCCCACAGCGTCTCCCTGTAATTCAGCACGACACCGTGCAAGGACAAGAGTCCAAACCCAGAAATAATTTTTACCCTGGAGAAACAGAATCTTGAAGCAGAATTGTTTTGATTCCTTGACGTTGATGTTCAAAGCTTTAAATGAAATCTTGTGCCTGATCATTTTATTTCTGAACTGAGTAACAGTTACTTTGGAGACAAAACTTTGGCTTTAACTTAATTCAGTGAGAGCTGTCACTAATAAAATCCTGCCCCAGAGACACCACTGGTATTAGAAGAAAACTGCAAGATGTTACCATTTAGCATTACTGCTGCTAAGTGTCAAACATATTGAGTTTAACAGATTACGCTTTCTTAGGTTTTTTTTAATCTATCATCTAGAAAAATAACACTAGAATTTCACTGAAAGAAACTTTTGGAAATTGCTCAAGAAGAACTTGAGAGAGTTCTTTCTCAGAATGAAAATAATCACTTCAATTAAATAGGGCTTTTGATGTAGATACAGTCTAACCATCATCAAAGCCTGGAACAGATATTTCATCCTCCCTTGTTCTTTCTCAGCTTTTAGCTCTGTGCATGTGAAAATGAATTTTAGCATCTAGGAATGTCCTAAAACTATAAGGACATTTATATCATTGGTGATTGTCATCTTCTGTGAGTCTTGGTGTATTTCCTATCTAATCTGGTGCTGATTTTGGGGAAAAAAATAATCCTTAACAATCTCCTTCAGATTATGCTTTGTATAACTGGATGTTCCATCCATTTTGTACAGTGTTGGATATTCTCCCTTTATCCCCAGGGCAGTGGTGGGATTTGCTCGAACCAGCAGAGCAGCAGCAGAGCTTCACATCTCCAGCCTGAGCACAGAACCTTGGAAGACCATGGGACATGGCAGGAGGTGGCAGTGGGTCACAGGTATGTTTAAGAAGTACTGCTAAAATTGCTCCTGGAACTGTATTTTCATGTTCTTTGGATCAGAGGTTGCAGGTTATTGTGGTATCTACTGAACTATCTTAGGAGATCTTCGCAGAGCTGGATCCAAATGATCAATCTCACAAATTCTGTGGTGAAACAAAGGCTGAATTCACTCGTTTTTAGGGATGGCACAGAACCTGACCCACAGACCCACCTATTCCTTCTACTATAATTCATCATAAATTGCAAGGATGTCATGTCTTTCCCCTTTGAGGACCCCACTCTGTGCAGATGATCTTCTTCCTCCAACAAGGCTGGCAGAGAAGTCATCATCACATTTCAGAGTGTTCAGTCCAGGAAAGGATGAACTTGAATTTTGTTTGAGGTGTTATAAGGCTGAACTTCTTTTTTAGTCCTTTCAAAGAGCATCTGGAGTGAGGGCAAAGAGCTTCAGATTGTCCTTCAGAGCTCAAAAAACTCTTTAGGTCATCTTAAAGGAAAAATATTGTCATTCCTTGCCACTTGAGGGACAACGGCTTGGCCTCGATTTTATTATTCCTTTTAATATATTAAATATTCTTTGGCTTAGTCATGGGAAGCAAAGCAACACAACTGCTTTCTAATAAATAAAATGTGCTCAGAAGCAACTCCGAAGCATTCCAGATAACTGCATTTCAAGTTTGCCAGGAAGCCAGATGCTGCTGTTGGAAAAGTAGCTGCCATGGTTTGTCATCCGAGCCTAGAAATTGATACCCAAGAATGATATGATGAGACAGACTCGATGACAGCATTGCTCTTTCTATAAATAATTTGAAGGAAACTTTTTTCATTAAAAAAAAAAGAAATATTTTTTGTTAGAGACTTGCACAGCAAACCAGAAAATTAAAAAGGATAGGCATGCTGTGTTTGAATAGGGCCGACAAAAGAACACGATATACGCAATTTATAGAAGAATATATAGCAGCTCTCACACATTTTACACTACACAGGCTCTATTTTTCCCATAATACCAATAGTTATGAAACTCATTATCTTTTTGACAATGGAGAAATGGAATATTATTCCTTTACTTGCTTGATCATGTCAAATGTCAAAGCAAATTATGAATGCTTGTCCTTCAAACACTCAGCCCTCCTGGTAAGATATTTAATATCAATAGCATTCACATCCAACCACAGAATGAACTAATATTGCACACGTCTCACAGACCTAAAGTTCACTGTGCTTGTTGCCTGTCATGCATTTCCATGTCTCAAGTCCTACCTCTTGCTCCTGTCCTAGACATGGGCAAATTGCAGTGGCAAATGGCACATTAAAAATTACCTGGAGCAGGAGTTAAATTCGGAGCAGGGGTTACTCATGAGTTTAATGTGTTAAAAATGGAATGGGAGAAAGAGCAAGTGGTTAATAGGAGCCTTGATTTTGCATCATCCTTCAAAGCATTTGGAGAGGAGTGTCCTGATGAGATACTACAGAAGTTTCTAGCAGTTTCTAGCAGTTTCTAGCCTGCTGAGAGGGCAGTGAAAGAAATCATAATCTTTTCAGTGTTGGAGAAACAGATGTGCTGAGTGAGAGTTCATCCAGACAAGGCAGTGCTGGAATGAACTTTGTTCATTCTCAGGGCAACATCCAGAGGGAAATAGAAACTCTCCTTGGGAATACAGTACAGTAATGGGGAGGGTGGAGAAAGGGAAGAGAAAAAGCCTGTGAGGTTCTCTCATTCCACCCATTGTGAGCCACCTCTAAGAAATAACTGCACCTGTTTGTGCTGTACAAACACACACAGCCCTACATGAACTGCAGCCAGACTGGGAGGTGGAACAGGGATTGGGGTGTCCTATTCCCATCAGAACAGGGAGTGGGATGTCCTATTCCCAGCAGAACAGGGAGTGGGGTGTCCTATTCCCAATGGAACAGGGATTGGGGTGTCCTATTCCCAATGGAACAGGGAGTAGGGTGTCCTATTCCCAATGGAACAGGGAGTGGGGTGTCCTATTCCCAATGGAACAGGGAGTAGGGTGTCCTATTCCCAATGGAACAGGGAGTGGGGTGTCCTATTCCCAATGGAACAGGGAGTGGGGTGTCCTATTCCCAGCAGAACAGGGAGTAGGGTGTCCTATTCCCAATGGAACAGGAGTGGGTTGTCCTATTCCCAATAGGATTCCAATGGAACAGGGGTGGTGTCCTATCCCATGAACAGGGAGTTGGGTGTCCTATTCCAGCAAACAGGAGTGGTTGTCCTATTACCCAATGGAACAGAGTGGGGTGTCCTATTCCCACTGGAACAGGGAGTAGGGTGTCCTATTCCCAATGGAACAGGGAGTGGGGTGTCCTATTCCCAATGGAACAGGGAGTGGGGTGTCCTATTCCCAATGGAACAGGGAGTGGGATGTCCTATTCCCAATGGAACAGGGAGTGGGGTGTCCTATTCCCAATGGAACAGGGAGTGGGGTGTCCTACTCCCAATGGAACAGGGAGTGGGGTGTCCTACTCCCAATGGAACAGGGATTGGGGTGTCCTATTCCCAATGGAACAGGGAGTGGGATGTCCTATTCCCAGCAGAACAGGGAGTGGGATGTCCCGGTGATGGATGGCACTTCCGAGGGCTCTCCCTGATCCCACAGTGCCTGTGCTCATCCTGCCAGCAGTCCTGGGCACCAGTTCCTGATCTCCCCACAAACAAAGCCACGTTAATCTCTTTAATGGCCTTTAAAAAATAAATGTATAAATATTCCTCTTTGGAACAAACGCTCCCTCTCAGACTCAGGGGGGAAGGTGCTGTAGAGCGGCGTGGCTGAAGTCACAGGAGTGTAAAAAATGAGGCAATCTGGTGGAAAGCTCATTGCCTCTGAACCACTGCATCACCCCCAGCCCCAGAGGGTGCAGGAGAATCTCCCCTGGCCAACGAGAGGGAAATTGCTGCACTCAAGTTGCTTTTTAACCTGAAAAAAAGGGGCTTCAATGGAAGCGTGTTAGCAGGCAGATTGAGTGAAACAGGTTTTTAGGATAAGTCTTAAATACTTAAATCAATCATGATAACTTGCTGCAGTGAATTTATCTCCTAAGCTGCCTAAAGTAAATTCCTCAGATCTGTCTGAATAATTTGGAGCTGATAATGCAGCATTTGAGGAGGAAGGCAGTTGGCCACTGAAAGGATTTTCTCATTAGAATTTCAGCCGATTATTCACCAGAGAGATGGTCTTTCAGGAGCACATTCCAGCAGCTCCCTTGGAAAACTTTTATAAACACTCAGCCTGCTGAAAAAATGAAATTAGAAGGTGAAATTACAGCTAGTCATTACTTCTGAGAGGTCAGGGATAAAACAAGCAGCCACAAGTGGGTTTATCTGCTCTTCCCTGTGCTCTGGCTCTTTCATTGTACACAAAAGCAGGAAATCCTTTTGGATCATCTGGAACTGCAGCCTTTGGTGCTGAGCACGGGTTATCAGAAACATGCTCTTGATCAGATGTTTGTAACAGGGGTCTGAAGAGCTGTATTTCCATAGAATCACACTTGGGACATGGCTGTTGTACCAGGTAGTCAGGGCTTTGCTGGGACGCTCCCAACCGGACTGAGCTTATCTGAATAGAGAGGCTTTAAGCCTGTCCCTGACAAGCATTTCTCATTCCATTGCTCTTCCCCACTTTCAATGCAATTATTTTTCCAGACAGAGAAATCAGCAAGTGAGGGGAGGTGGGAGGTGAGAAATGGGGAAACTTGAGGGGAAGTTTTGCCAAGAGGAAGAGCAGAACTTTAAACCCAATCATAATTCCTGAGGTAATTGAGGTGGAATAAATACTGGAAGAATCCATTCGCCTCTTCCCCATATAGCAACTGTAGATGGAGTGGCAGAAACCCTTTTCCACGGACCATTATGTGCCAGAAGCAATGAGAAGAAGAGGAAGAGAAGCTGTTGCAATAATTACAAAGCACCCTGCACAGTGTTTGAAGCGAGCTGTAAATCCAGCCAGCAGAATTTCATGAAGCCTCGCTGTCCACATTGCACTGGAACTGTAATTTGTGCTCTCACTCCTTAAAGCCACACCAATGTCTCCATGAAGTATTTTGTTTGGGCTGAGTAAATGGTAAATGGTGTATTTATTGATTTTTATCTCTCTTCACACCTCAAATGCTGCCTGTCTGCTCAGAGCCAGGTCACAGCACACTTACTCACTCAGCAAACACCTCCTCCGTGGCTGAGCCACAAACTCTCTGGGACAGTCTTTAATCAGCAGAAGGTCCCAGGGGCTTCCTCTCCTCCCCTTCTTTTTCCAAGAAGACCCAAAGCTGACCCTGATATATTTTGGAGGAAAAGCTGGTAGGACCAGGAACATTTTACATCCTGTTAATGTCATGTGTAAAAATGGTTTAAACTTGGTACAGTTTAAGCTGAATTTTCTATGCTCAACACAGTGATTAAGTACATCCCGATGGTAGCACCTGTAGGTTGTGTTTAAATTCTTCCCCCATGGTGGTGTGGATTTTTTTTTGGGAGGGGGGAAGAGCTCTACAATAGACATTTAGCAATAAACTGTAAATGCAGAAAATTCTGTAAGAGGGTTTTTGTTACAGCAGCCAATATATGAATCAAATCAAAAGCAACACCAAAGAAACACCTCCTGAAATTGTCAAAAAATAATAAAGTTCAGAAGCACCTTGAACCAACACGACCTTCTCTGTTCCCCATCAAGAAACTCTTCTCAGAAAAATAATTAGAAGAACATGGAAGAGATTAAGAGATTCTGATGGGGATTCAGAGCCCTTCAGGGATGCTGGTGCTGAGCTCCAGTGCCACCAGCATTCCTGCTGTGATGGATGGGGTGTGCCAGGGCTCAGAGAGCCCAGCCCAACCCTTCCCTCATCCCAAGGGAAGCACGGATTTGTCATCAGCTGGAAGTGCAAGGGCAGCTCGGAGTATCTGAGGAGCAGCAGAGACCCAAACCCTGGTGGGGTGGGCAAATCCATGTGGTGCTCCTGCTTTGAGTTCCCCATCCTGGGTGTGAAATGGGCAATTCCAGGCTGTGAAAAGGGCAATTCCAGGCTGTGAAAAGGGCAATTCCAGGCCGTGTCCTCCAGAGCTGGTGGCACTGGGGGAATGCTGCCCTGGCTCTCAGGGGCTGCCAAAGAGCATCCAGCAAACAGGAGGTTCTGCCCAAGAGAAAAGTCTCATCAGCTCAAAAGGAAAATGACTTCTGGAGAAAGACAAGGAATTGCAGCAGCCAGAGTTGTGAAAAGCCCTGACAAAATATTTAACACGGAGGAACAGAAAACGCTTGCCAACTGTGAGAGCCTCCCTAATGCAGGTTATTAGATGGTTACTGCCACTGCTATTAAAAAGACACTATTTTCTGAGTGATCCATGCAAAGCAGGGCTGGAACACACCTACAGCTTTCCCATGTGCTTTTAGTTCTGCTAATGGAGATTAAAAAAATCCTCGCATATACAACTCAATTGAATAATTATTCAATTCAATTAACAAATAAGTAATGTGTTGTTTTGTGGTGTATCCATTAAACTCCTGCGTAGGAAATGCAATAGATAAATCTCTAGAAAGTCTTTTAGGTTCATCACACGCATGGTGATGCAGCCAGATTTTTTTTTTTTTTGTAATCTATGAGGAAACTGTTAAAGAATGAGGATGAGGTTTCAAAAAGCTGAAAGGAATTAGTTTTCCAGTGAGCTCCACACAACAATGGTATCATGTGAATAATTCTACTATAATTTACTTAGTAGAATGAAAAATAGCAGCAGCGATTCTGGTTGTAAATAACCCATTTTCTCATAGCAGAGAACCATTACCAGGTCAACATCTACTGTCAGCCTTCATGATTAAACTCATTAAAACTGTCCCATTTAATTCTATTTTTCAAAGGAATATCATGCCTTCAATGGGTGTTTGTTGTTTTTTTTTTTTTGCCAAAATGCCTGCTTTTCTTGAAATATGTACATGTTCTTACATGGAACTTCAAAATTCAAATATGAACATCTGATCCTTCCCCATCCTGTCCCTCCTCCTGTCCCCTTTTTTCCCCCACTCATGTCCCCCTTTTTTTCCCCCTCTTATTTAGGTGAACATTTCTAACATAAATGCTTTTACCTTTTTACAGGATTTTTTTTACATTTTTCACAGGAAAGCATTCCAGCGAGATCTCTGTTAGCACAATGGTTTCTAGGTAGCAAGGAAAAAAAACCCCACAGCATCTCTACTGCAAGAACTGGCAGATGTTGACTTTTTCCCCATAACAGTAATGCCTCTACAAAAAAAAAGTCCATTCCAGTCTTACAAGCGTTAAAATGGAAAATAAATAGAAGTGGCAAATATGGCACGGCGAAGATTACATGTGAGGGACCAGAATCTCCAATCCCCTCTCAGAGGGGACATTGCAGGGGTAATGAGAAGATGCAGAAGCTTTTCAATCTCCCAAATCAGTCCCTGATGGAACATCGTGGAGGCAGACAAAGCAAATGGGGCAGCAGGGGTGGGCAGGATTATTTAATGAGCATTGGCTGCTGCCAGACACCCACGGCCACCCCAGACTGCAGTCTCGCCGAGGAAAGTGCCAGAAGCCATCCCCATTTGCAATAAACGGATGATGTGCTGGGGGTTTTCTTCTTGTTTAGATGGAGTGTGATGTTTTATTTACAGTTCTGAGGAGCCTGGTGGAGGTGGGGAGGATGCGAGGGATCCCCCGGCAGAGCTCAGCTGCAAACCCCACACAGACTCATGGGTTTGCTGATGGGCAGAGCAAGGGCTCCAACACCATCCTCACAAATCAATATTTTATTTAAATGTGGGGGAAAGCCCTCCCCCAGGGCTGGGGATGCCCAGGGATTTGCTGTTCTCCATGCTGGGGTCAGGTAGGGCAGTGGCTGTCACAGTGTGGGGACAGGCTGGGCCACCACAGGGTCTCCCTCCCTCTGTGGATGGCAGCAGGTTCTGATTGCTCAACTTCAGCTCAATTATTGTGTGGAAACCTGCCTGGCTGAGGGTAAGAGCACAGCCAGGTCCAGGTTGCACACACACTCTCTCTCCTGCCTTCTCTGGGCTTTGGAGCCTGCAGGGCACCTTTTTGTTCCCCCCCCCACTTTTGCAGCACAGCCAGCACCTGTCCCCACAATCCCAACCCAGGGCTGAAGACAAAACAAGGTTGGAGAGGAAAGAAAGGTCAAGTGGATTCTACTCTGTTGCTAAAAGCTTGGAGTAATTTGCACTCTTATAATTCCAGCAGTTGAGATAGCCAGAAAAATACATTTAATATTTCATTTTTTCCCAGCTTTTTTTTTCCCCCCAAGACATTTTTCCTCAGCTGGGGAGAGCACTAACAATGACTTCAATAGCAGAACCAAGTTTAAAGCCCAGATCTCTCCAATTCTGCTGCTTTCTGCATACACACATCTGTCTTCTTCAAAGCCTTAACCATCTCTGACACACCTGACCTTTCCATCCAAGCCCAATGGTTGGATGCAAAGAAAAACCCGTTACCTACAGCAAGTAACTCTTTGTTTTGCCAGTTTTTTGCTGCTGCAGGAAGTAAAACGGTGAGCAGCCTACCCTTGGCTTTTGAAAAATGGAGCTGTCATCTCTTCGAGAGAAATAACAGCTTGTCTTTATTTTGTCAGACATGACTGTTAGTTATTAGAGTTGTCTTAAGAACATGCTACAAGTAGAATTAGGGCAGTATTGTCACAGAAATGTCAAGAGTTCAGAAATTAATTTGACAAGATCTGGGAGATCTCAGATATCTAATTAAACTTTCTGTGACAGTTATGTTGTGTAAATACTGGAAACCTCTTAAAAGAAAGAATCAGGTAAAACTAGTTCCATACTCAGTTAATAAATGTTAGACCCATTCAACAGCCATTGCTCTGATTAAACCCATTCAGTTCATGCCAGTAAATATAATTTCATCTCTTCAGGCACACAAGGTTCATCCATTTTGAACAAAAATATCCAATAAATTTACTGCGTTAGGTAACACTATATTATATTTTATGCTATATATACACTATATTTTTGGCTGGAGCTTTTATAAACACCCTTCTCCTCCACTTAGTGAATGACAGCACACATTGCCTTATGATAAGAGCACATGCAGCTCTGGTTTTGAAGGTTTTAGAATAATTCCTGTAGGAAAAACATATTCCATAGATGAAGGGAATTTAGGCTAAGAGGAATTATGGCTAATAGATTCTGACCTCAACAGGCTATAATGCAGGCTGGATTTGCACTCAGTAATACTTGCATCAAGCCCATATCTCATAGCTGTGTTAAATCATATCAATTCATCATTTAAAGAAGCCACTACATCCATTAGTAAATTGTTTTAATAGTTAATTATTAGCAGTATGAAAAGGATGTGATTATCCCCAGCCTGACTCTCCAGAGGTTCTCTCAGCGCGTGGATCATGCTGCAATTTCTATCCAAAGCCAGCAGTTTAATGAAACACAAGAAATGCCTCTGAAACTAAAGATGTTGGACCAAAGCTGGGTGTTGGAGCCACCAGTCTGGGCTTAGACAGAGCATAAACAGGGCTCAGACTTAGAACACAGAGCTGGCCCAAGCCCACCCTCGCTCCCCTCTTGCAGCCCAGCTCTGCTCTGCGCCAGGTCCGTGTTTCTGTCCGAGCTGTGCATCCCCAGGCGTCGCTGCCAGCTGGGATGAGGTTGCTAAGCAAGTTCATCAATACCCATTAATCCTGGAGGTGACACTCCCTGCACACGAGCAGGGCTGGGAGGTGCAGGATCTGCAGCTGGGGAGGTGATTAATGACCCCGGCCCCGCGGTGGCCACTGCTCCCATCAGCACCATCAGCCAGGGAAGTGGAAAGTCACCAAGGCAGCTCCTTGCTGCCAGCCAGACCTGCACAGTCATCCTCAGGGCAGGCACACGGGCTCGGCGTGAGGAGCAAAGCTCAGAGGCTGCTCAGTGCACAGAGCTTTTGTTTGACACAGAGCACTATCATAAACCAGTTGCTTCCATTATTTGCCGCAATTTCTCTCGCTCATCACTCGTCTCCTTAGCACTGGGGCTGGATAGGAAGGAAAGCTGTAAAGCTTCTGAAAGAAATTCCAGTCATTTAAATCAATTCCCTTCCCAAAGTGCTTTCTAATGCAAAGACATGAAAATGATGCATTGAATTTCAAGTTCATTCTGTTGATAGCTGAACAATGCTTATTTTTCAACTGGCGTTTTCTCTCTGCACCCTCAGCTGTTCCCATCTCTTGTCCAGTTAAGCTTCATGTTCACATTGCTTGGCCAAAAACACATCTGAGGGCAGTTGCCTCTGCTGGTCCTTTGGGGCCAGCAGTCACCTCTGCTTAGGTGGCCAGAGGGGAAATGTGCATCTCTCCAGCAGCATTCCCAGTGGAGAGGCACAGTGCCACAACCTTCATCACCAAACAAACCCAGTGAACCTCATCCTGCACTGCCACCGAGGGGGCAGGACCAACCTGAGCAACTGAGAAAGAGGAAGGTACAGCCAGGAAAAGGATCTGAGACTAAGAAGGAAAAAACCTTAGAAATAAGACAATTTCGGTTTTGTTTTTTTGTTGGTTTGTTTGGTTTTTTTTTTCATTTAGATTGAAGGGCTCTTCTCAAAAGGTTTTTCCAATGATTAAGAAAGGAAAACCCAAACCCCCTACCAGCACGATTTGCTCTGGAGGCAGGGTAGGACAACATCAAATCCCATAAGCAATTTGCAGGGCTCTCTTACCAAGCACAGCCTGGTGATCTGAACTCTCTGCCTGACTTAAAACAGCATCTCTGTTCCTGGATAACCCCCAGACCCATGGCGAGCAATGAATAAGAAAACAACGGGTTGTTGTTTTTCTTCCCATTCCCAACACTCACTCTGCATTAGGCTCCATCATTTCACAACTCGCTTGATGTAACACGATGTGGCAGAACATGCCCTGATCCAGAAGTGAACCCTGATGCAATGCAGAACAGATGCCTTGGACTCAAACTGCTCCTTCCTTGCCTTTCCTACCTTTGATCCACATTTTCTGCTTGTGACAGGCTGTTAAATAAATATCAGTGACAAGGCTTGGTATGCATTTGTTTTTCTGCAGCTTGTTTTCTTTTTGCTCAGCTCTCCAAGCTGAGCATCTTGTTGACAAATATACACACTCCATTACCAATTAATGACTTTAGCCTGGTGTCCTCTACTCTCCTTACTCCCCAGTGCCAGTTCTACACATTAGCCTGGGTAACATTCAAAGATAATTGTGTTTTGTTTATTTGTTTTGGGAAGTAACAGCAATCAGGCAGGCAAATCCCAGTCCTTGCCAAAACTGCAATTCTGTTTTCAATGTAGCCTGCTCCGAGGAGAGCTAGGGAAGCACACGTGGCATTTGCTCAAGGTGAAACTTCACTTCTCTTCCTTCACTCTTCATTTTTTTCTTCTTCCAAGGAAAGGACACTTTTCTCAGCTCTCAGGGCTTTCTGCAGGCTTTGCACATCTCAGGTCAGGTTTCCTGCAGCCTCTAAATTTGTTTAGTCACTTTTTAAAGCCCACCCTTGCTGCATACTGCAGTTATTTGAAAATGAGAGGTCATTCTCAGTAATACACAGAATAAGCTGAGGTGAAAGGGACCCACAGGGATCTTTGAGTCCAACTCCTTGCCCTGCACAGGACCATCCCCAGGAGCCACACCACGACCCCAGAGATTTGTCCAAGCTCTCCTCAAGCTCTGTCAGGCCTGGTGCTGTGACCTCTTTGTCAACCCCTGCACACACACGTGGTCAGGATCCCACATTTGTGCACAGAGATCTGTTTCAATGTTTGAAGAAACATCTCATGGATATTTTCAAGCGACCATTGATTTTGGGTATCTCAATTTCCAACACAGCTGAAGTTATTTTTGAGAATTGGGTACTTGGGACCTTTGCAAGCAGAAAACCCAGAAACTCAACCCCCTCAGGAATCCGTGTAAATGAGGTCCCTGCAAGTCCTCTGTGGAAGAAAACCCATTTGATTAACACTAAATGCAGGCAGAGGTGGTGGAGCCTGAGCTAAATTCAGCCTCCTTTTTGTGCTTGCAGAGATGTAAAGTCTTGCTGAGCAGCCGTGGCCATGCTGCACATTAACCGAGGAGACACGGACACAGTTGGCGGAACACATTAGCATCTTCCGCTCTGATAATTAGTTTAGTGAAAAATTATTGCATTATCTGTTTGGTTTCATTAGGGACCAATTGCATTCTTAAAAGGAACGGCTCACATTAGGTGCTTTTAATAAGACAATAAGCCCTATAGTGTTTCCAAACAAGATTTAAAGCCCATTCAGCACGTGAGTAATTAGCACGAGGCAGGTTGGAGGCCAAATGCATTATTTAGTAATGGAATTAAATTTCCTTAGAAAGAAAGAAGCCCATTAAAATCCACAGAAATGCAGAAGTGTCAAGGCAGTGTGTTTAAAATATACTGCAACAGAAACCTGAACTTCACAGTAGGATGTGGTTCAGATTTTTGCAAGCAGGCACCCAATCTTGCAGGTCAACAATGGAGATTTTGCTCCAGCTATGTAGGGAGAACAAATCCTACAGAGCCATATTGCACAGCAGGTGTTCATCTTGCAGATGGGTTGAAATCAATTATCAGCACTGATTGCTGTACCATTGGGTAAGAAGGCTGAGGTCCTCCAAATTACCCTCAAATTGTCCCCATTTTCATCCCCAAGAGTCACCAGAGATAGTTTTGCTAGCACAGAAAGTTCTTCTCTTACAAGAGCAACCTTTTTCTCCAGGAACACAAAGCTGCATTTTCCTACATGCTGTATTTTAATTTTTGTGTGGCATGAGCAAATATAATTATCAGTACAAAGGATTCAGAAAAAAATAGACTATGCTTAGCAACCTCCAGCAAAACTAGCAGAATGCACTTGACAAAACTTGCGCTCTGTAATGAAATTCCTGTGAAGGCATTCAGTGCTTAAAAACTAGGACAAATTATGCTGTAAGGAGTGGAATATGTAAACGTGGCAAGGGGCTGCATTTGATATTCTGGCTTCAGAGGGGTTACATGCAGCTGACAGCAGTGTGAACGAGGCCAGGGCAAGACCCACGTCCACCAGCAGAAAGACAATGCTGGCTTTCTGTAGGGGAATAGAGAAACATCTCTTAACCAGGTCCATGTGTAGGGAGTTCTGAGAAAGATGGGAGTGTTTGCATCTCTGCCATGAGTACGTGCAGACCCTCTCTTTCATGGCAGCTTAAGAAATAACAGCAATTTTGGAGCCAAACTGCCAGCTCAAAGACATTAGTGACTCTCCAGCTCATCCCTGGAGTAATTCTGCAGACCCAGAGATGCACGTACCATGTACCAGGCCCATGGTAATTCCCATAATAATCGGCCAACAGTGACAAATGGAGAACAAAAAAGAGAGGAGAAACAGGAAATATGGAAGCTCACTTGATCCCGGGACTGGTGGCTCTGGGAAAAGGAAAGGAGGGCTGCTGATCTCTGCTGCAAGAACATGAGGCTTCCAGGAGTTCCAGGGGATCCACAGGTTTTCCTCCTTCAGAGCCCTCAGCTCTGGGGCTTTTCCTACAAACGTGCCTCTCCAGGTACCTTCAAGGCTCAAGTTTTCACTGCAAATCAGCAGCAGAGCTGGGAGCTGGAAGAGGAGCCTGGCTCTCCCCATCAGGACTTACAGATAAGCACTCGCTGCAGAGTGATTTACGTTCCCAGGATTTGGACGTAATCCTGCCTCCCTGGGGTAGCTGTTTCTTTCAGAGCCAATTTCCCTGATGGAGCAGGAATATCCACGCCTTGCTTTTCTTCCCTTTTCCTTTCCATCTCTGCTCAGAGAGCAGGGAAGGGACGGGGTGTTCAGCACAGAGGGACAGGGCTCCCCCAGCCACACACCCTGACCCTGGAGGGGTCCTTGCTGCCTTCACAAAGCAGGCACAAAATGCAGAATGGCTTTGGCTTGATATACAATTCAATATATTGAATTATGTCAATAAAATTCAATCAATTTTCCCCAAGCAGCTCATGCTGTTGACATTGTATTCTGCAGCTTGAAGTCAACCATATTTACATCTCATTCAGTCAACTGGAGAATCCAGGGCTGGCAGGGACACCCCACACCAGAGCCCCTGCCAGACCTAACCCATGGGCAGGGCTGCAGGAAAGGACCTGTGTGCCCTTTTCCAGCCCACTCCAAGCCAGCTCTTGCTCATGTTCACAGCAGCACACCGAGACACAGAGATCCCTCTGCAAGGTCTGAATAAAGCTTAAGCACAAAACAGCCTGACAGTCCTGAAAGAAGCCAGGGATCTAAGGAAAATGGGTTTGTAGGTGATGCAAAGCTCTCACAGATTCACTGTGAAGCTGCTGAGCCTCTTAACATCTTCAAAACCTCTTTTCTCCTCTGGGGTCACAAAGGAAGCTGTGTTCCCTGGAAGGCAGCTTTGAGAGGTTTGAGACTCCAGGAAAGTCATGACATTAGCAGAAGTTCTGACATAGCTGCTTGTAAAAGCAGGAGATTGAGCCCTCTGTAGTCATTCATCTCCTTTGAGGCTCTTGCCCTCATTTCTGAGCTGGCCACTGCAGCCATCCTGCCAGTGATGTTGGACTCCACAGGCAGCTTTTGTGCTCCTTTTTTTCCATATGGACCCTTCAGGCAAGTTCTCCAAAGGCAACATCATCTCAGGGGCCTTCTGCTGGCAGTGCCAGCCTGGCAGCAGCTGGACTGGGCAGTGCACAGGGAAGTTGGCATGGGAAGTAAAAGTCTCCTCTTCCATCCAACCCCCACTCCCTGCTGGCCCTGAGAAAAGCTGAGAGACCCACCCAAGCTGGGGTGACAAAACCTCAAACTTTGGACTAGGAGTCATTATGGCCATGGGAGCATTTTGCCACCTTCAGAGTCAGTTTGGGTTTTTCCAGCATCTAACCTATTTATTGGGGACCTTGGAATTTTGGCCAAAAGTGAGTGTGTGGCCTGGAAAGCAGTTTTATATCAATAATTCACCCAAGAGCCCTTTTCCCAGAACCTATAGTGAGTTCAGCCACTGTGTAGCTAATGATTGTCACATCCCAAAACCCAACCAGAATCCTTGGCTGGGGAGAAAACGAGACATTTTAATCACCATTGTTACTAAAACAGAGACCTGTGAAGGATTACTTGCGTATTATGGCAAACTCCAATTGAAATGGGCCATTACTTGCCTCATTAATATTTCAAGTGTGTTTGAATGCTCTATGGCAGAAATATATGACTCGGAAACAAATCCAGGTGGAAGGAAAAAAACCCACAAAACAAATTTCATTAAATAATGAACATGCATTACACGAAGCCATCCTGAGATTCAGCCCAAGAGCGTCACAGACAAAAAAATCCTGGTGCTCTACTTATAAATAAGGCAAAATTATCTATTCATTTAGGAAAAAGTAATCATGCTCAGTCAGACACACCAGACAAGCATATAAAAAGAAAAATGGCTTTGAAGCTGCTCCTGATAGAAGCCTTGACAGCTTGGGAAGAAAACTCTGCAATCCACTTATTTTTTTTTTTTTTATTTTTTAAAGTATACATTAGGAAGTCCATTAAAGAAGTGGCATGAATTGATAATTTTTTTGTTGCGTAACGGTTTTGAATCTTTGAGAGAACATTAATGCAATGGTGCTCATTTTGCCAGCACCCCTGCAATTCATTTGAAAACAATTCCCAGCTAAATACCCAGTTCCTTATAAATTGGTTATTAGCAGGGAATGGAATAGGAGATCCACCCCTGCTGCCATCCTGTTTGTCTCTATGTAGAGCATGGCTACTCATTTTCTAAAGTTACAATACAGCAAATTTATCTTTCATTTTACAGTTTGGAACCACCAATGATTGCTCTAACTTGGGTAGGGGAGCTTTGTTACTCATCTTTGTTCATAATGTCAATGAGTTTTACTAAGATCAAACATTGAAAAAATAAGGCTTTTGGTCAAAAAGCTCCACCACAGGTCTTAAAGGATCCAGCTCTATCCTAAGCTCAAGGCTTTCCTCTATGTTTGATGAAGACATAGATAAACAAACTAAAGTATCCTGGTATGGAGAAAAGGCACAACCAAAGCTTTCTATCATCACCTGGAAACTTGAAATTCCCTGTTCTGGGTGCCAAACCCTCCTGAAACTTGGATCTAGTCTGAGATATGATTTTTAACCAACAGTTTAGACCTGTCCCAGAGCAGAGGGAATGGGTGATGAGCAACATCAACCTGACAATTAGGTGAAAACTGAAAATCCTGACTGCAACACGAGCTTTGCTGCAGTGAAAGGTGGATCAGGGAATTAGCAGTGGGGTTTATCCACTCAGGAGTTTAGCACCTGATCACAGGATTCTCTGCCTGAGACCTGGAGGAACCCGTTTGTATTTTTAATTCAAGTATTTTCTCACTAGGCCCATAATTATTTTCTCTGGCCTGTCTCCACCATCCTTCTCCTGCTCAGGGTGCAACATCTCTTGTCTTTATCCACATTTGGTCCTAATATATAGATATATGCATATGTATGGATAGATACACATATCAGGAGAGCTTTTTTCTTTTTTTAAAGGCAGGAACATTAAAATATGATTTTAAAGCCAACAGGCTTCACATCAACAAACCCTCTTCCTTCCTATCAGGCCCATGACACACTCCAGCACAGCCTGGACCGTGCTGGAGCTGAGACCACAAGATCCAAGGTTTGCTACCCCAGTTCAAGTTTTTTCTAGGCAAGAAGCCTCTCCTGAGACTCAAACTGCAGCCCCAGCAGGTTCTTCAGCACTGCTGGGCATAGCAGGGCACCTCTGCTGATGCCTGCAGAGGCTCCTGAGGAAATCAGGTTTAAAAATGAGATAAATTTCAGTTGGGAAGCAGCAATGCCAGAGCAGAGAGAAGGATTCTCCACCCAGCAAGGCAGATCCCTGCAGAGTTTTATAGCCCCACACTTCCCTCCTCTTCGGCACAAATAACAGGGGCCAAAACCCACAGGAGCCTGGGAGCAAACCTGCTGAGCAGGGCAGGCAGCAGCTCAGGGGGACAGGATGTTCCTGAGCCTGGCTGAGCTCAGGGCTTTGAGCAGGGCTGGAGGAGGCAGCACAGGAGGTGCCTCTCTCTGCCTGCTGCCTCCACTGTGCCCTTTCTTGCTAATGAGACTTTTTTCTGCTGCAGGTGATGCTGCAGGTGATGCTGTGGGTGCTGCAATTGGAGCAGCCATCCATGGGGGGAGTGGTGTCTTCTCTTTTTCTACACTGGGAAAAAATTACTGTCCTGCACAGATGTATTGCAAAAAAACCCAAAAAAACCCCCAAACCCCCCCAAAAACACCCAAACAACAACAACAAAAAACAACCCCCAAAAAACAACCCCAAACAAAAACCACCAACAAAAAAGGAAAAAAAAAAGGCAGATTTGTCCTGCCTGTGTTGCTTCTTGCATGGGCCATGCCAGGATTAGTTCCATTGCTCTCTTCTCAGATGTCTCTTGGGTGCTGGCTACATGAGCATCTCACAAAAAAACCCTCACCCAAACACTGAGAAAAATATAATAAATGGAAAGATTTCATTAAATCCTGATTGCCCCTGTTATTTGCTATGCCTCTAGCCTCACCACTAAAAGCTAACAAATAACCAATATAATTTTCAGACAGAAATTCTCAGGCTTTAGCAAACCCAGCCCTGTTTCCCAGCTTAGCTCAGCTGGGGGTGAGGTGCTGCTTTTCCAGCAGAGCCTGTGCTGGGCACCTGTAAAGCTGAGAGCAACCAGGGGGGGCTGCCCTGGACTGGGGGGTGGGAGCACCCAGAAATTCAATGTTCTTAAACTTCTGAGCACTGTCACAGCTGCTTCTCCAGGCACTCAGAGCAAACTCGTCTGCCACCTTCTGTCCCTGAAAGGATATAACTCTCATGGAAGAGTATTTTCCCGTTTTTCTGTGGGCGGGCCTGGTATTGAGGGAGCAGTGAGAGGAGTTTTGGGGCTGTTTGGGGTGGTTTGGGGTTGATCCCCACTGCCACGTGCCTTGTGCCGGAGCTTGGGGCGCAGCCGCAGCCCAGAACACGGGCAGCTGGAGAAGCACCGGCATTTCAAGGCTAATTTCCAAACAGCAGGAGGCAGATAAATGATAAATGATGGGTGCCAGGGCTGTGGGGAGGCAGTTCCCCCGGGTGCCTCTGCTGGAGACAGGAATTCCATCGCGGAGAGAGCCCGGGCCGGCTCTGCGTTACAGCAATGCGAAATGACAGCCGCGCACGGCTCGGAGCCCTCTGCCTTTGGCCACGCTGCTGAATCACAGGGTTTGCTCATGATGGACCTGCCCGGCGAGGCAGGAACGAGCCCGGCTGCCCGGGGAAGAGGAGCCACCTTTGGGGATGGGATGAGCACCCAGCCCAGCTCCTCCTGCCTCCCCAGCAACAAGGCAAAAACCAAACTTCGTCTGTTCCCAGACTTGTGACTGAAGGGAAAATGGAAAAAAAAAAAAAACCAAAACCAACCCCAAAATCAAGAACAATGAAGGCTCGACAATGGTGGCAAATTGGGTTGGTTGTCTCAATGCTCCTCAATTACTCGGCACAAATGCTAATTGCAATAGTTCCTCTCTGCAGCTCAGTCAGCACAAATCTCAAAGCCTGAGATAGTTTTTCTTTTCCTGCAAGCCATCTGTCAGGCTAATTCTCTTATTGCTGAGAGTTGAGGCTTGTTTTTTTTTTTTCTTTAGCACCATTACAAAGAGTGAATGCTGTTTCTCCCCAGCCCAGCTCCAGGCTCCTGATGGATGCCCAGAAATCAGCATTTTCCCCACAGCCTGAGATCCGTGTGCTGCAGGGGGTTATTGGTGTCCAGGGAAGCAGGGGCCCTCCTGCAGCAATGACCTCCACACCTTGAAATTGCTCTGAAGAGCACTTGAAAATAAGACCCTGGACTGATACTTCTTTTTCTGGGGGATTGATTTATCCCATGACTGCATCTCAAAGTGCATTCAATGATTCATTCCCTTTAATAATGCAAGCAGGTATTGGGGAGGTCTTTGGCTTCCTCACACAGGCTCTTTTAATAATAAAAACCACTTTCATTTGTTTTCTTTTCAAAATAATAACAGATAAACTCAGGGGGATCCTTGCTTTCTGCACATCCTTAGTTTATAAGGAATTTTCTGAGCTCTACTCCTGCCATGCTCTGGTCCTCAGTGAGGCACTGTTGGATGCAGGAGGATGCATTCACCTCCCCTTGTGCAGGATGGACATTTTCTGTCCCATCTTCCCTCCTTTTCCTTGCCTTCCTTCCTTCTTTCCTTGCCTTTGCCAGGTAATTCTGTGGGATTGTTTCCCCCTATCCCCCTGGCTGGGCTGTCCATGGTTGATCAGGAGTGACCCACCTTGAGCTGCCCACTGCTGCAGCCTGGCTGGAGCAAGGCAGCTCTAATTAGGCCAGCATTTATTAAAGAGTCAATTCTGTCCACACTGGGGCTTTCAACAACCCTTAGCAACAAAATCCATGTGTTTTGTGCAGCTGTGTCCCCGAGGTAGCCACAGAGGCGACACGAATCAAAGCTCAGCTGGCAGAAATCACACCAAAGAGGTGTTTATTGACACATCTCTTTGCCAGAATACAAAAACTGCTCCATTATTGTATGATAAAGCTCCTGCCCTGGAGCTATGGACCTAGAGAAGGGCAGGATATTCCCCATGGCAGGCTTTTCCCCTTTTGGGGCATCTGCTTCCATTCTGCTTTCCCATGTCCAGCAGTGGAAACGTGGAGTATCCTCAATGTCTGAGCAAAGGCAGGAGGGAAAGACCTTTTATTGAATGTCATAAATCCAGCATTTCTACATAGCAGAAAATGTGGGCACACTGAAATCTTCAGTAACCACCTGTGACAGCATCTGGCAGCAGGGTCCTCACACCCACAGGGAGGATCTCCTGCCAGACCCAGTGCTCAGAGCTGAAAATACAGAACAAAACCAATTATCCAGCTCCAAAATGCTCCACGTGGGGGAAGGAGGGTTGGGAATCTATGCTGGAGGGGGTGAAACCACCACCAGAGGCTTCTCAGGCTTTCAGGAAAGTTTTTACCTGGATATTTGCTGCTATGGCTTTGATGTTGTTTTCCGGAAAATCCCTGACTCCACTTTTCTGCCACCCCCAGCACAGGACTGGGAGCTGTCCCCCTTCCCTCCTCTCTTCATGCTGGTTTGAGTGGCTCCTTTGCTTCTGTGCCTGCTGACTCCTTTTTCCAAGCCCACATTCATGTTTGGCTTTGTCTGCCTGAAGGTGCAGCATTTCCTCTGTCACAGCCCTATTTAAGTGGTGCTCCAGGGGTCCCTTATTCTGCCCTTTCTTATTCTATTGCCTTTTCTCTGTCTGTTAAGAATTTATACAACTTCCAGTTTTTTTCATTACCATTCCTTCCAAAGAAAACCTGTTTTGTGTGGTCAGTGTGTGATGGTGCAGAGGCCTGTCAGTCTCTGCCTGCACTTTTTGAACTTCTGAGCTCAGTTTGATGCAGGATCCCAGCTGGAACAATGTAAGAGTGCCAAAGTCACTGCAAACAGCTGCATGGAAGAGAGGAGGCCGCCAAAGCCCCTCCTGGAGGAAGGATTGCTGCAGGAATGCATCTCCAGCACACACCAGAGAATCCACCCACAGGCCCATCAAAAACCTGGCTCTGGTGCTTGTTTCATTGCTTGTGTCTCCCTAACAACATTTTTCACACCCTCCAGCAGCCCCAGGGCTCTGCTGGTGCAGGGATGGGTCTGGTTTAAATCAGAGTGAGCAGCTGGGACTGAGACACTGCAGGGCCAAAGCAGGAGCAGTGCCCAGAGGTAGGGAAGGTTTCCTTCCTCTTTGCCTACTGTTTGCTCCCAAAACAACTGTTTTATCAGCAGCTAAGTGACTTTTTTGCCCCTATTAGTTGTTAATTTCTGCTCTTAAGCAGTATTTATCTATCTATATCTATCTATATCTATATCTATATCTATATCATCTATATCTATCTATATCTATATCTAATCTATATATCTATATCTAATCTATATCTAATCTATATCTAATCTATATCTAATCTATATCTATATCTATATCTATATCTATACCTATATCTATCTATATCTATATCTATCTATATCTATATCTAATATATACATCTATATCTAATCTATATCTATATCGAATCTATATATATCCATATCTGTATTTAATCTATATATATATATCTAATCTATATCTAATCTATATATCTATATCTAATCTATATCTATATCTATACCTATATCTATCTATCTATCTATATCATCTATATCTATATGATGATGTATATGTGTGTGTATATATATCTATATATATCTATATGATGATGATGTATATATGTGTATATATATATATATATACCTTTCGAAAATCTAAGCCTACCCCAGTATTTTTCTCATTTTAGTTTTTGTTTTGTTGTTGCTTTTAAATATTTTTGCTCTATTAAATTCCTGACAGCCTGTGCGAGTTACACCTGAGAGAGGACTCTGAGCTCTGCTTTTCCTTTTTGAAAAACAAAACAAAACAAAAAACTTCCTTCAGGAGCAGCATCATTTCCAGAGGGCAGCCCCTTCCATTGCCTCTCCAGAAAAGGTTTCACCTGCACTTTTAGCAGCCTGTGCTCCCAAAAATGCTAAGTGGGGCTCAGGGTCGCCGAGGAGCATTTACAGGATAGTGGAGATGGAAAAGGCAATTTCTGGAGCCTCGCAGCCTCCCCGGCTGCTGTTCCGCCGCAGGAGCAGGAGAGGGAGCTGCGAAACCAGCGGCGGCGGCTGCGGGGACAGGGACCCCCGGTGTCCCCCAGCCCCAGCGTTCCCCCAGCTCCAGACCCTGAAAAGACGTTTTCTCCTAAGGAGGAAAAAATTATTAATAAGTCCCTCTGGAACTCAGCGTTTCAGCTTCCCTGCGATGAGCAGTTCAGGGTGGAAACTGGTGATCCTGCAATATTTGTAAGTGAAAAAAAGGAACATGAACGTGTTCAAAACTCCACATTTTAAACATTCTCAGCTTTTCTTTCTCTGGGATTAAAGATGAGCTTTACAGCCTGTTGTGTTCTTTCTGAAGGAAGGATGTGTGGGGATGCTCCAGCTGTGATTTATCCATCCCTGCCTGGAGCAGGTGCCAGCACTGGAGCAGGTGCCAGGGGTCACTCCCCCTGTGCCAGGCAGGTGGGCTCCTCAGGTGACCACAAGCCCTTGTCCCAGCGGTGACAGCACCTCTCAGATGGGCGCTTGGCACCCTGAGGCATTTTGCAAGTGAAAAAAACCAAACGTAATGAATTTCCAGCGCTGGAACCCAGCCCAGCCCGGGCAGGGGCACAGGGGTGGGGCTGAGAGCCCGTCCTGCCCCTGCAGCCCGGCTGCCGGAGGGGTGGCAGGGCAGGCTCTGTGTCGTGCAGCTGGAGGAGGAGCAGCTTTTACCCCAGCTTTCAGTGCAGTTCCTCGCACAGAGCCTGTCTGGAGTATGAGACCCCTCAGAGAAAGAGCCCCAGCAGGGGCTCAGCGATGCTGGGTGCTGTCACACAGCCCTGGCTGATCCCCACACTCCCAATCATCCTGAGTCTGCCCATCACCATTCCCAGCTGCTGCTTGGGTGCTGCTCCCCTGCAGCCACAGCTGGAGCCCAAATAGAGCCTTCTGAGCAGGACAGGCCCTCCTTGAGGTCTGCTCTGGCTGCTCTTCAGTATTTCAGTCCCAGGGCATTCCCTCAGCCTTGCTGATGCTCCCTCAAGTCCCTCCCAAGCACTTTTGGTGTCACAGGTCTGATTTTGGCTGCCTGGAGTGTGAGCTGCTGGCACATGGGCAGGGGGCTGTGGGCTGGGAGCTCCCTGCATCCCTTTGGATCACCAAGATTTGCTGCAGTGAGTGCTGCAGCTGGAGTGCCACAGCAGCCACTGCTGCTCCCAAGCCTGCTGCCGAGCCCCTCTGTGTGCCAGGATGTTGGGAACAGCCCAGAGCCTGAACACCAGCACTGCTGCTGGGCTGGAGCTGAGACCAGGAGCTTCCCTTTAACAGTTTTGGTTGGGTTTTGCCCCATTCCAGGCTCCTCCAGCCTTTGTCCTCTATCCCAAAGGGTCCTCTTGTGTCCAACATCCTTCTGTGTCCAATATCTGCTGTGCCATGGTCTCCCCAGCCTCTCTCTGTTTTAAATAGCAATTATTTTCAAAATTCTTTCCTGATTTCTTTGTATATTGTGACTGTTGTTAATTCTATTGCTGAGGGAGTGTGAAACAGGGACTGGACTTCCTGAGGGCTGCTCACCTTCCTGCCCTTCCCAAGGGTTATCCCATGTTTGGAAACCACGGCTGGGGTGGGATGAGCACATTCCTTCAGCACTGTGAGCAGACAGTGGGGTGTGCCTGCTCCTTCAAGCTCCTGGGGATGAATTTGGAGATGCAGAATGAAATTGCTTCAAATGAAAGAGGCTGGAGGGGCTGGTGATGGAGAAAACCCCCTGAGGGAGAAGCCCAAAATATCCCAGGTTAGAGAGCAGCCAGAAGGTGAGGGAGGACAGTTGTAGGGTTGGCTGATGGAAACTGGCTGATGTTGGATCAGTGGCCTCACCTTCAAAAGTCCCAGTCTGAAGTTCTCCCAGCATGACAGGAACAGTGGAAGATGAAGGCACACATAATTTATGTGCCAATCTTTTAATTGATTTGCCTAAACAAGCCCTGATCATTCCAAGTTTTAATTGTTACTCTGAGCTAAAGGAAACCTAATTTATTTTCCAGCATTTTTCCTGACACCTTAAAAAACTCAACCAAACACAGCCCAAGGACCCTCAAGCAAACAGGCCAGGTTGACAGATCTATTTTCACACTACTTGAAATTGCATTTTAATCTTCCTAACCTCTTTTTCCTTGTGCAGCTCCAGCATGGGGCAGGAAAACAGCTGTTCCTTGCCAGCTGGGAAAAGGTGATGTGCATGGAAAGGACAATTCTACCCCCAACACCACGAGAAATAACCAACCAACCAACCAAAAATTCCCAGCTAATGACATCAGCTGGAACAAGGACAGACCTGAAAAAAGGGAGGAAATAAAGTTTCTTCTGACCATTAATGGCCCAGTGATGGCTGCAGAGGAGGCACTGGCCTGAGCCCACCCTCCCCTCTTTGGGGCCTCAGGGCATCACCTTCTCACCCTCCTCAAACAACAGCCAGCTGCACCCAAACCCTTTATATATATAGATTTGTCCTTATTACAAATGAAGCACCAGAAAAACAGGAAAATGTGGCAGAAACCCCATTTTTGTAGCTGATTTTTTTTTCTTCTGGCTCTGTTTCTGGCTCTAATTTTTTGGTGATGCAGGTCCCTGAGACAGCCCTGCCATCCCTGCCAGGGCAGTTTCTATAAGCAGATCCAGTTTCTGTTGCAGGCCCCTCACTGGGGAGGGAACATCCTGTGAAGAGGAGCTCAGTGCTGACACCCTGCAGCACAAAGGAGACATTAAACCTCCAGAAAAGAAAATCATTAATTATCTGTGTGCATGCTAAGGGCAACATGCTTCACCCAGAGGTCCCAAGGTGCCAAGCTGCCAATCAAGAGTAGAGTTTCTGGTTTATAAATAGGAAAGCTGAGCCTGAGGTGTGTTTTCCCACAGTCTGCAGCCTCACACATGCAGGGTGGTACCTGTGGGGTGACCTCTCAGCCCCAGAAGCTGCTCTGATTTGCCCCAGAATATTTTCCTGGACAGGATGACAATGCAGATGTTGCTGCTGAACAAACTCCAGGTACACACCAGGAGAGAGGTTCATCCTTGTCTTCTCCCCTCATGCAAGGCATTCCCAGCTTGCTCCAGAGTCTTTGGAGCACAATAATTGGCTTGGGGAAATGCAAATGTACCAGAGCTGACTGTGAGGTGGGAGTAGGGAAGAAAAAGCCCCCAGGAGCGTGGAGGTGGCAGTGTTATAATCTCAGCCTGTCACAGGTTTAACGTTATTAAACAACTCCTTAAAATAGCAGCCATAATTATTCCTATATGGAGCTCAATCTGGAGAGACTGAAGCTCTTTCACTCTTCTCCTGCTTCACTTCCCTGCTCCCAAATGTGAGGTTTGGGGTCCCATACCCACGGCAGAGGCGAGAGGGAGCTGCTCAGCCTTCAGCAAGGCTTGGCCCAAGGAAACCCTGGCATCAGCCCTAGCCCAGTTTCACCAGGCTCAACTCCGTTGACATGAACATAATTTTTGTTGCATTTTTAATTGTAAAAATGTATTTACATGAATAAAATACAGCTCACTTGGGGATATGACCTACTTTCTATGGGAAGATAAAACAACCATAGGTTTGTGTTTTTATTTCATGTATTTCTGCTGTTCTCAGTCAGACAGGGCTGCTGGAGCACATCAATAGGAAATCCACAGCCACTAGGATGCTTTTTTTCTGTAAATAATCACATTCTGATCAAGATGACAGGGAGCTGCTGCATTTCCATGATGAAGCCTTTAACCTTCAGATCAGTAGAACAGTTTTGACAGTACATAATTTATATGGAAATAAATAATTTGATGGGGATTTTATACGAACATGTTCTGCACTGCTGGAGAGACCTTCTTTGTTTATCTGAATTATGAACAATTACATTAAATAATATATAATCCTATTGTCCTGGACAAACACAGGTCATCCCAAAGTTTAAGTGCAGCAGGAGCTGGGGATGCTCTCTCCAGCAACAGACCCTGTAATTTCTGCTAACATAAAGCACAATTTGCTTTTCAGGATAATCAAGAGCTCTCACTCAGATATTTGAGCTTGTTTAGCATTGAAGCAGGGCAGCTTTAAAAGCCATATTATCTCAATTTCAGATGTTGGATGGGCTCTACACCGCCTTGGCCAGTGCCACGGATTCCTCTTTTATCCCCTCACTTCAGCAGCCTTTGATGAGCCGAGCTGGAGACAGATTAAGCCAGCATTAAGGCCCCCACAGCACTCAGTTATGCTAAACCTAAATACCATAGATTTACTTATTAAACATAAAGAACTGAGCAGGATCTGACCTGCACTGACAGGACAGACCCTGCTGCTCCTTCTCCTGTGCGTGACACCGCCCGTGTTCCCTGTCCCACAGAGGTGAACTCCCCACACTCCCCTTGGGAGCAGCTGAGTGACATCTCAGTATTTATTCAAATTAGCTGTTATTAATTAAATAACACCTTTCAGCTTCCTTGGCAGGTTTTCCCCTGCAGTTGCAGCGGGAAGCTGGCGTGTGTCAGGATGTCAGGCAGATGTGAGAACCTCAGGGTTATATTTTTGTGAACATGCACCTCATTAAAAACGTTATCACTATAGAAAATAATAAATTTATGGTTATGTCTGTGTATTGTCTCCTCTTTTGTGCCTTCCAGCTCCTCTGTATGAAACCCAGCTACCAAGTGCTATTAAACAAAGACAGCTCTTGTTCAGCAGGGCTTTGCTTGACCTTAATTTTGGCTCTGAGGTGGATCCTGCTGGAGTCTGGGGGACTTCAGCACGTGCCTAAACACTTTGCTAATTAGCAACAAAGCTGAATCTCAGGTCTGGGGATTTACCCACATGCAGATTTAGAGGTGTTTGATGGTGGTTGGGACTAATTGGGGTAAGAGTGACTTTGATCCAAAACGAGCTGTTTAACCAGGACCCTTTGGGCACACGGAGCTGCAGCAGCCTCAGTTTAAGCAGCTGCAGAGCCTGGATATGCACAAGCCATGAAACACCTTCTTTGCAGCCCTGTCACACCTGGTTTGCCTCTAAGGAAATGGATGCACACTGTCCTAACATTAAAGATTAAAAGCAGCTGCATCTCATCACAGCCAGGAGATTTGGCTGGAGTCGATGACAAAAATGATGGTTTTTTGAGGAATAACCTTGACTGCTGGGGCTGTGCATTTTCAAGGCATATTAATGACAATTTCTGTGTGAGTACCTCTTCTTTCTCTGGAAATGGAGAGAGGGGTGAGGTTTGGGGAGTTCTGAGGTGGTTTGATTTAAAATGCTGGACAGAGCCCCAGAACCTCATGGTACAAAGTGCTCAAGACATGAAAATATCCAGTTAGAGCCAATGTATTCCTCAAATCCAGCCCTTGGGATAGAACCTGGCAACACAGGGGAGTGGGGCTAATTTTTTGCTGAAATAGTGCTTTCCTGTGTTACAAATTGTAATAATAGTAAAAGAGAATCTTTCTTCTGCAAAGACTGAATTGACCAGAGATTCAAAGATGAAGTGGTGTGAACAGAAGGGTTACATCTGGGAGAGTGGCTTGCAATTAAAGACACACGGGGTAATTGCTGCAGCCACCTCCTGCCCTGTGTAGCCACTGCCCACTGAGGCCACCATAATCCAAAGTTTGAGGTATATAAAACCTTACATGAAGATATGAGGCAGCTCTTCTCTACATTCTGCTGTATCCATGGGAACAGGCTGGGATCTGACATCTGCACAGCAGCTACAGACAGAAACCCTGCAGTGCACAGAGGAAAGGTCAGTGGAGCATCCCAGCTATGGTGGCACCCACAGAGGAGCTGGGGCACTGGGGACACCCTGGGGACACCCTGCTCCCTGCCCAGCAGTCACAGCTTGCCTGTGTCACACCCAGAAAGAAGAGTTAAAGAGCTGATGATCTTGGGCACAAAGAGCTGCTGGAGCAAAGGGTGCTGCAGTGGGGTGAAGGAGACCCTACCAAGACCCCAAAACTGGACGAGGAAAACAAGAAAGAAAAAAAAGCTGTTCTTTCCAGATCGGTCTGACTGTCAATTTGGGGGAAAAAATAAGAAGTAAATAAATAAATCCCATGAGGAAGGAAGAAGAAGAAAATAAATATCTCTCAGCTACTTCTCATTAGTGGAGGAGTATTTACTCAGGTGGATATTCTGCCTGCTCACACAGCATCCCCAGCACAAGCACACCAGCTCTGCACAGCTAACAAGCTATCAGCAGGGAGGAATAAGACTATTTAATTTCATAGCACACCTTGAATAGCCCATGGGGCCAGCTCACATTTGGGAAATGAATACACAACCTTGACAAATAGCATTAATAATGCAACACAAGGGCTTGAGAGCACTGTGAGTTAGAACCCCCCACGCTGTGTACACCAAGCCAGATCCTTACCCTGCCATGGTGGTGTGTGCCTGGAAAGCACCTAAAAAATACCTTTGGGTTTTGTCTGCTTGAAGCTGATAAAGGGCACAGGTCTCTAACCCTGTGTCCAGGTGATGCAACAGCAAAGTTCATCTGGGGCTTCCCCAGCAGAAGGATTTGCTCTCCCCCTGCCTGCCTGACCAACAGTTCCATGCCCCCCTCCCGGGCAAGAGCAGCAGCAGATTGCCCCAAAACATCTGCCCAAACCTCATCTCACCACAGCAGCAGCTCCCCAGCTCAGCAGGGCTCTTGGTCTGCATCCCTGCAGGGGGGATGCTGCTCCCAGGGTCTCCTGCCTCACCTGAACCTTCCCAGTGGCTCCTCGGACCCACTGCCAACGTGGCTGCAAGGGGAGCAGCACTGGAGGCAGGTCATCTACACCTCTATGTGAATTTATATTTAATAATATTTTTTTCACTGTGCAAGAAAGGGCTCAAGCCTCAAGCTGCTCCAGCAGCAACTGGAGGAGAACAAGACCAGCACAGCCTTATTATTCCTGGCTGCTTCATTACTGCTTGTGACTGGCCTTTAATGAACCTGTAACCTCCACACCCCATGGATCAGTGAGGGTTTTCAGGACACTGTTAATGGGAGAATGGCTCCCACCAGGGCCCCAGTCACACCTGGGGCCGTGGGAGTGTTGTGCAAGGGGGAACGAGGAGAGTCCTTGGGATGGTGCCGGAGGAGCTCTCACATCCCAGGAGATGCAGGGCACAAAACGCCTCTCTGGGCTTACAGGAAGGGGATTTGACTTAAAAACCCCCTTTGAAGAGGTGGGGGTGGCTCCTGGGAGTTCCTTGAGTAGACCTCAGAGCATCCTCCTCCCCAGGCAGCCTCCCCTGGGCTGGGGGCTCACACTCCTCCCACATTCCATCCCCTCATTCACCATCCATCCCTCTCCTCACCGTGGATCCCCAGGACACCCAGGCTGTGGGGTGGAGGAGAGTGCCTGGGGGGCTGATGGCAGGGACAGGAAAAGCTTCACCTGCTGCAGGGCTGAGCAGCACCTGGAGCAGGGAACTGCACCTGGATCAGGCTTTGTTTAACCCTTAACCCCAGTAACTCGCTCTGATGCTGCAGTGAGTGCACAAAGACTGACACCAATTAGTCATCCATGCAAAACAAGGTTTTTGTGCTTCTAAGTGCAAATGGTTTTCTGAGCAGTGTCAGACAACAGTCACCCTCCCACGGGCCTGGGGGAGGCTTGGCTCATCCCTGCAGGTGAATTTAAGGACTCATAGGAGTAAAACCTCTAATTTAATTGGTAGTTCACCCTCAAACTCCACTTTTTATTTATTGCAGCCAGAGCAACGGACACAGAACACGGTGAGAGGCCATCGCTGAGGTGGGTGGGAGAGAGACTGAAGGAGGTGACTGTGTGTTGTTCCTCAAGAAGGAAGGATGTGGGGTAAAGCCATGCCAGGTAATTAGAAGAGGTGATAAAATGATTAATAGGTGTCCTGAGGGAGTGCTGCATGTATTCACTGAGCATTTATTGCTTGGACAGCTGCAGCTCCAGGGTGGTTCTGGGGCAGCTGGGGCTGGCAGGGTGACTGGGCTCACCTCAGCCCCTCACCCAGGCCACGTCTCCGAGGATCAAAGGCTCTGATAAAGTTTCTCCACAGCCCACAAAGGTGTGATATCTGCACTAGGAGACCCACAGCCACCCACATCCAGAGCTGCTGCCACACCAGGCACTTTGGGAGGGACAGAACAGCACCCAGAGGCACAAGCATTGCTGCCAGTGCCTTGCAATCACATTATCCTACCCAAAATAAGCATTTACTCAACCAGCAGCAAACATTTATTTAACAGATTTCTTCTGGCAGTCCTGCACTTGTGCTCGCTGGGTGAATGTGTGAACTCCCAGGCTCACAGATGCAGCCACATGATGAGAATCTCCCCAATGAATTAAAATAATTACTTTTCTAATTTGCCCCTAGACTCTGCTAAACCTTCTGGGGCCTTGAGAAAGACATGAAGATTTTCTAATTTCTTCTACTTGTGTAGGCAAACATTTTAATTTATAAAATGAATAATTCTGTATTTAATCAGTGCAAAGGAAAATTCCAGCTGGGGACAGGGACATCTCATGATGCTGTACAGGATTAACCCAAAGGTGACTCCCCAGTGTGGAGGAAGGTGGCCATGGGAGAGACCCTGTGGCTCTGGGCATCAGCAGCTTTGGTGATCCTGAATATTTCTCTCCCCAGAAGGACTGAGAATATAAAGATCCATCAAGGAGACAGCCTTTGAGCCACCAAAAATCACCAGCATCAAGCCCAGCAAACCAGATCAGGCCCTGAGAAACTCAAAATGATGGTTTGTGAACTCCAGTGCTTTTGTGGAGCCAAATTCACACTGAATGTGCAGATCCTGATGGAAAACTGATGGTTTATCAGGCTGGGGCCAGGTGAGGACCAGCAGATTCGTGACTGGTGGTGGGACTGGGTTGTGCTTTAGTGCTGGAATCTTCCCAACAGCCAGCCTGGCACAGAGCACTTAAAAACCAGGGCTTAAGTGAGAACACAAATGCTTGAGGGTCATACAGAGACTGAGGGTAAATAGAACTGTGTCTACAAAGAGATGCCCTGAGTTTATAACTTCACAAATTATGAATCTACCCAGATATACACTAAATATGCATTAGTTGCTTCTCTGGAGGAGCTGGAGAGGAATAATCCTGTTCCAGAGCTGGCTGGATGCACTCCTGCAGTGATGTCCTGTGGAATGGGCATCCTAATGGATGCAAACAGTGGTGCTGCAGCAGGACATGGCCCCTGCTTTGGAGGAGTTTATAAATAATAAATGTTTAATAGCAAATAATAAATAATAATATTAAATAGTAAACAAAGAAGTGCAACATCCATTACGCAGTGTGCTACAAATGAGGTTAAAACTGTATATTCTATTTCTTTTAATTAACAGTAAGACAAAACGAGCTCAAATCTACCAAGAATCCCCAGACGGTTTTGTTTTGCAGAAAGGAAATTTTCAGAAAGGTTTAAAATAACAAGAACAGAAATAAAGTTTGGACAAAGCTCTTTCTCCTGCAAGATGACAAGCTGGGGCTTGCACAAAGGATCACAGCCTTTTCCTTCCCTGCCCTTTGTTTTCCACCAGTGATGCTCTCCCTGGCAGCTGGCTAAGGCCAAAATGCCAAAGTATCAAATGAAATTTTAGAACTTAAAACCTCAAAATAAAGTTTATGTACACACACACGCACACAAAAGCAGCGAAAATACGATTTTCTTGCCAAAATGTATTATAAGCCAACTATTTTGCTGCAGTGGACTTGTACCAATAATCTCAGCTACATCACTTTACACCAGTTTGGGATCTTGCCTTTCACTGAAATAACTTCTTTCCCCTAAATCCTGCACCTACTGTTTCCCATGGGAAAGGTTGAGGTTGTTTTCCACTCGAAGCTGCACTGAAATTCTCCCATTTACACTTCAGACCTCCTGTCTATAGGATAGCAGAGGAAATTTGGGTGCTGGAGCCATCCTCCAGCCCAGCACCCCAGGGTGCCTCCAGTCTCACATGGGATATTTAAGCAGCAGTTTGCAGGCGGCCATAGAGGAACAACAACCTGCTGGTGTCCAAGCCTGTGAGGTCTCATTGAAGGATGGCTATTTCCCATTCCAGCCTGCCTGGAAGTGATATCCAGCAGTGAGAGATACCAATCAGTAAATGTTCAGTCAAGACAAAATTTATATTTTTCTAATGCTGGTTATTTCTTGGAAAGTTACACAAATCTTTTATGCCTGCTGGCGCTCAGGCCAGTAAATATAGAATTCAATGATGCAGTCGAATGCACAAACTTTAGCAGCCTACCTACCTACACCAAAAAAAATACACCTTTTTTTCCTTAGCTCTACTCTATTTTCTTTTTGCTGCTCTCGAGTCCAGCCCTGGATTTATCCCCCAGGCAGAACTGCTGTTTGCTCAGCGGGATGAGCTGAGAGAGGAGGACTTCGGAGAGATCTTTAGTTATGCAGGGAGGAATAAAACAACCCAAAAAAAAAAACCCCAAAAAAAACAAAGAAAGAGAAACATCCCAATTCTCTAGGTTACACTATTGGTTATATAACCAATCTCTCTGGTTATATTTTCACTCCTATAAATAGAGAATTGGCCCGAAAGAGCGGCCTAAAAAAACGACAAACGGAGTCGGGACGCGGCGAGCGCGGGAGCGGGCGCGGGGCTCAGCACGGGGACGAGGACATCTGGTCATAGTCGGGGCACTTGAGCAGGGCTGGGTAGTTACTGTTCATCTGCAGGGACGCCTCGCTGGAGATGTCCGAGGGGCTGCGGCCCCGCGCCCACGCGTCCGGGTGCAGGAACTGGCCCGAGTAGTCGGAGCAGTTGCTCAGGCGGGGCCGGTAGAAGCCGGGGTGGGGCCGGTAGAGATCCTCGGCCGTGTAGCGCTTCATGAACAGGTACACGGACATCACCCCGGCGCTCTGCGGGACAGAGACACGGCCTGAGGGCCTGCCCGCCCACGGCTGCACCGCCACCACCCCAACGGGATAAGATAGAAACTGCCTTCTTTGTGCCGGTGCTCAAAAGGGCCGTCACTTCCCTGCCCCACGCCTTGGATCTGTGCAATAAATAATGTGGCACGGCCACATCTCCCTCCTCTGCACTCCGTGCTTGGCATCAAATCGTGATCAAATGCCCCATCGGTGCTCCAGGTTGGGTTTGTCTCCCCCTTCTGTGCCCTTCATGCTATACATTACCCCTGCCCTCACAGCCCTCCCTTAAACCCATCTGAGCCCTCTTTCTGCCAACAGCCTCAGCCTGCCCGCCCCTGGGAATGGATACACCTGTGCCAGGGATGTGGGTACCTCTGTGAGAAGGAACGAGATGGCAGAGAAGGCAAAGGACCACCCATATTTGTAATTGAAGAACGACTCCGAGTCCTTGGTCCTGTTGAGCATCTCGTCGTTAATGCTGGATATGTAGAGGACCAGCCCCACCACCAGTGACAGACCTGGAGAAGGACAGTGGGAAACACTTCAGGGATGAAGCTGCTGAAGAAGCACCTTCCTGAAAGCCAGACATTTGGGGGAAAGTAAAAAAATGGTGCTTAGAATAACTGGGGAAAGAAGCTGCCCTCCTGCTGCTCTAACGCAGGGCACTCCTCTCATTCCAGTCAAACACTCCCTGCTCAGGGAAATCTGTGAGCTCTGGGAGGAGGGATCTGGCTCTGGTAGGAGCTGCTTCAAAGCTCGGCTGTCACAGCTATTTGTTTAGCACTCGCACAACACCATGAATAAAACATTCACTTTTCTCATGTAGACACAGCCCAAGTGAGCAGTTTGAAGTTTCAGATCTCTCCTGTGCCTGATGTGCCACGAGAAGCATCCTCACCCCTATCACCTGCTCCTGCACGGGTGGGGAGCCTTTCCCCACATTTCCACACCACTGCCACAAACACATTTTGCACTGGCTGGTTTTCCATCCCACAAGGGCTGATCAGGCTGTGGGACTGAGCTGGGACTGATGACTCCAAGAAGGAGCCACCAGGGAGGGTTAGGAGAGCACCAGCAGCTACCAAAGTAAATGCCTTCCATGCTCAAGGGCTGACAGGAGAAAACCTGGCTTGCAAAACTCACCTGACAGGATGAAGAATATCCCTGAGACGAAGGCCAGGATGGTCCTGTGGGGCCGGATGTGGCCGATGTTGCTCAGGATGAAACCAATGAACATGAAGAAGAGGCTGACCAGAGGGAAGGGGGTGGCAGAGCGGATCATCTCTGTTGAGAGAGGAGCAGAGGGAAGAGAGAACAGGTTAATATTCCCTAAATAGTGTGAGAAATAGGCTTGGCTGGGTGAGAGGGCTCCAGTTGTCCTGCTCAGACCACGCTGTGTCTGGGTTTCTCTCCTTGCTGATGAGCTGAGTAAAACGTAGAATTATGGAACCATAGAATGGTTTAGGTTGGAAGAGACATTACATTCCAACTCTCTGCCATGGGCAGGGACACCCTGCACTATCCCAGGTTGCTCCAGGCCCCATCCAACCTGGCCTTGAACACTTCCAGAGATGGGCCATCCACAGACTCTCTGGGCAACTTGTGCCAGTGCCCCACCTCCATGGCGGTAACTGCTGATGTTTGCATTTCTGAGGGCTCCTGTGTGAAGAGTTGCATAGGAAACCATCAGAACCTGCACTTTTCTCTGGCTTCACTGCATAAGTGTTTGCAGAGCACTTCTATTTATTAAATCAGAAATGACTGCAGAATTCATCGGGAGAGCTGTGACACTCCATCCTTAATTCATCCTGCTATAAAATGTGTAAAATTGACTGCTAGGGAATAAATACAGCTGCAAATTATGGAGAGGAGACTAAAAAGCCAAACACTTCAATAAGCATTAGCACTGAATAGCCAGTGACAGGAAATTGTACAGCTCAGAGCCTCCATGGGCATCCTGCCATTAGAAAGGGATATCCCCAAAAGCTTAGGAGCACACTGGGTAATTCCTATAGTAAAATATGTAGTGGCATCCTTGTGTGGCAGCATGGTCAAGAACTCAGAGCTTTTTGGCAAGGACACAAAGGGGATTTCTTGGGGAGGGTCCTAAGTGCTTGGGATTTGGTGCTTTGCAGGATGCAAGGGGTGAGACCCCACCAAACCACTCACTCAGGACGTTGATGGTGGATTCAGATGTCAGCTGGATGTTCATGGGCATGACGTATTCGATGGTGAAGCACCGGCCACGCTCCTCACCTGCAGCAGGCACAGACAAAAACATGAACCCTGAAGCCAGAGGATTTAAGGTCACCCCAAGGGTGATATCAGAGGCTCCTCCTGTCTCCCCTGACTTTTCCAAAGTGGTTGAAACTTTGTGACATTTCAGGTTGGTCACTTTGAGATTCCCCTTCCCTTGGGTTCTATTCGACTCTGTCCCTGCAGCCAAGTTGCTTCATCAAACTTGGCGCAGATGGAGGGAATGGTCCAGCTGACCTGAATCTAAATTTTACAGGGAAGAAATGGAAAGTTTTTAGCTGCTGCCCAAGGCATCGTGGCTGCAGCTCTGGAACAGGGCAGGGGGTTGGCAGGGCAGCAGCAAACTCACCAAAGCCTGTGTGCAAAGGCACATTTATCCTTTGGATTGTTAAAGTTGGGCATGAGGCAATGACACTGCTTGCCAAAGGTTGTGCCTGACTTTGGAAGCAGAGATGGGCAAAGACTCTAAAAATCCGTTTTTTCTTGGCCCTTTCCTGCTGGTTGGCACTGACACACAACAAAGCAAGGGGATGTTTTCGGCTGGGAGCCCATACCTGCCAGAAAGCAGACCCTCCAGAGCCCTGAGTGCAGCGACAGCTTGATCTCGGCCGTCTGGTTCTGGGGCTGGACGATGCCCTCCTCCAGGTAGAGCCAGTAGTCGGTGCTGACGGAGATGCCCAGGAGGCCGAGGCCGCAGACGGCGAACACGCTGCTGAGCAGGGTCAGCGCCTTCCTGCTGCAGGCGCTCATTGCCAACAGCATCGGGGGCCGGCGGCGGCTGCGGGACACGGGAGGAGCCCTCGCACGGAGCCTCTCGGGGAGCGGGGCTGCTGAAGCTCTGCCCCGGATTGCTCGTGCGGTCTGAGCTGAAAGGAGCCATTAAAACAATCACTGTCAGACGGAGAGTTTGAACCAAATCCCACCCGACCGCGCCGAGCCGGGCTCGGGTGTGGGAATGGCACCGCACGGACGGGCCGGGAGCAGCTCCTGCCTTGGCTGGTGTTGGATTTGCTGCAGGTGAATTCCTGCTGCTCCAGCCGGAGCTGGCACCGATCCCCCCAGGAATGGAGCTGAACCATCCTTATCTCCCCTTATCTCCCCGCAGAGCCTTATCAAGCGCTGCCAGTCCCCGGCACGGGAGCTGCTGGGGATCGCGGACACCGCGCCCAGGGATCCACAGAGCTGCTCGTAACTGCTGGAGAAACCCCCAGCCCCGAGCAGCTCCCATCACCATCCCACTCCCCTCCAACACTGCCATTTCCCCACTTCCAGCGTAGATTTACCTGTTAGGAGATCACGCTAATTTAGCAAAAGCCATGCTACGTTTATGACATCATCAAACATCTTGAAGCAGAGTGGTATGACACAATAACCTGCCTTTTCTTGTTGTATTGCTCTTGACAGAGCTGCCAGTACCTTCCCTTGTCCAAACCCACCTGGTGCTTTGGAGACAGGCAGGGAAATGGGGACAGAGAGCTGCAGCCAGGCCCTGGGCAAACCTTAAAGGAAAAACTTCCCTCATCCCCATGTCACTTACACATAGAATCTTTATTATTATTATTACTACTATTTTCTTGCACGTTTGCTCCTTTGGGCAAATTAGCAGCTCCCTGCAGATTGATAAAACAGCACCAGAAATCAGAGTTCGTGGTGCAGTGGAGAAAAAGTGAAATTAGTGGGGGGTGGGGGGTGGAAATCAACAGCAACAAAAGATTAAAGTAATAAGAGCAAGAAGGAAAAAAGATCCGAGTGAGAGATGGTCTTGTGTGGAGTAGCAAGGAGGCAGAGAGTGCTGCTGACTGCTGTTATAAAGGCAGAATGAATCACAGATAAGTGCCGTGTCATGTATATTTTCCAAGGCACATTTTGCTGCTATTCAGCACTGCAAGCAATAAGGAAAAAATATCTAAATCCAGCTAGACAACAAAAGCTACTGACTTTATTAGCAGGCTGCATCTTCCTTGGACTCCCTTCAGAACTGCACTAGCTTTGTTTCACACCCTCAGGAGTGGCTCCATCACTCCTGTGCTCCCTTGGTGAACAGACTCCTTGGAAGAGAGGTCCTGTTGCTGTTATCACTGCAGTAAAGGTGGTGGGTTTAGTGATTAAATCAGGAGACACAAATCCTGCCTGGACTGGGAGATGGCAACTCGCTGTTCCAACACGGCCGAGCAGACTGGAGGAGGGTGATTTTTTCTGGTGCCTCAGATGCAAATATATTAATTCTCACTTGCTTACAGTGACTCTCAGAGATGCCAAAAGTCTTCACAGCTTGTACTTTTACACCTGAAAGCCTCCAAGGATAATGTTGTGCCATAATTCCCTCATGGTGAAAGTGAGTCGGTGATGCTGAGAGAGGTTTCTTGCTACTCCAGCACTCTGGGGAGCTCTGAGCTCTTGCAGTGCTCACCCCCAGCACTTCTGTCTCACAAATCCACAGCACCAGGTCCCCACACCTGTCCTGGGCTGGATTTGCAGCAGTTTCATTTAGATTAACATGAAGGAAACCTGTAGTTACTGTGGAGTCCAAAGGAAGGCATTTACTGAACAGATGCAGCATCCAAGGTCTGTGTGCCCCTCCAGATCACTGCTCTGGGCAGCAGTAAGAGAGAAAAGCAGGGAAGCTGCTGGAAGAATATCAAATTCTTGAGTGAAAGACAGAGAGGGAAAGAGAGCCTTTAATTATGGCATCTGACCCCGAGTGCAAAGCAGACGAGTACATCTTGGTAGGAAGCAGATGTACTCGCACCCTCAAGTGCTGCAACAGCTTTGACAATTCCCTTCCATATGAAATTTAGGATTTGGCTCTTCCTGTGTTCACACTGTGCCTTTTCCCAGAAGGTTCCAACCTACAGGAAGGGGATTGCTGTCTCCAGACAGCCCAAGTGCTCCAGCTCACACTCCTGCAAGTTCTCCCTCCACCTTTGGCTTTGCTAACCAGCCTCATTTTCAGGGTTGTTATTTAATGCTTCCCACAGCTCAAGAAAAGTAGGATGTGTTCCCAGGAGGAATATCTCCCTGCTAGGGGAGCAAGGAGAGGAGTGCTGAGAGGATGTTCAGATTTCTTTTTTTTCCCCTGAAGAATTAGGAGGCAGCAGCTAAAGAAGAAACTGGTGGCTGTGGGGCAGAGAAGAACACCAGCCCTGCACCTGCCATTTCCCAGGGAAGATGCCATTCCCATCTCCATTGATTCCCATTGGATTCAGCACTCAAACAGCCAAAATACAGATCCTCTGGCTCATCCATTCTTCTCCCTAGTTCAGCCAGAGCCGTATTTTCTAGTAGCTGCCTCAAAATGAGCAGCATTTACTACAGGGTGTCTCATCCCTCTTGGCATTTTGGTGCCAAAATGGTAAAAGGGACTGGAATCTATTCTTGGCTCCTGTATCGTCAACAACCATCCTCCCTTTTTTCCTTAATAACAAGCCAAGAATCATAGTAGGGAGTATGTGAAGGTCCAGATAAAGCTGCTCCGAGGGAAATTAGGAAGTATTTCCTGTGATTTGTTGTCCACCAAGATCAGGCACTGGAAAATAGACCCATTTGGTCTCATTTCTGTTGGTGTGACGCGAGCAGCAGGGACAGGGGTCGGACGTCAGAGCTGCTCCTCTCAACTGCCTCATTCCTTTTCCTTCTCACACTTCAATTTCCATGCAATCACAGACGCATTAGGGACTGATGCCTATTACTGCCTCACTGGCACACAGAATCCAGCCTGATGTGATGGGGGACAGGGGCAGGGATGGTGCAAAACATCTGCTTGAAACAAACCTTCCCCAGGTACAGGGTCTGTCCCAGGTACAGGGCTCCCAAGTGAAAGGTTTTTCAAGGACAAGAACAGGAGCTTGGCTTGATTATCAGGAAGGATTTAGTCCACAGTGACCTTTATCAATTGTGTTATGCTTCCTATGGCTGTTTGGTTTCCAATAGGAGCTGGATTCTAAATTAAATGAATAGAGCCCCAAAGATTTCCAGGAAATAGAACCTTAGAACTGTTCCTGCTCCTTTGATCACACTGTGCCTTCTGGTAGTAGTCCAGGGAATAATAAAGGCAGTCTGCAATGTAATCTTCAGTCCTTGTAATGAATTTCTCCTTGCCTTGGAGCTACAGTTGCTGATGGAAACTGCACATGGCCCTTGCTGGGCCTGAATCCTTTGGGAAATGAAACAAATATTGGCATTGTTTCTAAGGCAGTTCACCCAGACCTAGGAGAAAGTCCTTACCTGTTGCTCCACAGTCACAGAAAGAAAGTACTCTGGGCAGATTTCTGAGCCCACATCTGTGGCCTAATGCCAAGCACAAACCACTGCTCTGGGCTATGTGGATGGGCTGAGAAAAATGAATATATCACGGGTCAACTGCCTGGACAGGATGGGCCACCTCAATCAATCACTGCTCTGGGTTCACCGGAAAACAGCAGCTCCCTCCTGCCCTGGGCAAAGGCAGAAGGAGCAGGGCCAAGGCATTGATTTTTATGTGGCATCATTTCCAATTTCCTGACATTTGGGAGGAAAGGAAGCACTGCCAAGGTTATTGGAGCAGACGGGAGGGAAGGGTTTGTTTGTGGAAGGGTTTGTTTGTGGAAGGGTGCTGAGATCCTGGACAGGCTTGGTGGCTGTGGCTGTGAATGCCTGGTCCATGCTGCAAACCAAGGGCCAAAGGAGACCAGAGATTCAGTCATGGATCTGGAGTAGTGGAAGAGGCTGAGCAAAAGGAAAAGGAATGAAGCCAGTGAAAGGGGAGTCGGAAACCCTCTGAGTGAGCAATGGGTGTACAAAGAACATCAGGGACCTGGGTAGGAGCAATCAAATGCAGGAGAGTGTGAGCTGTGATGGAACTGAACTGAAAGGAGCAGCTCCCACTAAACTGCAACAAGAAATTGGGCAGGCTAAAAATAAAGGGCCTTTGAGCAGTGTGATCCCTTCCTCAGGACACAACGCAGGCCATGGATGTGGGCAAGAAAAAAAAAATAGGTCAAGGAGAGCTGCTCTTCAGAACAAAACTTCTCAGAGCTGGCAGTGCTTGGGCAGGCAGGATTGTGCTGAGGCCACCACTGCACTGTCACCCTCCTTCAGACAGCACAACTCACCCTGGCTCCCTCGGGGGCAAATCCAGAAAAGGCTGATTTGGTCATTAAAAACCCTGGTGAAATACAGTGATCCCACTGATGCACCCAAAGGGTGCAAATGCTTCAGTCCCAGAGCAGGGTGTGCAGGGTGCAGCCTGAGGGCAGCTGAACTGCTGCTCTGTGGGTTGGCAGAGAGGGTTGGACCAGTGTGAGGAGCACATGAGGAGATGACTTTAACCACAGCTGAGGAGAGGAAGAGGAGGAGATGGCGAGGGCAGCACCCACGGCTCCATCTGGGATCGCAGGAGAAGCAGCCCCACAAACCTGACCTGGAAAACTGGGCAGCCAGGAAAGATGGTTCTGGTTTTGGAATTACTGCTTGGGAAGAAACAGTCCCTCCTGAAGCTTGGAAAAGGTGTGCTGCAGGCAGGAGGGGAACACAGGGCTGCTCTGGTTCCACAGAACAGCTGAAGAGAGCAGAGATGGCTGCAGGGAGAAGCAGTGTCTCCTGCACTGGTGCACTGAGAAGGAAATTTCCCAAGAGGAAGTGGGTTGAGGATGGTCCACAGGGTTCCCAGGTGCCCTGTCCTGGGCTGCTGGCACCCACGCCTCCCCTGGCACATGGGGAGACAGAAATACATCAGGCAGCTTTAAGAGCTGCATTGGTGTCACACAGAAACGTCAGCTCCGTTTCTGAGAGAGAAAATAAGTATTGGAAAAATTAAGTGCAGATATAAATCTTTTTGATGTGGAGGAGGTTGAGCCTGATATTAAGAAATAAAACAGCCCATCTCATGACAGTTTGAACAAGGACTTGTGACTGTGACTACGAGCAAACAAACTTCAAAAGGATCAATACTGGGTTTGAAAGCTTCCCCTCAGCTGGGAGCAGCAGCGCAGCGCTGCCATTACCGACAGATAGAACGGCAGCGCTGGATCAATGGGCACACTGGGCTCACAGGCTCTCCAGGGAGGCTTTAAAAATAAATAAATTAATGGAAAGAAGGCTGGTTATGAGTTATTTAAGCCCAGATTGAGCCGCAGTAATAACAAACCTATTAATTTTGTGCTTGTCATCAGACACAAGGAACACCTGATAAATAATCAGTAAGAAATGATGTGTGAGCTCACACACTGCAAGGCTCACCACTAACTGATTTTGGTAATGAGATTACTTGGGATTTTCTCTCTTAAACTTGACTTACATAATTTTTCTGAGAAGTCTTCTTTTCCCTAGCACTTCCTGTGCTTCATTTCTTGCCAGAGTTATTTTTTACAGTTTGGTGAAAAAATCCTGCTATGGCAGTGCAAGAGCGATGGAAATGCTGTATAGAAAGCACCATAACTTGAATCCCCAAGGCTGACCCACTTCCCTCTCCTTCTTTATCCCACATCAGCCTTTTTGCTGTGGACTGCTCAAAACCTGCTCTTTGGCCTGGGTCAGGTTTGCAGAGAGCTGTTACTGATAACTGAGCCCACCTCAACTCCAGCACCAAATACGAGGAGATGAAACAATATTCTCAAGGTCAAAGGAGCAGCAATGGAGATTAATTTCCCACCCTAGCCCTCAAACCAGACCCTTTCCCAACCTGGCCACTCTGCCACGCTGCTGCACTTGCTGGAGTGATGGCTCTGCTCCAGCTCTTTCACATTAATGGCTTTGGATGAAGCCACCAGCAACTTCCAGCAGATAAAATCATCGACCGAACAGCCTCGATGGCCCCGGTTCACAGGCTGCTGGCACAGCCCGTGTGTGCACAGTCAGTCTCATTCACATGGTCCTTCTGGATCCACAGATATCCCCCACAAAACTTTTATAGAACCCATCCCACCCACGTGTCTCCTTTTTTCCTTGGTGTTTCAGGCTCTTACCTCTGTTAACCCCAGCTGAAGTGATGCTTTGGCAAGGGGAGAGCCTGTGATGGGGCTGAAGGTGAGAAGAGCAGTTCTGACAGATCAGCTGCAAGGATGAGGGTCCTCGATGGAGGCTTCAGCTGCTGGATGGTCTGGGAGGAGTTGGGAGTGGGATGGCTTTGGAAACAGGCAGGACCTGAAGAGAGGGCACAGCCTCAGCTCTCCCCCTCTGACCCACTCACAGGAGGTTTGCAGGGTGCTGGGACACAGGGACAGGCAGATGGCAGGCAGGTCTCTGCATCCACGTGCTGGCAGCTCCTGCCCTGGGGTGTTGTAGAAAAGCATTACACAAAGTGCATTTCTCAAGGGGGAAACAGGAGCTAAAGCTCTGAGCTTGCAATATTGCCCACACAGCCAGGTCCAGCCCTCCAGGTCAAACCTATAAATATCTGTTCAAAGTTTACAGCCCTAACAATAGCTGTGCCCTGTCCTTTGCAGAGCCCTTCCCAAAGTCCTCTCTCCCCACCAAATCTGACACAGAATTCTCCTGCTCACAGAGCATCAGAATGCTCCCAGTCAGGGACCTGAGTGGAACTGCTGCTTTCAATACCCTACAAAGAGCTACAAAAGTAGAATGAAAGAGAGAAACATCCACTGCCGCAAAGCAAACCAGCTGGGGACTGCGCTCGAGGAGCTGCAGAAACCTCGCTGCCATGGGAGCAGTGCCTGCCCATTAACCTCTGCCTGAGGTGCATTATGGCTCGTGCTTTAGATCCCAAATGCATGAACTCCAGTAACCCAACGATCTAGTGACCCTGTTCAGGCTGCAGCATCGTGCTTCCCTCTGCTCTGCCACAGGGACCGAGCCAGGGATGAGGGAGAGCAGCTGGCTCAGCTGTGCACATCCACTCACTGCAGCACCAAGGCTGGGCTCATCTGGTGGGCCATTAAACCTTGAACAGCTTGTTCGTTTCCAAGTATCATTTAAGTTGGCACGAAGTCCTACAGTAGCCTTGTAGATTAAAAAGGGGAGAATAATCCTCTTCCTCGAAGCTTTTCAAGGTTTCTGTGTCCTTCCAGCAGCAAGGCAGGTAACGATTGAAGTGCTCAAGCACTTCTGTAAGATATTGATGCTGTTTTAAACTGACGTGGGTGTGAGCAGAGCCCCCAAATTCAGCGTGAGCACTTCAAGGGCTGTCCATGAAATGTCTCTAAGCTATAAACTTTCATTGCTGAGGAAGGTCTAAGAAAAGCCTCAGGTACAGCCCAGGCTCAGGAGCTGAGGCTGCTCAGCAGAGAGGGGCCAACACCCCCAGTTCCTTCTTTTCCCCCTAACGATCAGTGCATGACAGCTTGAGCTAAATTAAGCATGCTGGGAGGTAAAAATAGCATCAAGAGCTAATTAAAGCTCTTGCACTCCCCCATGTTGATGGGTACCTGAGCTGGGGAGGCAGGAAGCCACAGCTCTTCCCCCACTCCCGCTCTTCTCGCCAGTGCTGGCAGCTGGAGGGGTTTTATGAACGTTTTCGGAGTGATAAATGAGAGCAAGGCAGAAATCCCCCGAGGGCCCTGGGCTCTCCGAGCACTGAGGGCTGCAGACAAGTGGCACATGGGGCAGGCAGCACGTGCTGCAGAGACCTGCATCCCCTCGGAGTGATTAGAGATGATGGATAGCAGGGAGCAGTGCCTTGTTAGCCGGGAGATTGCGTTCCCTCTTCCCTGCTTAGAAACCAGCCTTGCTGCAAAGCCTCCGAGCAGAGAAACCATGGCATAAAGAAAGGGCAGAAAGGCTGTGTCATCCACACCTCTGGCAAACGACTTCATTACCTGGGGACACTTGTGGCTGCCACTAAACTCAGTGAGCAAAGCAGCACTGCTGCATCTGGCTTTGCTCAAGCATTTTGGGACACAGCTCTTTGGAAGCTGTTGGTGATGCCTTCACGCACAATTCCCCAGGTCTGACACTGAGCAGCCACTAAAGTTTGGTCCCATAGGAAAGGAAGGGTCTTTGCTTTGTGCAGCTTGTTGGGTTTAATACTCAAGAATATTAATGTACTAATGTATTAATAACAAGTATTTATACATCGCTGGAGGTATTAAACTTTCTACCACCCAGATTTTAGCAAGATTCCTTGCCAGTATTTAACAGTAAATGTCCCAGCAGACAGGACAGGAAAAACAATGCACGGCATGGAGCAGCCTGAGTACAGGCACAGGCACCACGAGCTGGTCAGGAGGCCATGGGCTCACCTGTCCTGCTCAGCACAGGGGAGTGCAGCCACATCCTGGGAACCTCTGCGGGAACAGACAGGGAATGGACTCGGTCTCCCTCTTCTCCATCCTTCCCCCAGGCCAGCACCTATTCCCAGGTGAAACCTGTCCCTGCTTACACTCCTCTTCCGTTCCCTTTGTACCACCAGGTTCTGGTTCCTGTGGCACCCACCCAGCAGCTCCTCTCCTGCCACCCACATCTGACCTGATATTCCCAGCCAGAGCTGCTGCAGGGAAAAGGAACCTCTGTCACAACCATTTTGTGTGTCCTGGGAAGGAGCCAGGGCCACCTGTAGGGCTTTGAGGCAGGTCCTGCCCTGGCAGAGCTGAGCCTCTGCTCCCTGAGGATGGGGATGGCACCAGGCAGCACTGGATGGGCACTGGGTGAGAAAATGAATTATCTGCACCTTGTCCTGGGTCAGTGGGTGCATCTGCTGTGCTGCTCCAGTAACGCCCCCAGTGCAGCCTTGACACTGCTCTAACGAGGGTTTTCACTGATAAGCGATATCTCCCTCATTAATAAAAGAAAAACTGTAATTCCTGTCTTTCTAAAAGACCACGCACAAACTCCACTCATCTGTAACAACCCATTTTCTGAGTCTGATGATGGCATGTGTGCTGTCCTTTGACAAATTCCATTTTGCCAGTAAATATTTTACTAGAAATGTCAGAAGTTATAACTATATAGCTTTAAAAATCAGCGTGACTTCGACTCCATCTTTCTAGAACACACCTAGAACCCAAACTCTCTTTAATTTCAGTGAGATTAAGATCCCCAGGTAACTAGATGGTGGGGTCTAGGTCAAAAGTTATTTTTAAATGCCATGCTAAACCCAGGGGTTTAAATCTTCCCAGATTATTTGGGAAAAGCCCGTGGTGCTCGCTCCAGCCTCGCACAGCTCACGGCTCACTGGTACCACTGAAATCTCTGCAGGCTTGTGCATTATTTCTCTTTTGTATTTTACATTCCCTCCCCTCTCCATAAATAAAGCTGAAGCTGCAGAAGCTGTGCCATGGATGCTGCCAGGTGGGAATGCATTCAGCTCAATGAATATATTCAACAGCTACAAGAATATAGCAAGGGATGGGAGAAACTCCCACACGGAGGCATTTCTGTCCCCTGGATGTCACACGGGGCAGCCTGAGGGCAAGGTGTGATGGCACAGGATGGGCTGCAGGGAGCCAGTCTCCTGCCCTTTGGCTTTTTACTCGACAGACTGAAATGTGCTGCTCAAACAGCGGCAGAGAAGCCCCTGAAAGGAGCCCAGACACGAGGCACTTGTAAAACCAAAGGGCAGCAGTGATGGAAACACGGGAGTGCTCCTCCAGCAAAGCTGCCAGCCTGGGTCATGCACTCGCTGCTGCTGCGGGAAACTCAGCAGAAATGCTCTTTTTTAGCTGAAATAGTCCTTTGCAGTGCTCTGGCTGAAGCAGTGCCAGAGCAACACTTCAGGGAAGGCAACACCCTTGCTGCCCTTTCCAAAGGCTCACCTGTACCCTGCAGGCTCCCACCAGCTCTGACGAGGCCTCCTCTCCCCCAGGGGGGCTTGGGGGATACAAGGGACACAGTGGTGACAGCGGTGCCGAGGTCAGACCCTCTCCCCGGGCACCCCCGAGGAGCTCCCGCAGCTCCGTGCCTGGAATCCCCAGCCCTAAAAGCTGCCGAAAGCATCCCGCGTCAGGGGCTGAGGAAGTTTTATGAAATGCCCGGCAATTAATCAAGAGCCAAGGGACGTGACAGAGCCTCCCTGCTGGTCGCGGTGGCTGAAGCACCACATTTCACATTTCAGCACCTTCCCCAGGCTGGGAATAAGGAGTGAGGACAGGCTCCATGTCCCCGATCCCCGTTCATATGGTAACACACGATGCCGCCTCTCCCCTCAACCCCCCGGCACCTCGCTTCACTTAAGAACCAGGTCAGGTTTTTGTCAGATAGCCTCGCTCAATTCACGCTCCCTCTCCAAGGGATTTGCTACACTGGAAAACGTTCACAGCCCGACTTCCCGCAGATTTTATATTCCCTGGGAAAAATACACATCCGTTCCTCAGCACAACGTTCAAAACTCGCCGCTGAGGACGGGGATGCTCTCAGCGCCCAAGCGATGGCCTCTGTTTGAGCAGCCCGGTGGGGAAAAGCCCAGGGATGAAGACCTCAGGGATTTTCCTGCTTCCTCGTGCTGAGGTCCTTCCGTCGGGAATCGGGCGAAGTCAAACGCCGCCGCCCGAGCGGTGCCGGTCCCCGGGCAGGGCACAGGGACACCTCACCCGGGCACAGGGACACCTCACCCGGGCAGCTCAGCGGCTCCGGCCGCGCCCGCGGGGCTCGCTGCGCTCCGGGGCCGCGCAGGGGATGCGGCGATGCTGCCGGGGCGGTGCCCGCGCCGCCCCCCGCCGGTTCCCTCTCCGAAGGGAATATGGAAAGCACAAGGATACCTGCCCCGAGCCCTGCGGCTCCGCACCCGGACCCCTCTTCCCTCGCCTTTAAACTTTCAGGGCTTTACATCCAATTCGGAGCCCCACGAAGCCGCCTCCTGGAGCGTCTCCCCCCCGTTCCCGGGGCAGCCTGGTCCGGACACGGGAAGGAGCCCCAGCCTTCCCCTCCCCATGCCAGCCCCGGCACTCACCGGCCCCGCGGGAGCTGCTCCGCGGCGGGACGCGGCCGGCGGCCCCGGGGATGCTCCGCTCCGCTCCGCTCCGCGCCGCGCCGGGAGAGCCCGGGGAGGAGAGGGCATCACATGGCGCCGGCGGGGCCAGCCCACCTCTCCCTCCCCTCCATGCCCCCGTTCCCTCCCTCCCTCCCTCCCTTCATCCCTCCTTCCCTTCATCCCTCCTTCCCTTTCTCCATCCTCCCCTTCTTCCCTCCCCCTCCCCTCCCTCCCTCCTTCTCCATCCACTTCTTCCTCTCTACCCCCCATCCCCCGCTCACTTCCCTCTTTCCCTCCTTTCCCCATTCCTGCCTCTCCTTTCATCCTTTCCCTTTATTTCCCCACTTTCCCTCTGTTCCCCTCTTTTTTCCTCCTTTCCCTTCTTCTGCTTCCACCCATCTGTCCCCAGTCCCTGAGCTGTGGTTGGTGGCTCCCGTTCGCCCGTGGGGCAGGGGTGGGAGCCAGCCCTGCTCCTGCCCCTCTGTGCCTCCTCCCCTCCCTGCACCCCACACCTGGATAAACTCTGCTGCGAGCGCTGGGTGGGCTCCGCTGCCCAGGACACGGCTCCTTTGGGAGCTGGGGAAGGGAAAACTGGCTCCAGGCACCAGAGTGAAATGCACAGCTAAGGACACAGCAGCCAGCAGGGTTGGAGGGCGGTGTGCTGGACAGAGCCAGCTTGGCAGGGCTGGGGCCAAGGCAGGGACACAGCCAGGGAGAGGGACACGGGCAGATGCTGTGGGCTCTGGAAACCCCTGCCAGACTGGGTGATTCAGCCAAAACACACAGAAAATGAGAGGCACAGCCAAGAACAAGGAGGCAGCTCTGTCGAGGGGTCCAGCAATGGGACACTTCCTTGGATCCAGTGGGAAGGACAAGAAAAGGGTCACACAGCATGCGGGAGCTCCTCCTGCAGGAGGTGCCAGCCCAGGGAGCTCATGGGCACCATCCCAGCACCCGGAGCTCGGGATTGTGTGGAAATTTCTGCAGGGAGAGCTCATTCTCTGCAGGGGCTTTGCACACACACCACGGTCTCCAGCTCCCAGTGTTCTGGTTAAAACGTGCTGCATCTTTGCCGAGGCGTCCCCAGTTAGCAAAACACGACTGCTTTAAATAGAATAACTCAAAATAAAGCGAGATCTGAGATGCGGAGGAGGTGTTGTTGGGTGGCTTGTTTGAAATCAATGGAGCCGTGTGCTCGGGCTTGTTGAGCTCTGTTTGATTTACGAAAAGAACAGAAGCTGATGCAGATGTGGAGGTTTTGATTTCTTCAACCAGAACATGGTAGAGCCCAAAATAGGCAAGTTCCAGATCCAGACTGGTAAAAAACTTCCTCCCAGTAGGAGGTTTCTGGTTATTTGTCCTTGAGGGTCTGCACCAGGTAAGTTCTTTCACACAAACTTACAGCAATAGTTCAATTATAGTGAATTCCGCATGTTTTCCTGGACTTTTATTCATATTTGAGGAATAATTTAAAGCAGCAAATCCCTTGAGGGTTTGACAATAAGGGCAAAGCCGGGATTTGGTCAGCAGGATGGATTCTGCACTGGAAAACACAGCCAGAGGGGTGATGCCCTCTGAGGATCCCAGGAGAAAAAGGCTTCCCTGGGATGGAGATCATGAGCTGGGAATTACCAATAAAATCACAAAGCTACAGGAGGCTTGTTAGAACTGGATGTTCCCCGTGTGGTATCAAGGTAGATGATTTTAACACAGTAATTGGCTGCTCATCATTTTTCTTTTCTCTGTATTGTTAAAAAGAACCCCAAACATAGCAGATCTTCATTTTTTCCCCAGACAGACAAGCTGCTCTGCTGCTGCCTGGGTTCTGGGCAGGATCATTTGAATACAACAAAAATAAAGCCACGGCTCACACAGTGACATAATTAACCATTAAACTGTGAGAGGCCCCCAGCAGCCATGCATATAATCAATTAGAAATACACATTTTGAGCTTTGGTTTCTTCCCCTCCCCTTTGCTTCTATGCAAATGTACTTGCACTGAAGCACTCGGGGGGGATTTGCTGCTGCTGCTCGTCCCACAGAGCGATTTCTGCCCTGGCAGAGCACGTGCACAATGCCAGCACTCACTCCAGGAGCATTTCCCACAGGCATCCCAGGGCCAGGAGGAAGGAGAGCACCAGTGATGCCTCCCAAAACCCCAGCAGCACAGCTAAACTCTCCCACTTCATTAGCAGCTCTCCAGAATTCCTCCCCATACCATGTGTTTCCCTGATGATGAGAAAAACCAGTGAAGCGGAAAATCCTCCTGGACAGAAGCTTGGCATGGCTGTCCCAAACACGACAATCAGCACTTTACATCTTCTCAGCATCCCCTGAAATGCGGGGCAGGGCTTTGCCAAACCTGCAATAGCTGTTTTGGTTTCTTGTTTCACACAACACCAGCTGGCAGCATCATTTTGCCTTCCCCCTTTTTCACTGTTCCTTCTGGGCTTTCCTCCTGTGGATCCTCCTCCACAGCCACATGTGGGGCAAGTGAAGCTGGGTGGGACCTTGCCCATCCCAGGTTGTGCCAGACTCTGCAGGGCAGGGCTCTGCCCCAGCCAGAGCAGCTCTGCCAGCCCTTGGCCACTGCAGCAGCCTTTTGTACCACACTTTAATCAGTCTGGAAGCTTCAGGCTCCACGGACACCTCAGCAGCAGCTTTTAGGATGCACCCAAGGTCAAACCTTATTACTGAGGAGGGATTTGAGCTTCATTAGTGGCTCAGAACAGAAGTGACTGTGCAGCAGCTCTCCCTGGGCTGTCAGCAGTGCAGTGGGGGGTGGTGGGCCCGTCTCGTTTCAGCTACAAGAGTTTGATTCTGGCAGGTGCAGGGATGCTTTTCCCTGGTCTTTTCCCTTTCAACAGAAGCCACCTTGAAGGCACTTGGGTTATTATGAAATAAAAGGTCTGGTCCTGACAGCTTGGGCCACCAGCTGGTAGGAAACCTCCGGTTTGCCTCCCCTCCCACTCCCTGAAATTTGCTCTGTGCTGAATTATTCAGACAGCAAATCCACCCAGCAAAGGGCAGCCACTCCTGAGCTCACTGTGGCTCTGATCTGGTGTCAGACAACAGCTCCTGAGCAACTTCACCTGCACACCAGGCTGGGAGAGGCATTTTGGGCACAGGGAGGGGACAGCTGCCTCAGCCAGGAGTTGCAGATTTGCCCCAGGAAAGAGGAGAGCAAGCAGGTGAATGCAACAAGCTGGGATGCTGGAGCTGCTGTGACTTGTGTGGGAGGTGACGGATGCTCCATGCCAGCTGCCTCAGCTCCTGTTATTTTTTGTCATTTCGTGGGCAGCAGGGCCAGGGGGAGGCTCGGGGAGACACCAGAGCAGGGCAGAGATGCAGAGCAGCCCAGGCACAACGCTCAGGAAACCCACGGGCAGCTTCCAGAGCCTGGGAACCACCTGCTCAGGGACACTTCAGAGATTTGTGTTTCTCATGGCTGGGTATTTCAGAACTGGCACCAGCAGCTTGGATTTGGGATCCACACCTGCAGCACCCATGGATTTGTGCAGGTGGGATGGGCTGCTTCAACCTGTGGTGCAGCACAACTTCTGCTCCTTATCCCAGCAGTGTCGCTGTTTTATTTTTCAAACACTGAAAACAGGGAAAGGCATAAAACTCACGGCACCAAAGAACACCAGCCCCTCTCCTCTCTCTGGGAGGGTTTTCACATCCACGACTAAATTAAAGGAATTAACTCTGTGGGCTGTTGGAGCTGCAGCTCCATTTGCTGTTTCCCCTGCACATCCCTCTGCCTGGATCCCCTGCTTGGGAGGAAACTCAAGGAGAGGTGCCACATTATTTTTAACCCAGCACCCACATGCTGTGTGAAAGCCTAAAAAAAATAAATGTGCAGAGCCCCTCGCAGCCTCCCTGAGCAGCTCTGACTCACAGAACAACAAAGGCACACGTGTGAATGGAGCTCAGAGATTTGGTTTAAAATAAAATACCCTCTCTCATCATATGGGGCTAAACTGAGCTCATGAAAGAGGAGGATGTGCCAGTTCAGGGGTTTTGCCAGGTGCAGCCTTTAGCCCCCAGGGTGTTCCAGGGCTGGAAGGCTCCAGCATCCCAGGGGATCTCAGCATCTCCACACAGGAGGGAAGGAGGTCTGAAAGGGCAGGGAATGCCCCCGTGTAGACAAGCTGAATTTGATGCTGGCAGTGATTTTTTTCTCACTGCTGGTGTTTCCTGTTATCCTGCTGCACAAGGAGTGGAGCTTCCACCAACACAGGTTCCCTCTGGGAGCTGTTCCTGGGACTGGACCCATCCAGGTTCCCCAGCACAGCCCCACTGGAGCCACCCAGGCTGGCTGGAAAGCAGCTGCTTGCAGGATGAGGGATGGCTCTGGCCACAGCAATCTGATTTCAAAGGTCATGTTTTGGAAAGGAGTTTAGATGACATTAATTATTAAAGCCTCGTAACGCTTGTATTAAGGGTAATAGTTTTCCGTGTGATTTATATAGCACTGAAATTCATTAACATCTTTTAATGATGTTACTGTCAATCACAAGAACACTAAATGACTTATCCCAAAAGGACCAGGAGCTGATCCAAGGAGTTTTGGGATGCTCTCACTGCTGGCCTTTCCTTCCTTCTGCCCTTGCACTCCTTGCTGGTTGCTTTTAGAGCTGATGGATTTTTCCTGGAATCACACCTAATCAGCATCCCAGACATGGTTACACTTGAGGGAGAAGCAAATGAATCCTGATAGAAGAGCGTTTTTCTGGAGGTGTCACTGAAAATGTTGAAGCTTTAATGAGGTTTTATATAAATTGTTGCAGAATGTTTTATGTGGATTAGGAAGTTTCCCCGTTATGGGCACTGGGTTTTATGAAGTGTTCTGAACAGAGGAGCAAGGTAAGGGGGATGGATCAAGTCCCCAAATAGGAAAAATAGGACAGATGTGGATCAAATTCTTTCTCTCTCAGCCACAAAATTCATTCCCAGCATGTGAAGGGATGAGTGATTTTTGCCAGCCTGGACGGGCAAGAGTAAGATCTAAAATATTTCTAAGCAAACTTCCACTGTGGGGTTGTTTGTTTGGCTTTTCCTCACCCAGGTGGGGTGCTTTAAATTGGCTTTGGAATGATTTCCTCTCTTTCATCAGACTGTGCAAGAACCTCTGCTGGGGCAGATGTCAGGCACTGACTCAGGGACCAGTAACAAGCACTGGAAGTGGCAGCTGGTGTCTGACACTGTCACCCTGGCAGCAAATGCAGCAAGTCCCCAGAGAAGGAGACAGCACTGACTCATTTCCCATGGGATCTGTCTCATCCCATGCCCTTATTTTGGGAAAGCAGGGAAAAAAGTACAAAAAACAAACCTTTGCAGGTAACTGTGTGAGTCCAGCCCTGCCACTGATGGTTCTCCTGGTCAGATCCCCATTTCTTTGGGTGCAGCACCACTTTGGGAAGGTGACAAGTGACAGATGCGGGCAGGGAAAACATCCCTTTGAGGCCAAGCCATCCACACATGGCAACAGCTGTCCTGATTTGGGCCCCTGATTGATTTGCCTTTGCTTTTCCACGGCTCCCCAGGGAGCAGGTGGGATTATAATTACCTCGTGGTAATTAATGCAGTCATCATTTCAGCTACCCAAGCAGTTCTCAGAGGAGCTGGTTTTATTTGCAGCTCACACACCAGCTCTGCAAAAATATTCTGAGATTTCTGAATCAAATAGCCAAATCTCTAAAGAGAGGCTGGGCTGGGGGAGGCAGGCACGAACACTCGGTGTGATTTATCAAACATTCCTGATGGAGATATTCTCACACGTGGATGTGGCAGGCATGGAGAGCTCCAGCCTCTCCTGCAGAAGCTTTTAACACTTCATTTTCCCCAGAATCACCAGCCTCATCTTGCCTGCTTAGAAAAAGCCAAACAAAGATGCACTGGTACAGACATTTTCCCCTTTTCCACACCCCGTGACACCAGAGCAGCCCACGCAGGCTCTCCCCACCCTGCTGGGACAGCTGACTCACCCTGCTGGGGGCTGGGGGCTGGTCCTGCTCATGGGACCACCAGTGTGGGGTGGGAGGGTGCAGAATGTGCCCATGGGGTGACTGGGGGCTCTCCCACTCCCTGAGTCCATGCCCAGCCACCCACAGCTCTGCCAGGTCTGTCTCTCCCCAAGGAGGGCGTTCAGGGGTTCATGTCCAAGCTGTCACCCCAAAAACCAATGGCCCTTTGGACGGGCACTTGGGTGGTTTGGCCACAAATCCTGGCCAGCCAAGGGGCTGGGGGTGCAGCTGTGGCAGAAGGGAGAGCAGAGGAGCCCCTTCCTCCTGCCCTGGAGGCACCGACTGTCCCTGTGCATCACCTCAGGGCACTGATGTCTGCCCAGAGTCCCCGTCCTGCTCTGCAGGACGCTCTCTGAGAAGGGATGTGCTCATGGCCTGTAGAAGCTGAGCACATGAGATGACAGATGTGAAGTAGCCTGGGAACACTGACTCTTTGGAAAAAACCCTGGAATGTCAGCCACTCCTTTGGGCAAACTCAGCCAGACTCCTGCCAATTAAACGAACCCAATAACAGAATTAGCATGAGATGGAATCCTGTGAGAGCAGGCAGCAAAGGGAGCTGTCTGTCAAGCTGTCACAATATTTGGACATTGCTTTCCAGTTTTGAAAACAAACGATGTCAGAGCAAGCGAGGCTGGTGGCCGTGGGGTGGCCGTGGCTGGGGGGACTGGGAGGTCCTGTCCTGTCCCCAGGAGAGCTGAACCAGGTGTTCCCTGACACTGGTGGGTCCCTGAGGGCCATCGACCCCTGAAACAGCCCCTCCTCCCAGGGAGAAGCGGCAGAGGTGGAACGAACCACCCAGGGCTCCCACACTCAAAGTGACAAAGTGAATTTGAGTTTTCTTGGGTCTGGCTGCTCCCAAGGAGGGCACATCCCTCCAGCACCAAGCCTCACACCAGGCTCTGAACCAGAGCCAATCTGAGACCTCCTTTGGCTCCTGGGGTTGTTTTTCCCTGTGGCTCCACACCTGAAGTGAGGTCAGAACAGAAATCCTCTTACAAGGCACATCTTTTCCCCAGTTAAACCTTTTCCCCTCCTCTTGATTCATTAACAAGAATTAAAAAAAAACAAACCCAGGTTAAAATTCTGTCTCTGAATGAAGAATCAAGGTCCAGACAGTGCAACTTCTGCAGCTGATCACACCAACCTCTCTGCAGCCTCTGGCCTTGGGGGAGTCAGGTTTGAAAGGAAATTCCATGAAGGCAGACCAGACTCTCACAAAAGTAATGATCAGTATTTTTATTCATACACACTTGCTTTGAAACTACAATTAATACTTAACAAAAGCATTTCATGCAAACAGAGATCGAAGATGCTGCGAATTATGAAACAAACAAACAAAAAAAAAGATGCTGTAATTTGTACATCAGTCTTGCCCACTACACTTCCAATGGTTTGGTTTTTTTTAAAAATCTTTTGAAAAATGAATGGCCTCTCCAAATTTTCTGGTAGCATCTTGCAGATTAATTATATGAAAATAAATAATGTTCTCCTCTGTATAAATACAAAATTTGGGTCTTAATATTAAAAAATATTAATGAGGTCAAGGTGGGATTAATCCATGTTTAAAAGAAAACCAGTAACAAACATACAGGGCATTTGAGAAGTTTCAGGTGTTCTCTGTATTGTTGTGCAAAACCACAGAGTGTTGGGAACTGCACATTTCAAAAAGAGCCAACGAGCTTCATTTTGTTGAAATTGGTTTTTTTTACATTCATTTTGATAACATGGGAGAGAACAAATGAAAGGTTTGGGGAATAAGCCATAGATTAAATTTTATTACCCCTGCAAGAACATTATTTTTCTGCTCCAAGGCCAACAGTGGGCACAAGCACACAATATAATGAATATTTCCAGTGAATTGGGGCTCTTGGCCAAGCACTCAGCACCCAGGGAGATCTGTGGTTCCCTGGGTGCCTGGGAAGCCAAGCCAGGAGTGGGTGAAGCTCTGGAAGGATGGAGCCCTTGGCAGTGTTGCCTCAAGGGCTACAGAAAGAAGGAAAAGAAATTCAAATAGTTCTCAGGAAAATGTTTGTAAAGATCAGGAACACCATTTTCCTTTCTATTAAAATGCCCCTGTCGTTAATAATTATAAAACTAATGAAACATCAGCTGCAGAGTGTCCAATGTAACCAGAGTGAGAAATGAGCTCCAGTGGCAGCTGAGTGTCGATGTTGTTGCTACTCATCCTGCACTGTTTCAAATCATTAACAGACTTAATTTATTTATTTAGGTCAACTGACATCAGTGGAAGGAAAAAACAGCTTCTGGAGCAGTTTTCTTTTAAATTTGAACTACAGTGTCATAGACAAGGAAAAAAAAAGCACAAAGACACATTTACAACACAGAAATACATTAAAATAGCAACAGAAAATCTCGACCTGTCATGGACGGACCAGCTGCACAAAGAACAGAGCTCCTCCTTCAGCAGGAGGCAGTAAAAACGGTGCTAGAAAACAGCTGTCTGACTTTATTCACCCAAAGGGAATCTCCCCCCTCCAAGAATCAGTTCTGCTAAGACTTCCATCGACGTGGAATTTTGAAATTGCACGTTAAAAATCTCAGTAGCTGGGAAAGAGGAAAGTGCAGCTGACCTACACAACATCAGCAAGCATCACTCCCCGCCACACCCTGACTCCAGGTACAAAAGCTGGACTCCAGATTCTGTAAGAAACGTTATCAGATCTGGTTTTATTTCTCTTCAAACGGCTTCGGCAGAGCTACTAAAGTTCTATAAAAAAGTAGAAACAGCATGGCATAGCCAGCAGTACCATGTGAATCCAAGAAGCTGATTTAATATTAAAAATTATAATAATACGTACACAACTCTTTTCAGGTTAAAAGTGAATTAGAAACGTTGCCTAAGAAGTCCTCACCCCTCCCTGTGAGGTCAGTAAGGATCATTACCCCATTCTGCAGGTGAGGTAAGTGAGGCAGAGAGGTTGAGGAGTGGCCCCTCTCCCTCTCGAGGTTTTCCTGGGAACAGGAGGGCTGTAGTGCATGGTGATTATTCATGATAAGGCTGTTTAATTCCCAATTGTTACTGGCACAGTGAGGGAATCATGCATGTTCATGGAGTCAAATCTTAACTGATTTCTGAGCGAGTTCAGAGCCCATCTACGAGTGTGGGGTCAAGGGATAAAAGTGCTTTTTAGGTTCTACTTGGCAGCTCAGTGCCCACCCACAGAGGGGACACATCAAACACAGCCCACGTCTGCAAAGAGACAAAAACCCTATGTACAATAAGTTATGCTAATGACTCAAAGAACTGAAAAATCACATTAAATATTTCCAGAAGTTTCCTGGCAGGTCTGAAAGCCCACTGTAAACTCGATATACTGTAAATATGCTTTCTACTCATGTCAAAGCTTTATTATTGGATTGTTATCATTGTTATTATTAATTATTTCCAATGCTATGCTTTGCACAATGAGGAAGATCTGCCCCCCTTGCTCACTGCATGTGACTCCTATGGCATTTAACTGGGATTGCATCCAGAGGCTCAGAAAACACTTTGCAAGTGGTACCACTCCATCCTTGGACATGTCATCTTTCCAGCTAGAAGACAAGTTCCTCTCTTGCTCGACCTTATTAATTTCATAGAAGCCCATTGTTATTGAATTGGATTCACCCCAAAAGACAGGATGGATTTCAAAAGGCCAGCAGCATTCAGATGTGATGAGTTCTTTTTAAACTAACAGCTGATTTCCAGAAGTTTCTTCAGTCTATGAAAGGAAATCCAATTGTATTTCTGGAAAGAATGAAGGCTCAGAAAGCTAAATTGCATTTCTCCTCCAAACTGGACTAAGAAGGAGTATTTATGATGGGAATGTGCTCTCTCCTTCTCACACACGTGCCGATCTTGCTCAGAGCACTGAGCCTGGCTGGTGGTGAAATGGCTGTCCTGGAATCCCACCACCCTGCTCTGGCCACTCAAAGGTGCACAAAACACCCTCAACAGATGCCTGAATGGTGAAGAAATTTCCCTAAGAGCCAATTAAGTCCCTTTTGATCCCTGAAAACCCCTTGGAAGTTCTACACGGCAGACCTGTGCTTCCCTCAGCAGGAATGGGGCTGCCCTGGAACCATGTGGGACTCGAGCACAGGGATGGAAACCCAGCTCCCAAAACTTCCACCCCAGCTCCAGTGCAGTACAATTTTCAATCACAGCTCCCAGAACTTCCACCCCAGCTCCAGTGCAGTACAATTTTCAATCACAGCTCCCAGAAGTTCCACCCCAGTTTCAGTGCAGTACAATTTTCAATTTGCCTTTTGGGAATCTTGGTGGCAACGTGGGTGTTGGGATTACAGCTGCTATCGATCACAAGTGAAAGGGAAGCAGCTCTAATGCCTCTCCTTCTGTTGATTCATGTTCTCTAGAAAACCAAATCTTGTGAAAAATATTATATAAATAACATCTGCCTCTAAAAAGACATGAAAATTCTGGCTGGGTACTTCAGGTTTTCCTTGCCATTATAAATTTCTGGGTTCTGAGCAGCCAGCAGGAGCTCTCGGGAAAGGTCAGAGCACATGAGGGCGTCAGGAAGAGCAGTGAGGGGTAACACAACTGATCCCTGCTTCATCCAACCCTGCCTTGCTCCTGCAGGATCCATGAGTTCACAGCACCTTTTCCTAAGTGTTACAGAAACCTCCAGAAGGCAACACGGATGTCACAAGCCCAGGGACCTGAGGTAACGACGTTCAAGAGGAATTTCTGCTTCTACATCAGAAAACCTGGGAGACAAACACAAGGGCTGAAGAAACTGGGCATGAGAAGCAGCCAGAAAATGAGCAGCTCTGTCCTAGTGTCACACCAGCCTTGTCCCAGTGTCAGAGCAGCTCTGTCCCAGTGTCACGCCAGCCCTGTGCCAGTGTCAGAGCAGCTCTGTCCCAGTATCACACCAGCCCTGTCCCAGTGTCAGACCAGCCCAGTATCACACCAGCTCTGTGCCAGTGTCACACCAGCCCTGTCCCAGTGTCACGCCAGCCCTGTCCCAGTGTCACACCAGCCCTGTCCCAGTGTCACACCAGCTCTGTGCCAGTGTCAGACCAGTCCTGGACTGTGTCCTGGTGTGAACAGCACTCACTGTCACAGCTGTGCCAGCAATGGGACTTCCCTGGACAACTCAGATTTCATCAAACAGAACTGTGGGAACATCCACCCATGGCAGCTCCTGCCTGCATTCTGGCTTGGTTCAATTCTGCCCCTGTTCTACTTTGCTTACTCCCCAAATCTGTGTGCTGGTATTTCTCCCAGTATTTTCCTCTTTCAAAAGTCTCTGACTTTCACATTTTTAAAACAAGCACAGTGGCAACTCTTAGCAGACTGGCACAGCTGAGAGCCCCTTCTTTATTAAAATCTGAGACTCAGTAATCTGTTATCTTAATTCAATCTATTATCTTCTACAGCATGATACCCAGATTTAACTAAACACTGGCAGGCTAATAATATTCAGAGAAAAGAAAGAAAAAAGTCATGAATGCTGCACATGCTTTATGGTGAATACCATCATTTTTGAAGTATATAATACACAAAGGAGAAAATGAACTCCCAGTCTTGGCTGACAATGTATTTGACACAGAACAGCTGTAAAATTTTACTCCTAAAATGTCTGAAAAGCTTGGAGTCCTGTTTGTTTAGGCAAGGATCTGGGTTCCTGGCAGTTGGCCACACCTTGGAATGGCAGGGTTTGGTCACTCCAAGGTGCTCCTCGTGGGAGCTGGGGGTACCAAAGGACTAAGACAGGGCAACAGTTGGAGTCCTGGAGTGTGGGAATTGCACATCCTGGCCCCAAACCCACGTTTCCCAAGGGCCCTGCAGGTTCAGACACACTCACCCTTCACTTCCCACCACGTTTCCCTCAACAACTCACCCCTCTGGCTACCCCCTGGCAGGACTGGATCTCTCTGACAGAATCTTTGGCACAGGTTCCATGTTTTATTGTCATAAAAGATGATTAGAAAGTCGATTTCCCCTCCCACCCCACCCCATTACATATTCTAGTATAAATTGAAGTCTTTTATGGCAAATACCTTACTTTTTGAATATGTTTACATGCTGGAAAAATTGTAATCAGTCTGCATGCAGCAACAGAGACATCATGCTTCTGGCATCATCATGCACATCTGACAGACAAAAAGTGCCTGTGGCTGCTAATGGGATCAAGGCAGGAGGGAAAAAAAAGGGAAATGCACCCACTACTATTTTACATGCTGTAACAAAACCAAAATATGCACAAAACGTTATTTACTGATATTTGAGTTAATATCTTCTGGTAAGTTGTAAGAGGAAATATCAAAATTTTTTATCTAAGTGATAGGAGAGGAGAAGATTGCATTAATTACAGTGTTCATCATTGCAAATAAAGTCTATTTCCTTCTCTGCAAGTAATAAGCAGATGTGAAATGAAAGCTTAATTGAACCTCGTATAAAACCTGCAGGTAGCAATTATTATTTAAAAGTATATCTACTTTTAAAAAAAGAGATTATACCCTAAGCCAGTAACAATATTCAAAACCTAAAGTAAAAATCAAAACAATAGCAAGAAAACATTTAGCTAAATCTAAATGGTGTCATTCAGAACAAGAACTTTCACAAATAAAGCACAAGTTGTTTTATAAAATTTTTATAATACTCTTTATGCCTGATACGATTATGTCAATAATACAGATCTGCTTATTATTAACCCTTATTATTAAGAGTTATTACTAAACATGCAAAATTCATTGCATGAAGCATATGTAAAACGTATTAAATTCCATTCTAACAATAAAACGAGTTTTAGGTGCTGCTTCTTTCAGGCTTGATTATTCTACAGCCCAAAGTTTTCTGAATTAAAACTGATTATTTAAGACTAAATCTCACTTGATTTTCATGAATTATTCTGGAGAAATCAGGAAGTCACTCGGGGCTGCATTTTTTGTTAATTTAGTATACATAATGCTTTCTTCAATTTACTGCCCTACACTGCAGACTATAAATAAAGACATGTAAATAAGATTTAAGGAATTACAGTTTTGTTTTACATTCCAGGTTAATAAATTCCATAGTAAAATATTGGTATTAGAACCAGTTAACAGTAAACTTGAGGAGTGGTGTAAATTAAACCAACTGAACAGACAATGGCACCCTGGATCACAGAATAATCTCATGGAGATTAAAATTCACAAAAGTATTATTAAAATTATTACTGTTATAATCATTATTATTATTATTATTATTATTAAAGACAAAATTTCACCCTTGAGTTTATCACATGCTACTCTTAGCACAAATCCTAGAGATGTGGCCACCACCCGAGCGCTTTTATTTGGGATCTTACAGGATGGGTTCACAAAGCCTCAGGGTCAAATTTGATTTCATGTCCCCTCCCACCCATTCCCAACTTGGTTTTTTTTTTAACCCTGGAGTATTTTCCAAACACTTTCAGCAATGTTTTTGCAGTGCCTCTCCCCCTGGAGCTGACCCCGCTCAGTCTCTGGTGCTGCCCCCGAGGTCTCCGGGGAGCGCGGGGAGGACGCTCCCACCTCCCCCAAGGAATAAATGCTCGAGGTGGCTTCTCCCTCAGACCACGTGTCAGATGGTTTCCCAACACAACAGAGTGGGAAAGGGAGCAAAAGGACAGTGGGAAGTTACAAAATATAGAACGTACCAAAACATGGGTAAGTTTCGACAAGTCAGTGGCGACTTCTAGAAGAAAAATGGGCACCGTACACTAATTTATCTCCTGTTAAGACAACAAAGCTGTTGCAAAGCCCAAATCCTGACTAAGTGGCCCTTCCTTCATCTCACACCCTCTAACCCTACAATTTCCAGGCCAAAATGGAATCAACAAGGCGAAAGCCTAAAAATTGTAGGGTTACAGCTGTTCCCCCACGGCGGGATTTGTTCTGCTGTTTCATGCTACATTTTCTACAAGGGGGTGCACGAACTGGGGGTTGACATAAGAGAACCCTTCAAAATCTGTTTGGTCTATGTTGGAGATGACCAGCTGATCTGGAGGCGTCAGCACCGGCTGTCCTCGTGTGAAGAACTTGTCGAAGTTTTCAGCCCCTTTGCCACACTGCAAGGGAAGAGAAAAACAGAAAAAAAGGCTGAAAAAGCCAGGAATACGTTGGCAAATTGTCAGGATACATGCAAGGCTTTCCCTCGTTTCTTAGGAGTAGTTCAGGGAAAATTTTTTCCTCAGGTCTTTCAACAAAAAAATCCCAGACAAACAGTGAAGTTTTAATAGCTGAATCTTGATGGAAAGCAGTCAGAAAGGTTTCCATCCATCAGCATGAGGTGACGAGATAAAGAGGCTTTAAATATTCAGAATTACTCGGATACAAAAGGAAAAAGGAAGTATTTTTATAAATATATGTTGGCAAGAGATACTTTCTCTGTCAAGTAGTTTCATTCTTTTTAGAAGCTTTACAATACAGAATTAAATTTTTTGTGTTAAGTCTCTGTTTCCTTTATGATCTGCAAAAAGCTTAATGAAATTAATTTATGTGCTTTGACTCTTCACTGAACAGGCTATAAAACTCCTGTAAATTCATAAATGTCAGCAGAGCCTCAGCCCTTGGGAAGGCAGGAGGGCTGCGCAGGGAGCACATCCTGGGGCAGGTCCTTGTTCCAAAACTTGCTAGCACAGATTTCCTCCTTTTTAAGAGACTCATTTTTGGGTAAAGCCCAGCCAAGAAGGGAGTTAAACACAGCTACAGCCTGTGCACAACTCCTTCAGAACAGAACACCAAAGAAATCAGGTTTGCAGAAAGGATAGTTCTGAGGAGTGCAGAAAACACCTGATAAGCAGTGAAGTATGATCAGAGGCATGTTTAATAATAAGAAGGTGGTACCAGAATGAAGTGAGCTTGTGTGCAAGAAAAAAAGGAATATTTGAGGAAAATTAGGCATTGAATATTGTGGAGAGGTGAGGAGGAAACTGGTGAATGTTTGGACAACTCAGGGGTGTGACAAAGGCACATTCTTCCCCTTGTTCCTGACCCTTTCCTCTCTATCCATCCCTTCAACATCCCTGCACGTGGATATAAAGGGTAAAATTACATTATTATGCTCAGACTCAGAGGATAACTTGGAAAGGGCAGAATATGGCTCGTGCAATAGACCAATATTAAATATTGATTTTTTTCTGAATTAATGAAACACGAGTAATTCTGAGCATTTACAGGAGAATTCACTGGAGAGGGGCCCACTGAGGGGATTCAGGGTGAGAGGTTTGAAAGAGCCCAGGCAGTTTCCAGCCCTCTCACAGAGCACCTGGCAGGTGCTGGGCTGGCCCTGCCATCTGAGCTGAGCTGCAAAGAACTTCTGCAGCCTCGGGCACACTCTGGCTCCTATTCCAGACAACGAGCACGTGCTCAGGTCCTGGAGCCCAGAGCTCACAGAGGACACTGATCCAGCCTTGGAAGAGCACAGGCAGAGGGACACTGCACCATGGCCCAGCCAAGGGGCTCTGCTCCCCCCACCCAGGGCTCTGCACCACTCATGGAATGCCCTGGTGCCCACTGAGCCTCTGCATTTTGGGACAGAAACTCTGGAGAACAAGAGTGGAAGCTGAACTTTGACAAGGGTAAAACCTCTGAAGCACTGGCAGGATGGCTGACGTACCCCCAAAGTCAGTCAAATTAATTTAGAGGCACAACAGGCAGCTCAGAGCAGCCACAAAAGGGTTATTGCTAAAAAGGAAAGTTTTTGCTGAAGAGATATTCTACAGAGAAGCATCATCCTGCCCCAAAACTTATGCTGTCTTTTTATTTTTTAATTTTTTTTCCCCTCTTCTTTCTTTCAGCAAGTAGAAAGTGTTCAAACAAACTGTTTGTTGAACCTAAAGTTCCTGAGCCCATTAGGTCTCTCACTATTGCTTTTGCTAGTAGAGGCTCAGAAAGAAATCATGTGAAATATGGGTGTATTTTGAGTGCAAATATAGTAACTTATAAATAAATTTGTATCTTCAATGATGTATTTATCTTCACATTAAAGAGTAGCATTTCTATTGTGAACATTAATGCAGTATTAGAGTCCAACTGAAATTACAGGAGTCCTCAAACTCCTAAACTTGGAAATATGAGTAAAATGTGCATCTTGCCAAATAATCAGTCTATGCCTATAACCTGTGAAATGTCAATCTGGAAGGGAACATGTTATATACAGCACCCAACTGCTGACCCAAATTCTGCAGCTCTGTGTTCGAGCAAGGACTGTGGAAGCAGCAGGATTACTCCTGCAGGAAGGTGCTTTCTAGAGAAGATGCACCTACAAAGGTTTCCTGAAAAAAACCCCACCCCAAACAAAGCCTATAAACACATCCAGATCTTCAAACAGATCAAGGGTTGTGTGTTTTTTGTTTTCTAAAATCAATATCCATCCCTGGAGGGAGTTAAAGCCTGTGTAGATGTGGTGTTTAGGGACACGGGTTAGTGGTGGGCTTGGCAGCTCTGGGATAATGGTTGGAACTCGATGATTTTAAAGGTCTTTTCCAACCTAAACGATTCTATAATTGTATGATGCTGATATAAACAGAATCAGCAATCACCACAAAGGAGTTGTGCATAGGGGATGTAAATACTAGACTTGGATTTTAAGTTATTTTTGTCTGGGACAGCCGGGCTCCGTGTGAATCCGCCTCGGTGGATTTTAATAGCAGCCTGAGCAAACAAACCAGGTCATGACAAGCAGGGAGACAGAGCACAGCTGCTCTGAGGAGGAGCCAGGAGCTGCCAGGAAGCTCTGATGGAACCAGACCATGCTCCAAGCTTTCAGCACCTTCACGCTGGTGTTACTTTTAACTCGGAGGAGAGTCTGGGCATTCAGCTCCTGAGCTAATAAAACTTCTAGATCTGAAGGTAGATTTGCTTTATGATCAGCTTTAAAGTTGCCTTGAGAATCATGTAATAAAAGTCTTCCATAAAATAAGCTCTAAAGAGCAGCTCCCCTTTGCACAGCCAGCTCTGGGGATTGCTGGGCAGGGCTGGCAGCACCACACAAGTTCTTCACTTATTTACACCCTTCCCTGCGTGCAAAATCCACACCGTAGCAAAAAGGTATTTCCTTTAAAACTAAACACCCTTCTCAGCTGCAGCTCGCCTCCTGGTGATGTGAAAAAGTCATTTGTATGAAAAAAATGAAGAATAATTTGGGTATTGGCATCCCTCTGTTCATTAGTTTGTGATACCTCACTGGTGTGTCTGTATTGGCAAATAAATCAGTGTACAGAGCAGTCACCCTACACCTGAAGTGCTAAAGCCAGCCAGGATTCTCAGCTGAAAAATAAAAGGGTTAGAGAAGAAAGGTTCAATGTCAGGACATAACAATTTACAGCTGTTCCTTAAAGCTTGTATTTCTTGTGTGCAAACTCCTCTCTTTGCCTGTCAATAAAGCACAGTACATGCTGAAAGGAATTCTGGCTCAACAAGCAAAGCTCTTCCAGTTCTATTATGCAAACAGCTCTCAGGGTAAGGACATCTTTCCACTTGCTTGGGTTTCTAAAATGTTCCTGTAGATATGTGTGCAAACCAGTAACAAACACGGAAAATAAACCAGGGATTATTCTTACAAACTGAGCAGACATGGCTGTAGGACAGGGAATAAAACCCCCTCTGCTGGGCAGCCAACCACGGAGGAAATTCACCCCTCCAATCCAAATCCCTCAGTCAGATCCTGACTTCAGATGTTGCTCAGAGGGCACAGTTGTTAACCACATTTATTGCCAGTCTCAAGTGGCTGCTGTGGATGTGCCCTTTTCCCTGTTTCCAGCTCCTCACGCGGTGCGCGCCCATCCCGGCCGGGCTCAAACCACCGCGAGGCTTCTCTGCAAGGCACGAGCTTCCCTGGGCTACAGCACACCGTGCCAAAACCTGAGCAGGCTCCCAGGCAGCTCTGCCCTTATCAAATTGCCTCCTTTTAGCCCTGCCCCAGCCCTGCAGCCCCAGAGCAACCCCACACACGGGGAGCAGGGCTGCAGCCAGCCAGGGAAGGACCTGGACCTCACTCACCACTTTAGGTTTGAAAGGTGGCTGGATCTCTTTGTTCTCCAATTTTTCCCAGTCAATTCTCCTGAAGAAAGCGTGTTCCCTGATGTCTCTTTCACCTTCCAGGCCACAGCCAAGGCGTTTTGCAGGATGTTTAGTCATTAGCTGTTGGGAAGAAAACACCAAATTATTCAGTTTAATGCTGGAATGAAAGTGAGAGGGACTTCCCCCTGCTTGCAGTGCTCCTGCTCATCTCCTGAGATACACACTGCTGATAAAATTGTTTTGAGAAGCTAAAATTTATTTTTTGAAGGATTTTCTTGTTTGATCACTGGAGACAGCAAATCAGCAGTGAAATTAGGGGCTGAACTGGGGAAATTTTTCCCACTGGGCAGAGGCTGCTGCTGGAGGTGCAGGTGGTGCCCAGGACACGCTGCCATCCCCGCTGGCTCACAACTCACTCCTGAATTTCACCTCCAGACTCTCAGTTCAGTCTTGTACATCTCCAGAACAGCTCCTGCTCTATCTCAACAATCAATTAAACATCATAAATTCCAATGCACTAAAGCTCTATGAAGTACAACTCCCCCACTCCCATTTCATTTTTCTGGGGCTTGTTCAAGACATCTCATTACAGAGCCTCCAATTCTTTGGCACCCAGCTGACAACATCTAATCTGTGTTTCCTCCCTTGCATTCTTAATGACATCCTGGTCAATACTATAGCCAGTTGCAGAGATTAAACAGATTTGGGGGGAAAAAACCAGACTCAAACTCACCAGCCTGGCGTGCTTAGAAACTGGAATGTGCTCCCTAATTAACAAGTTCCTCAGGATTTTCCAATTAGTGTGTACATTGGGAATTGTGCAATGTAGCCTTAAACTCTCAGTTCCAGTTTGGTGGGGACTTTTTAAAGCTCTTTCACAAATTATATATGATTAATGTACTGCTGGGAGTGATACCTCAACAGATCTTCTTAAAACCTCAGCTGTACCATTTTAGTCTCCTTCCAAATGTTGAGTTGATCTGATTCCAATTTTGAACCTAAAATAAAAGCGACTCTAAGCAGGTTTGGGAAGTGGCTGTGCACTGGGCAGGAATCACAGCCTTCTTCAAGATTAACAGCAACTTTCCCATTTCTGTTACCTTTTCCAAACCCCTTGCTTTAACAGTAGGTGATAAAAGAAAATGGGAGTATTGATTCCAGTAGTTTTAATTCTTTCCAAAGTTGCTGCATTTACCAAACCCAGCAAACTCTCCATCAGTGGAATGGAAGTCAAGCAGACAAATCAATTCCAAGAGCAGAGTGGGCACGTTTGTCTTGCCCAGTGGTGCCCAGTCCTGGGATTGCTGAGCTCCCACTGACTGCAAGGGTCAGAAACTTTCTCATCCTGACTTCTTGCCCAGGAAAAATTCCCACTGAAACCTGAGACTGATTTGTCAGTTTAATGCAGATGAAGGACATGCCAGTATCACAGAGACTTGCCCTTAAACCTCTCAGTGTAGGGTAATTTTAGCTTTCTGCCCTCCCTTGGCATGAGCAGGGGAGCTGAAAACAGGGCAATTACATCAAGTTCAGACTGTGCTCTGTGTGATTGTCACCGCAAGGCAAAAATCTGAATGTACTTTACAAAAATACACCATGTTTATTTTTTGTTGGCCAGCACATCTACACTGGGCTAAGCTCCAAAATTAGCACGGTCTTTCATTTTACCTTCTTGTTCTAAACACCTTTTCCTTGATGGTTTTCTTTAAGGGACTCATATGCAGCTCATGTATAATACTTCATAAATGGTTGCAAAGGACAGGAAGAATGCAAATAGCAAATTAACTAAGAGCAGTGGTATTTTATCAGTGTAAGTCAGACATCAAATAACCCATTACAGGCAGTGGATTGGAAAAGCTGCAGACTGATGGTGCTCTGGAGAATCACATGGAATCAAAGGAAAGTCAAATGAATTCTTTTTTCCTAAGCTAATCCCCTGAAGCCAAATCTATTATTTTCCTCAAAAGTAAAAAAAAAAAAAAATTAATTTAGAATCTAAGACCAATTTTAGGCCACACAGGTACCACTGGGTCAGGATTTCCCCATGGTTTCCTTGCTTTTATGCTACAGATTTTCACATGAGCTCATCTTCACCTACATTTAAAAATGATTCTCCCAAACTCCTGTGCTCTGATGCTGTCATTAGGCTGAGGACTCTCTGGAGCATCTCCATCCAAGCTGAGAAATCTCACCCTGCAAAATCGGGGCTGTGCTGCCCACGGGCCGAGAGGCAAAGCAGGAGGAGACTCTTCACACCCCAGCCCTGTTTATAAATTCTGCTCTGCATTTGGCAGCTACTGATTCTGACATTTGTTCTTTCCATAAAACAAGCAGGCACAGCGGGAAGAGCCCAGCACTTACCAGTGACACCAAGTGACAGCACAGCTCAGCACTGCCTGACAGAAGCTGCACTTTAAAATACTCCAGTGCTGTGTGAGAGCCAGGCAAACTCAGCTATTCCAAAGGATTGCCAAAAAGGAACTTAATGATAAATAAAATTTCATCTCACCCCCTTGCAGATGGAGACAGCTTCTTTGGACAGTGATTTTGGGTAGGAAACATTATGCTCCATTATGGACTGGAAAAGTTCATCTTCATCTTCCCCATCAAATGGAGGCTGTTGAAAATAAATCACAAGTGAGTAACTTACTGAGTTTTGCTTTTTATGTTTTTTAATTCTCCACTTTTTATGAAATGGCATGACAACATCATGCCCAAAGAGATTTGTATACAGCAGTGCTTCTTGTCTAGGAACACACCCCAAACTCACAGCCCTCTGCAGCCTGGGTATCTGCTGACACAGAAGCTTGATGTTTGACAGTCTCAGATTAAAATCAAGGAGAAACGTTCATTTCTGTCCCCAGAATGGCAGCCAGGTTAATGAAATGTGTGCAGGATTATCTTTGTGATCAGCTTTAATCAGTTTTTAAAGTTCCTGTGCACCAGACAGGCAAAATACTTCAAAGGGTGAAGTTTGGAGACTAACTTTCAATTACCTTGTGCTAAGGCATATCCATTCCTCACTTAATGCCAGTTAAATTCCAGTTTGTTTGATGTCATGGCTGTAGATTCTGCTTCTGAGACTGTCACAAGAAAGGGCTGCACTATATTTTAAAATAGAGGGGTAGGAAAGTTTTAAATAAATCCCCAGGACATGGGCCCTGTGCAAGACCCAGCTAAGGGTAAATCTCCTTTTCTCCAAAGCATTCAGATGGCCAATATTTGCAATTCAGCCTGCAAATGTTAACAGCTGCAATTGCTACACACTAAAACTTTTAAAATGTCCACTGGAATTCTGCAGAGAAACTCGTAAAGGCATTTGTTACAAATGTCTGTTTTAAGCTTGGGACGTGCCTGCCTTCAGCTAACGCTCACCCAAAGCCAATTCCAGGAATCTTTTTCAACTCAAGACTAACAGAATTCCTTAAAGTTGGTGCTTGTCTGCCATTTATTGCAGCAGTGATTCAGAGAGCAGCCTCTCATTAACTGTGCAGGATGAGGGGTCTGTAACTGAGCACATTTCCAAGTGCTGAGAGCCATATTTTACCCCCAGGACATACAGTACAAAAACTGTATTCTTGGGACTTAACTGCAAGGCAGAGCTTATACACACACTCTTATTATGCTTCCCTGTGGTTTCAAACTCCTAAATGGTATTTCTTCCACTTGACATGCATTTTCCTGCTCAAGTGTCTCCCTTTCAATTCTGAAGATGGCTATTTATAACATTATTGCAGTACAAAGGAGCCGTATTCAAAGGCAGAGCTTGATTATGTGGGTGCAACATAAAGAGCTTAAAGCCTAAATACATTCTCAGTTGAGTCAGTCAAGAGTACAAGGAGATAACAGCAGAATGAAAGGCTTCAATCTTATCCTGTAATGGTCTAAACCTTTAGGGAGCCTTGAAACAGAGCAGCCTTGGAGTGCAGGAGGAGGTCACAGCAAGCAGGGCAGGATGAATCTTACCTGGCCAGCCAACATCTCATAGAGCAGCACACCATATGCCCACCAATCCACAGACTTCCCATAGGGCTGGTAAGCAATAATCTGCATAATCACAAAAAAAAAACCACAAAGAAAAAACTCCTGTGTTAACAAACCCCAGCCTCGTGGTGTATAGGTACGTGTGTGACACACAGAGAAGGACAGATTTCCTTGGAGAAGGCCACAAAGACAATCCTGTAATCCTCACTCCAGCTAATCACGGGTTTCTGTGGGAGTTGGGTTGTTTTGCAAGTGTTAGGCTAAACCCACCCACGCCCCTGGTACCCTGATATTGTGGAAAATGCAGCTCTCAGGAGTCCTTGGGATGTGCATTTGAGGGCGAAGGAGGAAGTACGGCAGCACAATGTAGGTGACAAGGCAAACCCATTATCCAACCATTTGTGTCACAGTTTGAAATCATGAGGCTCATTTAACTTATGGGCTATCAATAATTAAACCTTTCTTTTCAAGATTTATATTTTTGTTCTGCTGTAAAAGGAATCAAAATTTAGGAAAAGAGCAAAACCCCAAAAATCTCAGCCAAGTTTTCCCAAGCCACATGATTGTGATACTCAGTACAAAATACCAAAAAGAAAAGGGGTTCTGCTGTTCAGACTAATGGAAATGTCAAGTATTTTCCATGCTCTGGGTTCACATCTGACTCACAGAGCAGTACAAATTGAGTTCTGACACAGGGGAAGGCTGCAAGTGCCCGGGTCCCCTCCTGCGTCATCCTCTTCACTCGAGGCCCCTCAGAGATCAGTGCTCTTTTATTGAGCAGCTGCATTTGGGGATGGTGTGGAGGAGTTTGGAGGTGCAGGTGCTCCTCACATCTCTCTCTACATAACTGTGAAGGGAAACTGTGAATTGTGAAGGGATGCAGGACATCCCAGTCCCTGCCCATCCCTGCTGATCAGCAGCAGAGCCTTTGACTCCAAGATCTCCACTCTGGAATGAGCAGGGAACTGAGGCAGTCACTGCTCCACAGGGGCTTGCATTCATTTTCCTCTTTGCTCGTGTTTTTATTCTTTATGAAATAAATTTTCAAGTCAAGTACACATCACACATCCTAAATTTTTTTAGTTGTCTGAAAGAGAAGTTGAACTGCCAAGTTCTGTAGTTGCTCAGGAAAATAGTGAGTCACCAGTGCAATAAAGCAGGACTGCCTGGCTACTAAATAAAATTATGGCCTCTGTGTGGATATATGTACTTCCCTGAGATACAGCAGCACACAACTTCAAAATTACTGCAATGTTTCTAACCAAAGGATTTCAAAATCAATTGCACTTTTGGAATATATTAGACAACCAGAGATAATAACAAGTTTCTCATCTGGAAGGCCCTGCATAAAGGCAGTCTATATTAGTTGTCTCTTAGCAGTAATATGGGCTTAAAATATATATATTTGGGACATTTATTTCATATTAGAGCAGCTGACATGCTTGGGCACTCTCCCTTCCATTTCCATCACCAGTAAGTTCCTGCTGGAATCAATATTGCCTTTTGAAACACCAAACACTTTCAAACTTTCATCCAGGAAAAATACTGGCCTTTACACACAGAAAATGACGAAATATTTCATCCTCAATCCTTCTCTGACAATGCCTCCCTGCTTTATGGAAAGGAATATTTTATATAAAAAAAAGGGGATATTTTTCAGGTCATTGATTGTAAGGGCAGAACATTTTGTACAACAAGTGCAGTCCAGGTATGTGGTTTGGGGAGGAACAGCTTCTTTCAATTAGCAAATGAGAAAAAGATGGATCCACAGCAGTGAGAAAGAAAATGCTGCCACACTGCCAAGGTTCTGTACCTGGCAGCCAGGTCTGTCCAGGAGCCCACAGTCTGCTGCTGTCCCTTTTGTGAAGGACTTTGATGGGATTATTGAGAGGAGGAAATTACTTAAATGCAGCAATGCAATGTCCTGCAGTGGAAGCTGTACCAAAGCATGGACTCAATGATGCTGATTTTTATCCAGCAAGGGGTGAGTCAAGGCTGGG